>CM034471.1:5508354-6041163 GCA_019925255.1 Litchi chinensis
TGACCGGCCAAAACATTTATGAAACCAAACGGGTGGAGTTCCGATGCTAACTATGAAGAAGCCGGCGGGAGTTGAATAAGGCCTGCAGAGAAGTCCCTGTCTGTCATTATCAATTGATTTAATTTAACAATATATTGAAAGTTGGAAGATGGATAGTGATAATGGAAGGATGAGACCGACCTTCTCGTGCATCTTAAGTAAGTGGTGGGTAGAAAGCAATAATCATACTAAAGAAATATTGGTGAAAAATAGGGATTAATAAAGATTTTGAACTTATATCCGTGATTAGTGATAATTGAAACGTCAAGCAACTGTTCTTTTTCGAAGCTTTGATTCAAGTATAAAATGCAACGAGGAAGCGACAAGAACAAATATTTGTATGAAACATTGATATGCTTGTTGCCAACAAGCACCCATGGCCTAATGGATAAGGCGTCTGACTTCTAATCAGGCGATTGTGGGTTCGAGTCCCACTGGGTGTGACTTGTTTAACATTTTGATTTCTTCTATGTTTTTGGGCCAACCTTATTTTGTCCAACAAATCAAGGCGGCAACCAATAAGGCCATTAGCGAAAACCCGATTGCATAGCACACAGCTGTGCAGGGTAAGGGAACATTCCAAGCCCCACTCTCAAAAGTACATAGGCCATAATGCTGCCTTGTATTCAAGGACATGTTTTATCTATTTTTCTTTCCCTGAAACGTCTTCAAACCTGATACATTGCTAAATTAATGAACCCTTTCCACTATCAAATTATACCAGCGTTGACAGGTTGATCCATCTTCACTATCCAGCAGTTTGTTGTCTCGTATTTCGAGCTTCAACAAGGAAGCGACTACTCTATCATACCCAGAGGCAGATCCAGGTGCGGCTTATTGGGCTGTAGCCCAAAGTAAGCCCCCACCAAATAATATTCATATATATATAGACACACACATCTAACAACATATATAATAAAATATTATCTTTTAAAAATAATTTAGTTTTAAATGATATAGAATCATAATAAAAAAATTATAATGAAGTATTATCTAATAATATTAAATAATAAGATTTCAAAAAAAAAGAATTACATGTGTAAATAGTCTTTAAAAATATGTAATTAAATATTGGTATTTATAAAATATTAGGTTTGACTATCTTACTTGTTGGATAAGGTTACCCATCAATAACAATATTTTGATTGATTGTAAGGGTAGTTATTGATAAATATTCAATTAATTATTGATAAGTAATCTTACCAAAATAGTAAGGTAACCAAATCCTAAAAGATTTAGTAAATTTATTGTAGCTTGGGTTAAAAATATTTTCCAGAATACAGCCCTCATCATGCCACCCATATTGTCTCACACTTTCTCTATATTCCAAGTTCAATTCTAAGCTTCACAATCACAGTAGGAGACTTCATATGCTTAGTATTTCGTTTTACTCCCACACTTGCAAATTTGCCCCTTGTCCGGTACTGGGCCCACTGGCAGTGTTCCGTTTGTTGTCTGCAATAATTGTGTCCCAAAAAGACCATTTGGACATAATTGGATTTGGACTAATTTTATTTGCAGCAATTATTTTGTCCCAAAAACCATCTGGGCATCATTGGATTTGGATTTAACAACTTGAAGGTGCGGGCCTTGGGCTCATTAACATGAGTAGATTGGACTCGATCTAAGGCGAATTACCCATAATTTCCTTCACTTTTCCATTTGAGTGATAATATTTGCACCCCACTAAAATTATGTGCACCCCTTGTAAGTATATCTTATTAGAAATTATTTTTTTAAAAAAAAATTAATTTATAATTAATCCATGTGAAAAATCTCATTTATTTAATGTTATTGTATCTGATTTTTGTAAATAAAATTCACTAAAAATATTCTAAAAATAAATTCTAAAACATATTTAAAAGGGTGTAATTATCAAAGGTCACACGTACAGTCTAGAGGGGTGTAAGTAAATATCAGTATTCATCCATAATTAATGTTTGAGTTTAGTTACTTATTGGTTGGCCCACTAATTATATTTATTGAATTAATTATAAGTGTGATTGTTGAAGTAAATTCAATTTAATAGTTGTAATTATATCTTTAATATTCTGTTGGACAATAATCGATGAGTGAGTGTTTGAGCGGCCCAATCCAAAAGGAACGCGGCCGACCAGCCGCGTCTTTTAAGAAACCATCCCGTCTCGTACTATTGCGGCACCATGTCTTGTATGCCATCTACCCTGTCCTCCCTACCTATGATCACATTCAAAGATCAATGACTACCAACGGCTGTGATCTTATCATTTCAGGAACCAGAGATATTATAAAGATCAGACGAGGCAGGAAGAGCGAACAGTTTAAGCCCCCCGTGAAGGCTGACGCACTTGAACATGTTGTTGGGCAGAAGCTGAACGAGAATCGAGGCAGGCGTTAATGGAGCATTGATGAAGCACAGCTGGAACCCAATCAGCTATCTACTTTCCCTCCAGGCTCATCATGTGAATTTCTCTGTCTTCTTGTACGAAATGGACCCGATCTGCATCCACCCCCATCCAACACAACACAGCCACATGCACATACGCATACACGCATTTGCACTAACATATACACACACGCGAGAAACACACTACAAACGCTCTCAACTGGTATAGAAACAACAGCAACTTGAACCCTCTCGTCTGCACTTTAGTTATTTGTGTCCAAGTGCAGTATGGCAGCTCTCAGGTTTCTCTCATTTGGGTTGATGGTACTGGTCTACTTGAGCTTTAACGTTCAAGCTCAGGTGGTTGATCATGAGACAAGCTTGAAGCTGATGACGGACGCCATGGAATGGCCTTTGTCAATGTCTGCATATGATGGTAGTTTTGATGATGATGAAGAAGAAGAGGAAGACATGAATGGTAGTGATGTAGAGGAAAGTGAGTATGGTCGCAGATCGCTGTTCTGGCATGGAATGAAGTACTACATTTCGTATGGGGCATTGTCTGCTAACAGAATCCCATGCCCACCTCGCTCAGGGAGGTCATACTACACTCACAACTGTTACAAAGCTCGTGGACCTGTCCACCCTTACACTAGAGGCTGCTCTGCCATCACTCGTTGCAGGAGATGAGGTCCCCCTTCATTGATTTATGTTGTCTTTGTTATTGTTTTTAATTGTTTATTTGGTTTGTGTTGACTGTTAAAGATCAGTTACTTGGTGATGTGTTTGTTTTCTTTGGGAGGTTGAGGTTGGTAAAGATTGTTGAGTACTAGTATTGGCTATATGAGTTTTGGGTATTAGTATAGAGTGGCAGTGTTTTGATGCTGTGGTAGTATCATGTGTCTAGTGAATTTGAATGTGGTTAAATTATTAAAAACCATGTGTTTATAATCGTTATTCTATTGGATTTAAATTGTTCTTGGTGAGAATATATTGATTAAGTTGATAATATTACTTAATTTGATGTATCTTATTTGCCTTATATTGTAATTTGCCAGGCAAAGCTTATATTAGCTGTTTGTCTTAGATGTCTAATAATTAATGATAGTTTAGTTATAGTACTCTGCAGATGATCAATCTGTGGAGTTTGTTAACGTAACTTCGATTTCTAATTGTGTAACTAATAGCTTAATTTAATTCATTTTCTAAAGAACAGATAATAGTATGACATTGTAATTTGTAAGTAATCATTCACTAATATACAAATGTCAGGATGATTTGTTAGCAAATGTTTGTTGTACTCTCAATTAGTATCCCAACCACCTCTCCAGCTCATATTTAGTTTTGTAGTTGCGCTTTTATGAGAGTATTAAATTGGTGTCAATATGTCTTAATTCATTTTGTATATGGGTGGGTTGAGTAGGTGTTTTTCTTTATGTACAAAAAGAAGTAGATGACAATATGACATCTTTGTAAAAGTGTCGTCTATTCTCTAAAGCCCTAAATAAATTAAATACACAAAGTGTTACTGTGATTTTCTTCTCATGTTACTGCAAAAATTTTAGATAAGAGAAACTTATATACTAATAGCTTTATGTGTAAAAAAGATTTCTTTGTCTTATAGTTTTCTATTCTATAAAGGTGTGATTGGTGATGAAGTTTAAATAGTGATTGCTAACAATTTAGCCATTTAGGCATGTGGTTCCTTAACTTTGTAGATCATTATTAATTAGAGTTTATGTCAAATTTATTGACAAATGTTGTAGCTTAAAAGGTTAATATATATTTGATATTAACAATTCTATCAATTTTTTCTTTGTGCTTTTCCTTCCTATTATTCACTTACCTGGTGTATCATACTTCAAATTTTTAACTAGTCCCTATACTCTGGCTGATTCATGTTATATATCAATAGCAATTTCTAATGTATATATACTCAGTGGTGCTAATTGCAACCTGCTAGGGCTGATCTTGACATCATGTATTGTATAGGCTCAACAACCACACGTTGCACTCTTGTCCAAGATTTGAGTTTACAAGAAAATTAGGGAAAAGGAGTTGAAGTCAGTTTTTCACTCTGTATGCAAAAATTATACTGTAGGCATGTTATGGAATCACAGCTTTAACTTTAACTTGGTTTCTCTAAAGCCAATCATGTGCAACCTATTTCACCTTTTGGTCCAAGTGAGTAACACATGAAGAGTGGAAATAGAAATACCAGTATGTATTTTGGTAGTATAAGGTGAAAGTGGAAGAAAGTTGCTTGCATTTATTTTTTCAATTTAACCAATGCAATTTCACAACTTTTTGCCCTATAAACTTTCCCTGCTTTGTGGTTTCTCGAAACAGAGTGCTTCTGGTTCTTCTCTTTATTGAGGTTTCATTTTTAATGCATCCTTTTGCCTTAAAGAATCATTGCTGAATAGATCCTACCTCATTTACCTAGGGGATTCATGCTCTACTAGTGTAGTTATGTCCTAGTGCACACCTAAGTTTAACATCTTCATCTAAATCCTGAGAACTACATGGTGCAATTGTGTTAAAGAGTTGTTTTTACAAGCACAGGAGAAAGTGTGTTTCAGAAACTCTTTTTGTGATATCAAGCTTGAGTCTGTTTCCAGTTAACACATAAGTTATTTATAGTCAAAATCAATCTCTTAGACAATTGCGTGCCCATGACAAGCACGCTTGCATCTGGAAATCGTTTTACGCTAGGAGGGTGCAAATAGCATTAGTGCTGTGATAGAATGATATTTTGAAAATAGAAGAAACTTCTTTGGCGGTGTACATATACAAAGTAGTGGTTCCTGATTGAAACTTGCATCAAGTTTAGGTAGTCATTAAAGTTTAGGTTTCTAGTTGTATCCCACACAGACGTTTTTTGAACAACCTGCATTGTGACTTTAACACATCAGTAATCACTGGCAGCTATTGTAGACAACTCTACCTTCTGAGGTTTAGAGTTGAAGCACTCTTGCCTTGTATTTAGCTGGAAATGAAGTGTGATTATGGCTACTTTTACTTGCTACACAAGCTCACAAATTGTGATGTGCTGCCGAGTGTGAAAAGTAGAATCACTATTAACAAAATTATTTCTTAGATGCACCTAAAACAAACCAACCCTTCCTCACTCAACACACTCTCTTATCAGTTAAACGCACAGCCCTAAACACCTGTTATGTCCTCTAATATCTCCTAATTGCTGCCTCATATGTTTGCATATCCTGAAATAATATCATGGAAATTTATTATCTAGCAGAAATATGCTCGACAAATTCATTAATAGGATTAAATTTTTTAATGTATTGTAAATCTCATTAATCTCAGCATTTAATACTATAGTTTAGATTCTTCCTTATTTGTTTAACTTTTGGGTTTAACGGTTATTAATATAATATTAAAGCTTGGAGTTTTTAAAGTTAAATTTTCTCGGCCCATTTTATCTGGAATTATTGTTCATCATACATGTTATATGGTAGAAGACATCTAATATGTATTTAGCATTTGTTATTTGTTTACGTTGTACATGAGATGATATGTTAATATATCAAAAAGCTCATCAACTTTTAATATGTTCAGTGTTTTTCATTTGTCCAAGTTGTCCATTAGAGGGTGTCTTAACATATCATAAATCTCATCAACCCCAATCTTAAAATGGATAGTTGGATTATTTCTTATTAATTTAAATTTCTGTACCTAGTGACCAAATTAATACATCAATTATAAATATACAAAATCAATAGTGTATTTTTAAGTCATTCAACTTCCCATCAAAAATTCTTTTTCCCAGACCCGGTAGAGGTAGAAGTAAATGGCATGGTTGGATACGTATTTGAAAAGATCCGATCTTGCACTTGAATGGTAAAATAAAATTACAATTTTGTGGGCTTGCAAGTGGAGTGGTACAGTGGTAGCCACCCCACCTGTCTTTGCTTCTCTAAATAAAAATAGGTTCGAACATAATAAGACTTACTTTTGTTTGGATAATCATCTCTCAATATTTGAGAATAGTTAAACTACTAGAGTTTTATCTCACTTTTGTTTGGGTAATATCTCTCAATATTTGTGAATAGTTATACTACTAGAGTTTTATCTGAACTAGTTATCTTAATCATATTATTAGAGTCTCATCTGGTCTACTCTCAATAGTCCTCTAACATTGACAGCATGTCAATAAAATCAAATGAAATATATATATATATACACAATTTTGTGGGCATTCTAATTATTACTGTGACTGTCACGTTTAAAAAAAAAAAAAAATTATTAAGCACCGTCAGTCACGTAGAGTCTGAAAAATTAACAATACACATAATTTTGTATTGTAGATTAGTAGTAGTTTCAGATTAAATTTGCTTCAATCCCTTCAAGTTCAGGTGGTTTTGTACCAAACCCATTTTCTTGTGCAACCATGCCAATTTATAGTTGTCTCCCATTTTGCTATTGATCCATTCTGGACTAGACATCTTACAACTTGTAAGTTGACAGGTTAAATGCCAAATTTTAGGGTTGAGCCTGGGTCTGTGCCTTGATTGATTGAGAACTTTTGGGATCAATAGCAAGCCCATGATCTTCGTAGCTCATAATTGTCAACGAGAAAAACTTCAATGGCCAATGCACCATGCACGTTTGACACTTATACCCACATCACATCATATAAGGTAGCTAATTACATCATTTTACATGCAAGTGGTGCATAACGAGAACATGAATGGGGTGTAGATCACCATTGGTTTGTAGAGAATTGAATATCAGCCTGTTTGAAACCACTAATCAATTATACCTTTTGGAATCACGTTTCCTGTAGTAAAAAGTTCAAGTAGAGGCATCTTTTACTTCACTTGTTAGGTCCAAAACTGAACATGATGGCGCTTTTTTAATCAAATGTGTGTCACGCATGGAATTAGATACTCTTGGTCTTGTAAACTGTAAAGGATAATGGATTAGTTTTGTTCATTTATCGCTAGAATTTGATATAAATTAAAGCCATTTAAATTCAATGAATACCCAACAGAATTGGTACCCACGACTAGAGACTGAATCTATTTACATTGCAATGTCATTGTAAGTTCTAATCGGCTCATCTTGTGGTGAAGTAATCGAGACTAAAGCAAGTATTTTAATAATAATTTGGCCAATTAAACTATGATCAAGAAATTAGAATTATATCACAATCAAATTATGGGTGATTTGCTTCCAAGTTGATATAAGCTGTCCCTAAATTGAAGGTAATGACATGTTTCTATCAAATAATGACAGTGTAGGTCATTAAGTCATTGATGATAGTTGGTCCATCTTGTTAATTTAGTTCGAACGGCCATTTGCAAGTAGCTGCAGTGGGCCGAGTGGGTGGAATTTTTGCTACCCCTACAAGTGGCAGGTCTATATTTACTTTTTCTATACTTCTAATTTTTATTTGAGGTGGGATTCATTTGTAATTACTATACGAAATATCATGTTAACAGGAATTCTTAATGACAAACATGACTGGTTACGATCTTAGAAATTTAAATTTTCTTTTTCTAGAATTAAAAAATATATTAAGACAAAAAGACTTTTTTATTTTTATTTATTGGATTGCATGAATTCTTTCTTACATTATTAAATATTATGTAACCATCGCCTCACGGTATTATAAAAATAAATATTTTGAATTAACCTCTTAAGATCCCGATAGATACCCAAAATATTAGTGTCACCTGCTAATTATATTTAAAAAGAAATCAGAAACACTTTTTTTTTTTAGGGGAAAAAAAAAAAAACACTTTCTCATATCATGCATTGCTATGAATTCTTGGGTAGACCGCAACAAAATTTATATCTAAATTTATAAGTTGTACTCGAATAATTCATTCGAAAGCTGAGATCCTTTAACATCATAGCGAGTTTTGTACATTATAGAGCCAGACCCGTGACAGAAATACAGGAAAACTTCACATCCAAGAAGTGATTGAAACAAATCTTTTAATAATCATATTAGAAAAGTAGTCTACATATTTAGACGTGGTACTAAGTTGACCCGAAAGGATACTACATTATTGAAACACAATGAATTTGAACCACATATTATGTGCACCGCCACCTCATCAACTTCCCAGAAGCTCTCTGTTTTTATACATTTATCCAACTCTATCCCAAAATCAGAGTAAGCCAAAGTGGAAGTTTACTATGTGAAATCGTGCCGAAAAGTGAAGTTGCCTTGTTCTTTCGCTGCAATGAACGGGTAAGACTGAGGGACAAAGCGGCTGCACACAAATTGCAATAATTTAATCAAGTTGGGGGCCCACAAAATAAAACAGATCTCAACAGAGTGAGAGAGAAAGAGAGAGAGAGAGAGAGAGAGAGAGAGAGAGAGAGACAACATGATTGATCCACCCTCACGTTGATTTTTCGCGCGCCGTTAGGGTGTCAAATCGATGAAAATCTGAACCCATGAAAATGCAAGCCGAAAGCTTAAAAATGAAAAACAAATATGATCCATTTTTAATGCTGGTTAGTGGAACCAACAACGCCCGTGACCAAAGACGGCTGGCTGGTGGGCCACCGCTTCGACCTCTGAAGCTCACATGAGCTCATACGAGTGCTCCTCCCTTCGCTTGGGGGTTGGCACTTGAAAGGAGGGACCCACACACGGGGCTGCGGCCTGCCCGCATTTCTGGTTTCATCGTCAGTTATGATTTGACGACTCTCGATAGTTACTTTACCAGTAAAATACGTTAGATAATTTGAAAATATATATATATATTTTTTTTTTCTTCATTTATAAAAAGTAACGTTAAACTATACCGGTAGATTGTATGTTAAAATCATAATTAATTAATTAAACAAAAATAAAAAAAAAGAGATTAAAAAATAAATATATTCATTCAATGGTTAATTATGATTTATATTTTAATTTCTTAGATGTTAATCTATATTCTTAGAATAAAGATTAACACTATCTTTTTTATAAAGTAGTCTGTTATTTCTTTACCATGTGATAAAAGGATTGTATTGTGGTACAGTATTGTTGAAGTAGTTAGTGAGAGCTCGAATTATTGTATTTGTACCCCGAGTCTTGAATTCAAATTTTGTTGATATTAGATGGACGAAGGAGCTGGTTTATGTGTTATAATATGCTTTTGGTATAAAAACTTTTACTTAAAGTTAAATTAATAGAATTTTGTTTTGAAAAAAAAAAGTCAAGTCTCGATAAAGTTTTTACAAGAACAAATAATAAGATCTCATATTATTTAAAGAAGGTTTTGAATTTAAATTTCTCCAATCATAAATGTTTCAAAAGGCACTGAAAAAAAATCTGAAAATCATACTTGATGTCTTTAAAGAATTGACACCGAAACTTTTAATATAGAGAAAATGACATTGTGTCCTAACTCCTAAAAGAATTGATAGATGAGAATTGACAATTGTGTAAGAAATGACCACATTTGGTGGAATACATGGAACATTGACGCGTTTGGTTTGGACTCTGGTGTGGCTGCTATTTGGACCGTCAAATTAACGCAATAGCGTATAACATATATATTTTAGTCAGCTTGACCAAACAAATATGATAGCACTGCCGGCTCTTACAAGTCACCAGGGTCCTGGTTCTCCGTACTTGGGCTGATCCTGATCTGTAAGATCATCTTCAATGTGTAACATCAAATTTTATATTATTTTAGTGTTAATATCAAATTTTTACACCAAATTCTTTTGTACTCTAATATATTTGATATCAAATTGGTATAACTGACATCTTCAAATAAAATTTTATATATAATTTTTTAATTAATATTATTAAAAAATTAAAATACATTAAAATATATTCACAACTTGACGGTACTTGGGCTGATCCTGATCTGTAAGAACCAACAAAATCTCACATTTTGCCTGCGAAACTTCACAACTTGACGGCAAACCAGATTTTTTCTGTTTCGCCCCAGTCCAACCAACATGCACAAGTGATATATTTTTTTATATACGAGTAATGTTAAATTTTTTAAATATTTTATCGAAATTTATATATAAATTAAGTAATGTAAATATCTTATAAATCATAAAATATATGATAATTAATAGAATATGATAATTCATATATCATATTATTTAAATATGAATTTAAATAAAATACTCGAAAAACCTAACATTACACTTTATATATATACATATTTACATACATATATGTAACTACCTGTTCAAAGGTGGTGGTGTTGCGTCCTTTCACAGCTAATTTATGGTCCACTGCTTTCCAGGGATTGTATATTAGATAATACATGATTATACACATGAACGGTTTTTCAATCTAACGTGTCTAGAGAGAATTAGTATAAACTCTTGAAATCCATGAGAATATTTTGTTGCCCAAAGAGAACTTGTTATACTTTGATTAGGACGTGAAACTTATAAAATGATTTTGCCAAATTGAGAAGCAAAGAAAAAGATTCTAATATGAAATAAAACAATTAAACAAACAGGGTTATTCTGCCAGAGCAGTACACTAAGGATACTGCTCGAATAGACATATCAAAAGAAATAAGTAGCTAAGGCTAACTTCAATGTGCACTAAATTGGTGTAAAATACCAATTTGGTATAGTTTTGGTCTTCAATGGAGACACCAAATACCAAATTTTCAGACAAATTTTTGGTGTTGATGAACAGTGCAACACCAAATTTGATATTGCACTGTTCATCAACACCAAAGATTTTTTTAACATAAATTAATTTATTTAAAAATATATAAAAAATTATTATAAAAAATATATATCATTTGAAATATTTTATTCAGATCTAAAATGAGTATAATATTGAATATGTTTAATGTATTTTTAAATTTTTAATAATATTAATTAAAAGATTATGTATAGAATATTATTTGAATATGTCATTTACACCAATTTGGTATCAAATACATTGGAGTGTAAAAAAATTTAGTATAAAAAAATTTGGCGTTAACACGAAAATGGTGTAAAATTTGGTGTTATATATTGGAGATACCTAAAATAAAAAAAAATAATAAAAATTAGTGGATTATTCTATATCATAACCTTTCAAATAAATATATATCATTTAGGTTTAAGAATTAATGTTTTATTATTCAAAAAATATTTTTAACAACACTTTCTTAATAAAATCGGATTCTGGTTTTTTTTTTTTCTTTTTAAATATGTTTTTTCAAAATCAATTAAAATAAAACTTAATTTCAATCTTTTTTTTTTCTGAATTATTAGAACTAATCAAAGAGACAGTTGAGACCACGCTGATAGAACATTAATGGCATAACTATGATAAACGGCTCTCATACGACTGAGGGTCACTAGCATTTGGGTGGGAGACAACTCATATACATTAAAAAAAATCTCATCATTTTATTTGGAGATGGGGTATACAATCTCTTAAATCCATGACTTGTCATGAGAGGGGGTGCAATTGTTTATCAACCAATTGACTCCTTATGCACTTAATATCAATCTTATATTTTCTATAATATTGTTATACATGATCCAAAATAATGTTAGAGTATCTAAATTTTGTTCAAAATTTATATTTAAATATTATGATATGTAAATAATAAATATGCATTCATTGTACCATCTTATTATTTAAAAGACAAACTCTATAGTTATAAGAAGTTTTCATGAGTTTTTTTTAAATAATTAAATGATTTTTTTTTTATTTTTTATTTTTTTATATAAGATATAATGAAGAATTTAAAGTTTTTGATCCTAACTTTTTAAAGTTTAGAATCATTTAATGTAGAATTAATATTTTATTTTATTTTAAAATTTTCATATAATTTGTACTTTGCTCAATTTTCGAGATTTTTATAAATTGTACGAATAAAAGTCTAAACAATCAATTTCCAAAACACCACAAGAAACAATATCTTTTATTCTCATAATTTGTTTCTTTCAATTCATTTGTCACGATTATTAGTATTTAAAAGACAGAGAATGAACTCAAATCTATCTCTATCAAGTGAAATAGACGAAATCATAAATCAACCATCGGTCCAAATAAACGTGACCCATCACCACCCACGCTTGAAACTTTAAACAAAGAAATGCCTCTCTCAGATCCAGCGACCCTCCCATATCAACCAGCTAGCTAGCTAGCTAATATCACCTAACACTTCCACACAAAGAAATTTCCAAAGCAATCGAAAGGTCACGTAACGTCTCACAATTGATTTATTGCAATTGTATCATACAATAAATGAGTTATTTTTGTGATTGTAACTTGGCCGTCAGACATTGAACTTGGTCCTACCTGCAATTTGTCTTCACTTGAACCCACGATGCCCGTCTTCCCATTTAGACCATAAGGTACAAATATCGGTCTGCCATCGTCCTTTCATCAACCAACCCATTATTCAACCCTCTCAATTTTAAAGTTAAGTATATAAACATTATACATATATATTTTAATTTTCGAATGGGTTCAACTGTTTAACTACGTGTTCCAATGACGTTAGGTGATCTTTTCGTAAAGTATTCTTTATTTTCAATTTATTTTTCTCTTTAAAAAGTAATTATCCAATGTCATTGAATCAACAGCTTTAATGAAACATACAAATATGTATTTTCCTTCTTTAAGTCATGTCATGTATACTTTCCCTTCACGTTTGTGATGGAAAGTTTAAGTACCATCACATTCAAGTCTTATATTCGAGTCTTATCATATTTACGTGTTTACTAATATATGTAGAGGATTTATTTTTTAGTATCTCCGAAGTATACATTTGGAACTGCTATATAGTTTTTCTATAAGTTCTAATAAACTTCTGGCTCCTTTTTCAGTATCATTTTTTTTTAACAAAATAACATTAAGAAAATAATAAGCATTAAGAAACCTTTTTTTTTACACCGATCCTTTAGTGACTTAATAGTTTTAATTTTTTTGTGGCAAAGTCAACAAAATGATCAGTATAAGAAAAAATTTCAATTACTAAATAAGATGGTATAACTAATAATTGATTTCTTTCCTGAAAAAGCCTAATTGATTTCAAATTTTATATAAACTTCCTTCAAAATTGCTTAATTTGTTAGAAACAAGCTTTAAAACTCGTAAAATTCAGTTATAAAACCTTCTCTAAACATAAGAAAAGGCCAAATTTATTTATTGAGATTTAAGACCAAATATAATAATTGACGGTCCTTCAACTTTATCCTAAATTTGGTTGATTTTTTAGCAAATGTAGCTATCTATAAAATATTTCTTTAAAAAAAATTGATATTTTCCTATAAAGTAAACAAATCAAACAGGTAAGAGGGGCGGGCACGTGACAGAGGGTTGGTCATATAACTAATGAAAGACGTTACTTTCAAAACCAAAAAAAAAAAAAAAAAATTTTCCTAGTGAGGACGTCTAAAACAATTGAGCAGAAAAGTGAAAGCCAAAAAAAAAATATATTTTTCCTGTAATACGTAAAATCGTGAGTGGTGAGCAAAGCAAGGAGAGGTAAATACGGTTTTGGGTCCTGAAAAGGCGGTGGCAGCTGCCACTACGTACTGCAGATAATATTTATTATTGTTAACATCATCCTCATTGTAACGGAGAACGTGCCAACATGTGATGTGGTTGTCATGCTTTTGCAGACCAAAAACGTGACCTCTCTCCTCCAGCTGGCTCCACTTATCTGTATCTCTACTCAATATCTTATGATGCAGTCGTCTACTGCCCCTTCTTCATCTACAATTTTAAAAAATTTATATCAGCACTTCGATACTCTACATTTTAGGAATTGTAAATGTTAATGATTGCAATTACGTTTATTATCCATCGAGTGGATATGCATTTCCCTATAAATATTTATATGGAAGTTTGAGTCCTCGAGTTATTGGAATACCTTTCTATTATATTATGAAAGTTGATACAGAGATCATGCATATAATATTTACTTTCAATATATCATGATTTATACTTTTATAAAAATTGAAAAATTATAAGACATTATACTAGTTATAATTGAAAATTATGATATATTGCAAGTGTTATGCGGGAGACAATTGATATAATAGGTTAATGTTATTCATAAATTAATTATTTCATAAAACTGAAATTTATAGATGCTATGTTGGGAGAAAAATTGTATTTACATTTCAAAACACATTTTGATTGAGTATTGGTTTCACTTTAAAAATTTAAATGTTTACGTTTTATTCGTATTTTAGATCGTTAGCTTGTGCACTTAAGAAATGAGAAAAATATATATATGTCAACATATTCCTTGAAGTCTTGAACACATTTGAAGTGTTAAAGATTAATAAAATTTTATATTTTATTTATTTAAGAGAACATATTAATTATTATTTTATTCATATTAATTAGAATATTCCTAAAAGAAATGAAAAAGGTCAAAAAAATAGTCTTATCATGCAGCTGGATCGAGGATAATCTGAAACCCCACCTCCTGGAACTGCATCTGCATGAATGCTTATTTATTGTTTCTTCCATGATCTATTTATCTCTCGCATGCTGCCGTCCTATTTTGACCTTTTTGGTCGATTTATTATTTGTTCGCAGCCAATAAATCACATCACAATTTAATTTAATTAAAAATTAAATTATCATGGTGTTTGTTAAATTTAATTTTTTGAAAATATGCTAACATCACAGGCCATTGCCCCTGCAAAAATTAAAAAAAAAAAAACAAATTTTGTTTTATAAGTCATAATTGTTTTTCTTATTATAATATAATTCAAAAGATAAATTATGTGTTACAAATTATACTCTTAGGCCTAAGGTTGCCTATGATAACAATGTTGAATATTTTTTACGACAGAAAAATGACTAAAAACTAAGGCTAGATAGTATGATAACAATGTTGATTGTTTTTTTAAGCTACAAATAACTGAAAATAATTACTTTTATGTCTATGCCCTTTTAACTATCATTTGTGACATTTATATATTTTAATATATTAAATTAAAAATAAATAATTTAATAAATCTAAAATAAAATACATATTAAATTGTACTTCAATTTTTTTATAAATATTTAAGAATTTGATAAAATTTAAAATAATTTGTATATATTGTTTATAAACATTGTCCAATCCGACTTCTGAGTTTCTTTAGCACGCAAATATGGAAAGCAATATTGCTATCTGTTTTTAAGCTTCATTGGTTTCATACGAAAAAACGCGAAAGATTAAATTTCAATAGAATATGAATTCATTATTCTGTTGGGTCTATAAAATACAATCACCTATTTGTTAACAAACTTATAAGTATATTTCGGAATTAACACACAACAATACCATTAAAATACATTAGAAAATCAAAGAATAAGGCAACAAATTGCACTTGGAAGAGTACAATTTTCGTGTTGTTCATGCAAGAACATACACTTGAAGGTTCACACCATCTTCGTTGAAATGCAGCCTTTGATTTCCTTGTCTTTGATTAGCAACCTTTGATCTAACCTACAAGACAAATATATATATAAAAGTTATATATTAGGGTGACCTGGAGTTTGCTTTTGGGAACGTTTTTCGATGCCTAAATCAGTGTTTTATCCCTCAATAATTTGTTTATCATATCAGAAGTGTTTGATTTTTCTCTTTATCTCTTTACTGAACCACTAAGCCACATTTTATATGGGGACAAAACTTACCTTTCCAGGTGTTTCCATGCACATTAACATTCTTACCATTTATCATACACATTGTTCTTTGGATAACAGGTATTGGTTGCATATATAACATCTATCACTGCAGCATTAGGTAGCAATACTAGTAGGTTATCAATTTTCTAATTTAATGATTCCTTCTTTTGCTTCTCTTTTATCTTGTTAAGCTAATCGACTTTCGATGGTTATTTAAACATTTCCTTTGATTGGAAATTGCAAACCAACTGATACGTGTCATTTTCCTATTAGTTTGATGTGTCCTCTTTATATTGGGTTTATGCATTACCTGTACATGTGTTGTGTATTAATTCCAAAATATACTTAAACAATTAAATTTATAATTACAAATGGTCTTAAAGAATATGAGAATACAATTTTTATGTGTTTTTTGTTCTTGATTTTTACTTGTTTTTGTTCATAAATCCTCAAAATTATACTATCCAATGCGGCTTGGTTGTAGAGAGAGATCATTCAACTTGAAAATGCCTTAAACTTGAATTGCTCCACTATATTTGGTATTTCAAACAAATAAATCCTTAAAACCGTTAAATATATTATCATCAAGCATTAAAAATAACGTGATTTAATTAACTTGCAAATTGTATATATACTCCATTAGTTTTAAACTACCTAATTTATAAATTCAAACTATCTTTTTTATTTTTCAAAACATTGATTTATAGTAGTTGTTTTTATATTTTGAAACCTATATTTGTAATTATAAAGTATTCTTATTTTTTTACTCTTAGAGCATCTCTAACTTTATTATGTATTTTTGAGTTTCTATTAATGACATATTAACAATTATTTTGAATATAAATCCATTTTGGCAAAAAATTAAAAAATAAAAATTAAACGCATATTCTCACTTTCAATGTAATTATTAAGAGCAAAATATGTATCCAATTTTGACTAATTACTATTAAATATACGTGTCATTTTCTTTTCATCTATAGATTGCAATTAAGAGGAGAGAGGAATAAATCTCATATTTTTAATTGGTTAAAAATTTTGAGAAATCATAGTCGACATTTCCAAGAGAGTTTCTCAAATCATCTTCATATTCTCTAAGTTTTGTTTGTCACATCAATTCCATATTTAGGTTAGATAATTATATTGGAGAGAGTTTTTTCGTTTCATTATCTATTCATCCTATATGATAAGAAATTAAACTCAAATTGATAATTATATTAGGGATGCCCTCAGAAGTCTATAGTGAATTTTGGATATCGAGAATATTTAAAATTTGTAACTTTATATATATACACACACGGTGATGGTGTATGCGTCAAACATATTAAATTTTTTCTCTTAATTAATATACAACTTAATTAACTTAAATTTTGTAAAAAAAAAAAAAAAAATTGATTAAAATGAAAAGTTGTTAATCTCTGGTCTATATAACAAACTCAAAGGATGATTGAATTTTAAATTATGAATTTTAATTTTAATGGTTGGAGAAATAGATATTGTTCAGTTAGACCGTCTTTGTTCGATCTCAATTCGTTGGGTGAAAACGAGTGGACTTTTATTATAATATTCAAATATACCCACATATGATTTTTTTTCTGCTTTTTTAAATTATAATACACCTTTTGCCTGGCGCTAGTTAAGGGCCGGTTAAAATGCCTAAAATATGAGCTAGTGTGATTCATGAGTCCTGACCCTATGTCGCGGAATTCTTTTTGTTCTTTTTAAACATCCCCAACTTATTTTTTTTTTTAATTTTATTATTCACTGTTTTATACAGTTTTTTTTTCTTAAATTTGACATCTGTTAAATCTCTATTTTATGCTAGATTGTTTTTCTAATGAGTCATGCATTATTGAGAGAGCTGTCATATTAATCAAATGTTGAATGTTGTTAACATTGCTGGATTTCATATGATCATGCGGCCAAGATGTGGTGATATATCAAATACCCTAATTTTCATCATTATTAATGATTCAATGCCAAAATTAAATTTTAATAGAATATCAAAAAGATATTTTCAATATACATTGTATAGTTTAAGGCTTTTATTTTTATAGAATTAATTCATCATTTTCAAATTATATATGGAATTCAATAATTATTATCTAGTCAATTGTATTATCGAGTTTTTATAATAGTATGAAACAATAGATTTGGATCACATATCTATTTCATAAAGTGTACTCGAAGCACCATTTTTATAGCATGCAATTAATGTTCATCTTAATTATAATGAATCAATCAAAATATTTTAGATCTTAAGTGCATGCCACTCTATGTAAGTACTGTTTAATTGCTCTCTCTCTCTCTCTCTTTTTTTATTATTTATTATCTGTTTATCTTTCATTCTCACTAGAGATACATATAATATTCATGGCCATACATTCTGAGCTTGTAATATAAAAATTAATACTAATATTATATCACTTCAAAAATCTTCAAATACTAAAAAAATGAGAGAACTATCTAATTATTTAATGCATAAATTCATTCAAAAATGATGGGCGCTTGTTTAGTGCAAATGAGACACGCATGCAGAGATTTGGTGTGTCCAAAGACAGCTACAAATTGCAAGAGAATCATATGCAATTGCAAAGGTTTCATAAATCATGGTCACCCGTTATAGACTTTGGGATCACAAGTTAATAGCATTTCTTTTTCTTGAAGTGACAAATCACAGAGGTGCTTATGTTATTATAAATCTGAAAGTGAGTGAGAGAGATTGAGAGATGGTTTTATAAAATTTATTTTTCTTTTCTTTTTTTTATATGTAGTGTCGTTCCCATGTATGCACGTTTCAGGGTGTCGGTTGTGTGAACTAGCTGCTTTTACATATTATCAATTTTCTTTACATTAGGTATGAGCAATTGATTATTCTAATATGGTTAAAACCTCACATCAATTGCAATTCTAAATAAGAGAGGGTCAGTGGCCAGTTGGCAAGGCCATTAATCCTTCTGCCTCGAAGTCACAAGTTTTATTCCCATCAAAGAGCAAATATTTTATTATATAAAAATACGTGAATGTTCTCTTATCTTGTGTGAATTCTCTTCTTCATTTATGTGCATGTTGCTCCCTCCTATACAAAAGTTATTTCTTGAGTCATGCCATAAAGTTAAAAATTTCGTTTGGTTTTGACTGATCCTTGAACCTGTCTTAATCATGAAAATAAATAATTAAGTAAGTGCAATTCTAAATAATTTTATTATTTATGCCAATCAACTTCACTTGAAAATTGAAATCAATGTTGTTTTTTAGGTTCCCAAAACATACGAAATTCGGTATTGATTTGATAAATCAAAGTACACGGCACACATTTATTTATTTTTCTTTTTTTAACCATATCCTTCCCTTATATAATAATTACGATTCTAAAAACAACTTTAATGCTACTATTTATTTTACATATAAATATTAAGGGAAAGCATTTTGGGCACTATTGAGTATTGACAACTTCATTTCCATTTCCTACTTCTAAACACACCTTAATTCAATGGTTGGAGTATACTATATATCTTTCCTATCTTTAATTGAATTCCAAAAATGACCAATCAAAAATAATCAGAGAAAAAACAATTAAAATCTAGAATTTGATCACTGTTTAAAGTCAAGAAAACACAGCCCATATACAAACTATTGAGTAATATAATAATATAAGTCAATTACCCAAATAAAAATCCTACAGATTGTTCACCAATAAAGTTACTTCTAATCACTAACGGCATTCTACTTAATTAAGGAAAACAATCTTTGACGGTTCATAGTTCGCTATTTACTCGTTTAATCCGACCGAATATTCCATAGCGCGTGGCGCGTGGCCCGCTATAAAACGAAAATAAATCAATTAAAAAAGGCAGAGAGAGAGAGAGAGAGAGAAGAAACAGTTGTGTTTAATGAACCACGTTTCAAAACTGAGATACCGAGTTTCAGTCCAAATACTGAAAACGAGTCCTCCTCAAAAATATCCTCGCCTATCACGTGCATTTTATTCACATGGTCAAATATATTAATATCACGTAAAATAAAATACATTAATTAGAAATTCAACACAACCATGTATAAATAACCAACAACACACGACTGGTGTCCAGTAGTTGGGTTTTGTGTTGTGTTGTGTTGTTCTCTGACCCCTGTTTCTTCTTCAAAAGGAAACCTAAAACCTTGAATTTCTTGGATAAAAAAAAGATTCAATGGACATGGAGTGGGAGCGAGGAGACGTTCTTGGTCACGGCAGCTTCGCGAGTGTCAATCTTGCCAGACCCAGGAAGGGTTCTGATCGGTTCCCTTCAACGATGGCCGTCAAGTCTTGTGAAGATTGTTGCTCTTGGACGCTCAAGAACGAGAAAGCGGTGCTTGATCAAGTCGGTTCTTGCCCACAAATCGTGCGTTGTTTTGGTGAGGATTATAGTATCGAGAAGGGCGAGAGGTTGTATAATCTGTTTCTTGAGTACGCTTCGAGGGGCAGTTTGGCTGATCAGGTCAAGAAAAACAATGGTAGCTTGAGAGAATCTGATGTTAGGCGTTACACGAGGTCGATGCTCAAAGGCCTGCGTCATATTCACGCAAAAGGGTTTGTTCACTGCGATATAAAGCTCCAAAACGTGTTGGTTTTCGATGACGGTGATGTCAAGATCGCTGATTTCGGGTTGACAAGGAAATCGGGAGAGAGTGGAGGTAGAGATGGAGATATAGAGAGCAAGTGTCAGTGCAGAGGGACTCCTCTGTATATGTCACCGGAAGCAGTAAACGACAATGAGTATGAGTCTCCTGGAGACATATGGGCTCTTGGCTGCGCTGTTGTGGAGATGGTGACTGGGAAACCTGCCTGGAATCACTGCAAGGATTCGAATGTGTTCGCTTTGTTGATCAGAATTGGTGTTGGTGATGAGCTGCCTTTGATTCCTGAACAATTGTCCGAACAAGGTCAGGATTTTTTGATCAAGTGTTTTGTCAGGGACCCCAGGAAACGATGGACGGCTGAGATGCTTTTGGACCACCCTTTTGTTTTAATCGACGACAACGATCATGATGATGAGACTATTGCATTGAAGGATTTTAAAGAGACATCACCAAGAAGTCCTTTTGGTTTCCCAGATTGGGTTTCGGTTCAATCTTCAAAGAATTCGAGGTTTGATTCGTTCTTGTCATCCCGGAATAGTGTGTTGGATCGGATCAGGAATCTGGCGGGTGATTGGAGACCCGATTGGTCAGACCAGGACTCCTGGGTTACTGTCAGATGAAGGAAATGGCCAAAGCAACTTGGAGGCGATTATTATTATTATTATTTTGATTACTTGATTCCTGATTGAAACTGATTTCTTGTAATTGGTGCTGATCGTTATTTAGATTGTAAATGGGTAGGAGACAGAGGTTGGTAGCTGTTTTCTAGTAGACACTGACCTTACTTGATGGATTGGTTCCAAATGTGGCCACTATGGTGGCTAAGTGTACAGTTGAGATTTTTTTATTCAATTTACATGAAATCGTGAAAATTACTTTTCCAAGAATAAAATTTATCTCAGATTTTGCGGATAAGTTTTCTTCAATTTGTGTACACATATCATCCCAATTTCAATAAAGTTTTAGAACAACACAATACAAGTTACAAATGATCAAAATAGCCTCTAATGAAAATTCTGTGGTGTTGTTGATGAGCGTAATATTGGGTGCCATGCCTCTCAAATGTGCTGCTTTAATTGCGGGAATCAAACAGGGGAATTTAGACCTTTAACTTTTGGCCTTTGTTAAAGTTTCTGCCCCCCCCTCTTCAAACTCACCAGTGAGTCTCAAGTTTTGTAACTTTTCCTCCATTAATTGCAATTTCCAAAACAGAGTAATTCAGTTGTTGAATTTGTTACTTTAGTGCGTGAGTAATTGTGTTTAAAATGTTGCAAGCATGTCACATATAATATAATTCAATGCAACAATTTCAAGGGTGTGATGTGAAGGAAAAGATGCACAGCATCTTCAATTTGAAGACAAATGACAGTTAGCTGACAGTTAGCTGACAGTCCTTATCAAATTCTTTTATGTATTAATTATCCATAATCACTACCAGACGCCAAGTGATGAAACAATTAAGATAGTCATCAATTTCACGCACATGTTGATCAGCCATTAAAAATTTTTAACTTGTGAAGCATGAGATCCTTATTTATGATTTTCGTGTGACACCTCAATCTTTTCTTGATTATGACATGCTTACTTATTTATGATTGAGATTTGCAATAAGATCAGATCAACTGCTAGCAGTGTTTTTAATGTTGTGATTTAGTTTAAGTGTAATACAATCATGGTTCATGTTTAATAAATCTAGCTAGTAATCAAATTTGCAGATAAGATCTTGTCAACAGATAAAACAGCTTTGCACTTCTGCTTTTGCTTGCTTGGATTACCTTGAATCCTGTATGGACTCTATTGTTATCTTAGAGAATTCTAGTTTTTACTCCCAAACATTGCAAACTATGTTCATTAATGCTGACTAACATGCCAATGGTAAGTGGATATATCTCAAATCCCCAAATTTCATGAATGAATTGCAGAGAAAAGTGAGTAAAATTTTGTATAAATAGTTTTTGATTAACTAACTAGTGAACAACATAGGACAAGATACATGATGTCGAGACTTAATGGGGACAGAAAAATCTAGGGCTGTAAGTTTGAAGTGATAGTGCCAGTGTGTCTAGAAAATTTTTGGTTTCGATGTAACATGTATCTTTTATTCAAAAAAGATTATCGATATGAAATTGAAAATGTCATAAACTTCCTATATCATAGGAAATTATGTGAATAAAATATGCCTTGTGCATTGGATGTATCAAGTTTCAACCATTATGCCCAAAGCTACATAAGATAACTTCTTCTTCTTCTTTTTTGAGAAATACATAAGATAGCTTCTGAATAATATCTTTTTAAATTAAACTCTGTACATCTCCAGTCTCAATTAAGATCTAGTCATTTTAATAGCGAGAATATGAGTTGGGCTGAATGAACTTGATGTTGGTATGCAGTGTGTAGGCCTCTTTTTTTGTTTTTTTGTTTGTTTTTTTTTTTTAATAAAAAAAAAGACGTGGGCCTTTGTGTTGATGCCGGCTTCTTTGTTTTTGAAGCCCATTGTAAGGAACCCAGGATTTTTTTTCCCCCTATTAATGCAAATCTAAGTTCAACCCAGTTCTTTAAAGTTTGAATATCTTGGTTGAACTTAGATCAACCACTTTTTTTTTTTTTTTCAATTTGTATTTAATGAAGATTTGAGTTTAAACCAGATCTTCAAGCATTGAAGATCAATCTTCAGCATTTTTTTTTTCAAAATTTTATATCTTTTTTTTCAATTTTTTTGTTTAACGAATCCAGATCTTCAATCTGGGTTGAACCCAAACCTAGATTTTAATTTTTTTTTTATTTCTTCTTTAAATTTTATTTTACTTTATTTTTTTGATTTAACAAGATTTGGGTTCACCCTAATCTTCGAACCTAAAGATCAGGGTTGAACCCAAATCTTCAACTTCTTTTTCAATTTTTTTTTCACTTTCTTTTTTTATTTAAAGAACATCTAGGTTCAACCTAGATATTCAACCATTGAATTTTTAAATTATAATTGATTTTAATTATAAAATGCTATGATGATTTAGTGTTTGGTGGTGTAGATGATGGGTGTTGAACACCTACAATGGATGATGATGAACAACAGTGTGGTGTTGGTTTGTTGGTTTGGAGGTGGTGATGAACACTAAATATATATATATTTTTTTCGATTTTCAATTTGTATGTTTTTATTAAAAAAAGTGGAGATCCCATATGGGATGTCCACCATTCATCTATCTTCATGAATGGTGGAGATCACATCCGGGATCTGCACCTTTATTTTTCTTTAATTTTAATTGTTTTAGATATTAAATATAATATAATTTAATTAATTTTTAATTTATTTTATTTATTTGTTATAGTATTATTAGTTATTATTATTTAAAATTAATTATTATTATTTTCTAAATTTTTATTTAATTTAATTAATTTTAATTATTTAAAGTTGTATATTTTTTTAATGTTAACATAAAAAAGTGTCAAATCCTTAATCTATTGGAATCGTGTGAATATGGAGATTTGTAGGCAATTGCGATGAAATATTACAAGTGGTGGTGAAAATGTATGGGCTAATTAGTTGAAAAATAATGGTAGAATCGATAAGACAAAGTAAAGGAGAAGAAGTGGAAACAATGAAACAAACATAGAGATTTTTTAACAAGGTTCTGCCCTATGTGTAATGTATATCCATGAATATATTATTTATGGAGGGGAAACTATGTTTAGCAAAGTTTCTACGAGAGATAAAAATGGTTGTTGAACGTTGTATCTTGTGCACGTTAAGAACCCTTTTATAGTGCTAGGATTGTTTGCATATAATTCAGTCATTATAATATCGGAAAGGCTAAAAACTTATTTTCTATTTTATATGAAATTGCATTAAACATTTAAATACTGAATCAGACTGCAATTAACTATGGTCATATTTAACTTGTATTACAGTTATAACAACTTCCTATTTAAAGATCTTCTATTCATTATGAAAGTCTTTTTATTTGGCGACGTTCTCTTTCCATTTTCTAGAATTTTCTTTAATTAAGAAAATATGTTAGTATCTGATGATTTATAAAGGATTTTATATTTTCATTTCCTTTATACTATTAAAAAAATAGCGACCTAATAAAGTTTTTTGAGTATGTTGAGCTTATGACCTCAAGCCACCTTATATGTGACCTATTTAAATCCAAGTTGTTTCCCTTGTTTAGTGTAGTCAATTGTAGTAAATATTTATTGCTAACATGACGTGTGTTGACGTGTCATGAGATTATAGACTTTATATCATCTAGGCTCTATAACGAACTTATTGGGCCTCAAGGTTTATTAGTCCTGTTGAACCCTATTTGAGTTTCTAGATGCTATTTTTAAATACAATATTTAATTTTTAGTTTTTAATAATTTTTTTAATACAATACAATAAGGGCAATTTGATCCTCCTGGGTTTTTTTGACAAAAGCGCCTACCTTTTGGATGGAAACTACTTTTGGGCAAACCGCAAACGTGTGAGGTTTTTCAGATGAACTTTCCAAAAGGTATTGTTTTCTGACAATATTTTTATTTTTAAGAGGTGTTTAGATTTTTTCCTTTCGTTTAATATACCATTAGCGGGATGAGCGACTTAGATCTAAGTCATTGTCACTTGTTAGGATTAATGAGTTCCATTAATAATTTTGATTCCTTCCACACCAACACCGTTTTACTACCATAGCAATTCTGTCTTCATCTGAAAATGTATTTTGCTTTTACATAGCTATGCCTGCTCCGAAGCTGCAGAAATTAAAAAGTAGGAAAAAGAATTAATACTTTCTGCATTTTATAAAATGTGGACAAGATTTGTTTTAGGCTGCTGAATCAGCATTTTTCTACGCCAAGCAAACTTGCGCAACGCCAGACATACACGCAGTTGACGTCAAACATTTTTATATTCTAACAAGCAACCAATCACCGAAAATAAATTCCATTCACATTTTTTTAATGAGTAATGCGTGTGATCTGCTAATACAACGAAAAGACCATCCCTAAATAATACCCCCTTCCCATTAGAAGCCAAAGCGGAGATTATCTTTTCAGCATCAATTTTCGTACCTATATACACATCACAAGTATCCAAATATGAACAATTATTATTTAATTATACATATAAAATTTGAGTGTCAGAAAACACGTTTAAATCACTCTAAAAAAACAAAAAACACATTTAAATAAAATCATATTACAATAAATAATACAATATTAAAAGCACCGACCTATCTCAGATTTCAACTCCAGGGAAGCCTCCAATTATTAGGACCAACAAAAAAATCCCCCATCCCACTCCCCCGTCGTTCTCTCAACTATTAAGTAACACACAGCTCAGCTCTTCAATTATAATATTTAGTAACAGACAGCTCAGCTCTTCAATTATAATCTTTCTCCTGATCATCAATTAATTGATCAAACTAAAAGATCAAGTACAAGTCTGTCTCGTAATTAATGAAATCTCAGTGGTAGTTGCACTTGTTCTTTAGTGAAATGGGCGCATTCATCTTTTTGGGGTCCATTGTTACATAGCATTCGACTCTCTTGTAGAACTTGGGCTTGACCAATCTGCCTAGAACATAAGCTCTTGAGCGAACCATGAAGTTAAGTGTCAATGGCACTGGTTGTGTTGGTGCACCATTTACACTGCTCAAGCTAGCTCCTCCTCCATATAAAGGAATGTTGTTACCCTTTATTATCACTGTTATCGATCTCTGGCTCTTCCTTGATTGGTAGAATTTATTTATCTGCAACGACCCCAGTTCGGTTAAATTTTTAATAAATGGAAAAAAAAAATTGATAGAGAAACAAATAGTTATGTGTAGTGGTTGAATATATATACGTACAGTTCCTGAGGCCACGGTGAGTTGAGAGAAGGACAGATCTAGGGGTGTTGATGTGACATGGACACCGAAAAATGTAGCAGTGTTTCGAAACGTCAGCTTCACTGAACAGTTCATAGACACCATGTCAGTTGCTACTCCTGAAAAATCTGCTCCGGCTTGGATCACGAATTGATCAAATGAAATGCTCTGCCACCCATATTTTGGTTCAACAACATTCAACTGTAATATAATTATTATAACGACACACACATGTACGATGTATTATACATATGTATATAAATTTACCTTCATAGTGATGGTGGGTTTCTGAGGCTTGCTAGCACCCCACAAGATCAAAGAAAAGAGAGAGAAAAGGACAATGAAACCGAGAACAAAAGTGAGGAAATAGCAGCGGCGAGAGAGGCCAGTAGGGATGATGTCTCCATCAAGAAGTCCTTCTTCTTCAATGGCGTCAAACTCCTTCCAGGGCTGCTGCTTGTGACGGGACTTGCGCTCAGTGGTCTTGCGGTGGTGGTGGGGTTTGAGGGAGGCAGAGAGGCGAGTGGAGGAGGACTCACGAGACGAGTGGGGTCCCAAAGAAGAGTTGGAGTGAGAGTGAGGAGGAGAGCCCATGGGACTGAGCACTGGAGTGGACTGAAACGAGTTGGTTGTCTTCTCTCCATCGTGAGAGTCCCTTGAAGGGCTCTGCACGTAGTAGACTGCACGACGAGGGGATCTAGTCGGCGATGACTGTGTCAGGCTGCTCACCTCCGAGTCCGTCTTCGAGAGCTGAGCAGACATTGTCGTTGGTTTTGTATACTGTTGAAGACCAAGACCCAGAGGGAGAGAGAGAGAGTGGGGTTTGCTCTACTAAGTCTACAACTGCTACTTGGCTGTGTATTATTTTGTAAAGGATCTACAGGCAGAAGAAGAAATTATGGTGGCGCACGTTGCGGAGGGGTTTTGTTTAATGTTAACGATTCGAAGGCAATAAATGGGGGAGATGGTGGACTACATTTCACTGGTGGAACCTGTCTCCATGTTTGTTTCCCCTTCATAAGTGAACGCAACTGGTAATATTCTATATACGCAAATTCTATTAAGATTTGTGGGGTGTATATATAATTTATGTAAATAATCTAATATCGATATGGTTGTAAGTATGCAAATACACATATGAATATGATCTACAGTGAGTTAAAAAAAAATGAATATGATCTACAATAGAGGGTGGTGGGTTACCCAGCAACACGTTTGGTTTGGTATGTTTGTGTATGTCAAGTTCAAGCTCAGCAGCCACTAGAGTGTGCAATAATTTTCCGCCCATTACTTATGGGCTGCCTTCCCACTCTTTATGAGTTGAATTCTCCTATTCCTGAAAGCTAATCTCCATGTTGTGTTACAACGTCCATCGCTATTAGTCTCGATTGCATCTCAGGACGATCCTAGTCATAAAAAAAAAAAATAATCTACAATAATTAAATATATGCAGCATTTACATGGATGGAAATTATAAATGTCATGAATACTCTATTATAAATGTAGAAGGGAGACATACATAGTTAAAATAATGGATCTATACTTTGCATTTTGAGTTTTTTAGTTCTTCTGTATAAATGAAAATTTGTGTATGTATGAGATTTTTCTATTAAATTTTCAAATTTTATATTGATTTTTTTTTCTTTTTTCCCATTGTAACTTAGGAGTTACGCTCAGGACAGGGTCGATTGATATATACCAGTGAATTTGAAGCATAAAAAAGCTTTGAAAAGATATAGGATTAGAAAAAAAAAATCTCAAAAAAAAATGAAGCATGAAAAAAATTGAAAAAAAAAAAAAAAAAAAAGAGACATAGGTCCTTAGAGCAGCTGATAGGCAATTGAAAATAATAATTACAAGGTTCTGTGGTCAGATCTATCTTGTGAACCACTTTTTCCATCTACTAAAATAGACAAATAATTTAAATAGTAAATTATAATTTATTTATCCAATTGAAATATAATTACAAGGGAAACTAACTTTTTATTCTTATTATAATAAACTCATCTATTGTTAGTCCATCTTGAGTTAACAGATTGAGAGATAAAATTATTTTTTATCTTAGAGCAGCTGATAGGCAATTGAAAATAATAATTACAAGGTTTTGTGGTCAGATCTATCTTGTGAACCACTTTTTCCATCTACTAAAATAGACAAATAATTTAAATAGCAAATTATAATTTATTTATCCAATTGAAATATAATTACAAGCGAAACTAACTTTTTACTTTTATTATAATAAACCCACCTATTGTTAGCCCATCTTGAGTTAACAGATTGAGAGATAAAATTATTTTTAATATTATTTATCTTGTTTTTTTTTTTTTTTTTTTTTTTTTTTTTCAAATCTATGTATCTCTCTTTCTTATTCTTCTCCACTAACCACAGTACCATCTCTCTCTTGTTCTTCTTTTCCTTCTCTTTCCTCTCCTCTCTTTCTTCTTCTTCTTCTTCTTCTTCTTCTCTTCCTCTTCTTTTCTTCTCCTTTGAATCTAGATTCATCTGGGTTCGATTCAAATCCAAATAAATTGAACGAACATAAATTTCATCTGGGTTTTGAAAAGAATCCATATGCATCTGGGCTTGTTTGAGAACTCAGATTCATTCGAGTTCAAGAACTCATATGCGAACCTAGATGAAATTTGGGTTCATTCAATAGAACCTAGATTTCATCTGGGTTCTGGAAAGAGCCCAGATGCATTTAGGTTTAGGAACGAATTGAGAACCTAAATTCATCTGGGTTCTTAAACGAACCTAGATGAATGGGTTTTATCTAGGTTTGTTCCAGAACTCAAATGAATATTTTAGAATTCGGATGAATTTGGGTCATATTTTTTTAATTTTCTTTTTTTTTGTGATTTTTAAAATGATTTGGTTATTTTTTGTGTTTTTGAGTTGATTGTTGATTTTTTTTCCCCCTTTTGAAGACATTGATGATTATTTGTTGATATGGTTGAACTGGTGATCGTTAAAGTTTTTTTTATTGATGATTGTTGATGATTTTTTGAATTGATGATTGCAATTGATGGATGAGTTTGCAATGGGTAGATGATTAATGATTTTTGCAAGTTAAAGATTAATGACCGCACATTGGGTTGGTGGTTTTTTTTTTTTTTTTCAATTTCTACTGATGGTTTGAAGTTGGTTGAAGATAGTACTGATCTTGTTAATGGATGGTTAATGTTTATTCTGAGATGAAAATAACATCTTCTTTTAACTTTTATTTTTTTGAATAAATTCTTTTATTTAATTTTTATTGTAGGGGTATTTTGATTTTTTGGTTATATATATACTGTTATATGTTAAATTTAACGGAGATTCTCTAATAGAAGGGGGTTAATTGTAATAAAATTGAAAATATCATTCTATGTTAAATATTGTTATATGTTAAATATCATTCTAACCGTAATTATATTTTAATTGGATAGTTAAATTGTAATTGATTTATTTTAAATTAACATAAAATTCACGGGGCTCTCATTTTCTAGACTCAAAAAACTAAAAAAATATGATTAATTTCAAAATTTAATGAGACCTGACACTACCTCTTCCGTTCACGAATTTGTGTGAGTTTTTCTTGAATTACGTCTCTCAAAAACCTAAGACAATTTATTAGAAATTTTTTCTGTATATACAATACAAAGACAATCCCAACGAATTTTTTGTAAGGTGAAAATACTAATACAAGCAATTTTAATAACATATTAGATAATAAAATGAAAATATATGTATCTTAGCTAATTTAATCAAATAAGTGATAATTTTATAGTAAATCAAAAACATATAAAAATTCATAAGTACATTACCTATTAATATAAATGATTGAATACTTCATATTTACTTAAGTTTTAGGAGTTTAATTCCTACTAAATTCATTTTAAAATTTACGTAGATAACTTTCATTTTTTATTAGAATTAATTATCTCTCGTTTTAGTAAATAAATATACAAGGTACCCAAATTATATTTGATCCTGCGGTTTTGAAAGAAAACGTACTTTTTAAAACCTCACTTAACTTTTCTCTTCAACTAAAAGCCTTAAAAAATAATTTTATATTTAAAACAATAGCTCTTCTATGCATGGACCTAATTTTTCCTTGAAGCTTGAGCCTAAAATGTAAAATTTATGATTTGATCCATGGGGTGGTTGTACAGGCTTAGCTTCATCAATGAATGAAATTATGTTAGAACTTGAAGTGAAGGGTGGGGTAGAAAACTGATCGAGAAAAATATTTGGGAAATCGGGAAAGGGACAAAGAGGGTTCATCTCACGTGCGCCACTGCCCCAAATTAGGTTGACCTAAAGTGTTACTATAAATGCATCTTCCGTAAGTTTACATCACATGTTATTAACAAAACATGAAAAATGTAAAATATAAAAATATGTCGAGATCTAACGACCGCATGGGCCGGATCCTCCATTTTTAAGTCAAAGATATTTGCCTTGTTTTTGGCTAGCGTGTGTGACTTTGCTTTGTGCCACTTTGGTTCAGGACCATGTTACATGTCGAGCAGTGGGACTGTACTGGGAGTCTGGCGCCGTAAGAGCCTCCCATTTTGACGTCCATATTTCGTCACAAAACCTACCAACTCCTCTGGCTGAAACGTGTGAGACCATATAGCTCTATGATATAATTGGATTTTAAATTTTGCAATTGATAAAAGATCGATCAATCAATCAATCAATCCTTGATTCCTTGCTGAAAGTCGGCAGAGAATTTCAGTACGTTGTTACTTCTGTTTCAAGATCAAATATACTGTGAGACTGGTTGAATTAATGTAAGTCCAAGTACAAAGAATCATTAGGACTTATCAAGTTAACATTATATGTAGATGAAGTGACATGAGGTTTTTGAGAACCTTATGGGCTCATTAAAGAGAATCATTAAACTATATAGACCTTCTGAAAATTATTCAAGCCGTTTTGGATGAAAATCTGAGTACATAATCTTATGGAACTGTCCCATAGTGGATTATATGATTCTGCATAGGATAAAATAATCAGCAATAAGTTTTGATTCAACAAATCTACGATAATTTCCTGTAGGTTGGATAGCTCTTTCCTACTGATCAAAAGGGATTTTTTTTTTTTTTTTTTTTAATAAATTGAAAAACCCTTAAAATTAGATATTTTATAAGTATTTTTTAATTGTTTGGTTGTCTCAGTAACATTTTTAAATAAATAAAAAATTACTTTAATTTTATCAAGGAAGATTCAAATTTTAGACCTTTTCGAATTAATTTTTTTTTTACCTATTTTATAACATTTAAATGTCTTGATAAAAAGGAAAATTAAACATTAAAAGTATTTTGATGACATATTAATAATTATATTAGGGTCTTTCCAAATAAAAATCTTAATAAACTTATTTTATTATAATTTTTATATATCACTTTTAACAAATTAATTATATAAAACTTCTTTCAAAATCAAATGATCAAATGATCAACAATTTTTGATGTAAAAGTTTCGCTCATAAAAATTTCTATTCGAAAATTTCTACTGCTAAAAGCTTTACTTAGGGAAGTTCTCCTTAACATTGATCTAACCTTTTCATATAGTGGACTTCTGACCACATGCACTGCTTCAAGATCTACCCAACTCAGAGAACCATGAACTAATAATAGATCTTCCATCACTTGATTCCAGTTAACTGAGCTACTTTTCTCAAACTTGTGTTCGAAACACAACATCTCTGGCTCAATTGTCACCTCAAGATTTGTCTTTGGTGCCACCTTAGCTGTATGATGTGCCGGTCCGTGCCCCACATTAGTCACCGTTCTCTGAAAAGTTTTTGGCCTTGAAAAATCCAATAAAACAATGGTAATTCAAATCCAGAGATGGATTTGAACAATTATAAGCAGAGGATACTGGATCATCCGTATTTGCTTTGCAGTATATTAGATAGTTTAATCTAATATACTATTAAATTATACATATTACTTAATGTTCTCAAGATAATATTTTAATATTGTTTGTGCGAAATATAAAAACAAATTAATGAAACTCAAGTATTTGTTAATTTCTTTGTAAATAGGACACGGTTTGTCGCCAAGATTACAGATCTTTAAGCGTATTAGTACTGTTTTATAATATTTGAAGGCTGACAGAAGTAGAAGAAACAGTAATGTTTCTTTTTATTTAGTAATTTATCCAAACGTGGAAGCTATCTGTAAATATGCATTATGGGCCGAGGACCTAGTGATGATCCAAAAAAGGGTGTCTTTCTCAAGTTGTCAAACAATTGGATCGGGCTAGCTTCGTGGTAGCTTTCGTGAATGTATTGTGAATTCTGACTATTTATTTGCGATAATAAATTTCTTTTAAGACCAATCAATCTGTAATAGTATATATAATTTTACAATAATGCAAAACATTTTGCCACTGTACAAGATGATCTAATAAAAATTTCAGGAAATCACCCTTATTTATATATTAAACTATTAACAATGCTGATATTTTACTAATTTTCTATTGAGCAAAAGGGCCATGTCAATGAGCTGAAAAATATTTTGCACTAATTCTTTGGTCCCCCATATGAAGAAAAACTCAAGTTATCGGTTTGCTTGAATGGAATCATTGTAGCCAAAGCTTTCATTAAGCGTCAATCAAATAGCATTTGTTTAAGGTTGTGTATGATAATATGTGGGGCTTCTTCCAAATTCTTCCTAATCTTCGATTATCATATACCATGTTTAATTACTTAATTATCTTTAAAACGCTTGCAACCCGGACAAACAAGTTTGAAATATTAAAAATATTATAATAAAACAACTCATATATGTCATAGACTTTAAACTAATAGAGCACATTTCGAACCAAAAATTAGAAAAAGAACACACGCGGCTATGGAAATTTTATGACATTTGATGTCCATTAAACGACAACGTGTGAAGTCATTGTACTTACCAGTTTAACCAGATTAAATTGGGAAATGGGCAAAGGCCTAGATAATCAGTGGAAAGGAAATGAAAAACGAAAAAGAGAAAGAAAAGAAAGAAATAAAAGTGGTGGCAAAGGAACTAAAATATAAATTATGTCACCTTATAATATGCAATGGTTACAGGCCAAACAATGCTCAAAAAGATGTGCCTCTCAAGGAGATTCTGGCACGAGGCTTGTGGCCACTATTGGGCTTCTCACCACATATTTACCATCATCATTCACCCATGTTAGAGAACCAAAAACCACAACCTTTTCCAACCACTTTGGGCCCTCCAAGCTAAGCTTATAGCTTTGCTTCTCATATTTCTGCTTGAATTCCAATCTCTCTGGCTCCACATACACCTTCAAGCCTTCCATGCCTTGCAATTTTGCAATGTAACTTGTTGCTCCCTCACCAACATTTGTTACAGTCCTCCAAAACATTTGCACCACCTTTTCATTTGGATTCGAATCGATGTTGTTAAGAAAAGCAATGAAAGAAGGGTAATTAAGATCGATAGAACGGTTAATACAGTTGTGAGAGGATTTTGTTATGATTTGGATTTGTGTTGGTGTGTAGTTCATTCCACATAGAAACTTTATGTAGTCCTCTGCTGTCGCATCATAGACAAGGCCAGGATCGAGAGCCTTGTTGGGACTGACAAGGCCAGCTCCCATTTCTAGTGGACTTGCTGGCAAGTCATAATTTGCAATATCTTTAATGGGACCAAAAGTGTTGTCAAGTGAGTTGGCTGTGGTCACCAGGGCTGATCGAATGGCTGCAGGGCTCCAATCAGGATGGACTGCTTTCACAAGCGCTGCCGCGCCTGCCACATGTGGAGTAGCCATGGAGGTGCCGGATATGAGATTGAAATTGCTGTACAAGAGACGTGATCCAACCTTAGCAACTGAACTAATTGGAGACCATGATGCTAGGACTAGCGATCCTGGGGCCAAAATGTCTGGCTTCAGGATATTTGGGCAGCTTGGAAATGGCCCTCTAGAACTATAGCTATCTACCTTTGGTGCTGGCTTTGTACCAATAACTGTCTTCTGAAATTGAAAACTTCCCGTTGGGCTGTTGCTCTTCTTTATGTAGTCTATTGCGGTTTGACCATCTTGTAGTCCTATAAACGCTGCTGGAAATGAGCTTTTGATGTAGAACTCTGACTCTGATACAGAGGAGTTAGAAATGAAAACAGCACCAACAACCCCTGCAGACACTGCATTTTCTACTTGACTGCTTATACTTAAATTATCCTTGCACACAATAATGTTAAATTTCACTTTCTTCAATTCTGTCACACTTTCACATCCATCCATGTAAACAAGAGGAATTTGTCTTAAAGAAGAATTTCCAGGATACATTGAGGCAAAGCTGATTTGAACTTGATTTCCTAGAGTTAGAATTCCATCAAATTCGCGATCTGTGGTGGCTGCACCAACGGTCAGCAGCCATGGTGCACCATTGATTAATGTCCAATATAATGGACCATCATTTCCAGCAGATGCTACTACAGATATACCCTTCTTCATGGCTGCAAAAGTGGCTATTGCAATCGGATCATCTTCCAGGGAAATGTCCTCCACAGCTATGCCCAAAGACAAAGACAAAATATCAACTCCATCTTGCAATGCTTGGTCTATTGCTGCTATAACATCAGATGAATAGACCCCATCTCTCCAAATTGCCTTATACATGGCTACATGAGCCCGCGGTGCCATGCCTCTAGCAATGCCAGTTGCATAACCAAAATAAGATGCACCTCTTACATAGTTACCAGCGGCTATGGACGAAGTATGTGTTCCATGTCCACTAACATCCCGAGGAGAATTTGTAGGAATTTTTAACTTGGGATTGTTAGCAATTAGACCCTTGTTGTAAAACCGAGCCCCAATGAGTTTGTTGTTACACGAGAAAGAAGTGAATTTGGTGCCATCCATGCACTTCCCTTTCCATCTTGAAGGAACATTTCTCATTCCTGCATCATTAAAGCTCTCACTCTCTGGCCAAATTCCAGTGTCAACCACTCCAATGATAACACCTTCACCATAATTTGATGCAGGCCATGCACCAGCTGAGGTACTCAAGCCAAGAAACTGAGGTGTGTGGGTTGTGTGAACTGTGAGAGGATGATCTGGGGTGGAAGAAATGTACCCTGGTGAGTTCTTAAGCATCTCAAGCTCAGAAGCAGTAAGAGTTGCACTAAATCCATGAATGGAATTTGTGTAACTGTAGAGATGTTTAGAAGTGTCTGATATTGAAGAAAGCATGGACAAATACCAGCTGTGGTGGCTAGAAAAGGCCTTTGGCATAGCTGATATGTCCATGTGAATGATATATGTCTCAAGTAATTGTGTCTGCAGACTAGAGGTAATGTGGAAGATAGTGAACAGAAGTGTAGATACAAGCTTGAGAGTAAAAGTAGCCATGGACAAACAATGGTTATTGCCATCACTGAACACCATCTTGGCTATATATAGAGTCTTTCTTTTTATTTTTTTATTTTTAATTTTTTCTTTGCCTACATAAACCTGACCAACGTGTATAGTTTTGGTTACTTCACTAGAGTGAGTCTGTAACAAGCAAATAAATTTGTTTTCCAAATGATTGCATGTAAAATTTGCAGCCCCAATTTATCCTCTAATATAATTTGTCACTGTTTTTTTTTCCTTTATTAAAAGCAGTCTGGCCAGTGGGAAACACACACCATCAATAATCACTCCCGTGATTTTGCACAAACAAACCTTTTTATTAGGTCTCAGTGTGGGGTATTGGAGGATGAGTGCTTGGATGTTAAAACTAAAGCTTTGTTGGTGAAAGTGTAACCTGTGAAAGCTCCATCTATGAACACTATTCAAACAATTAGTGGGTTGTGAACTTCAAAGGTTGAAAAGACTAGATTAATCGTGAATCTTAATCTAGTGCGGTAAAGACATACAAGCTGATCAGTCTGATGCAACAAGTGCCATTGACAGATTCGTTTTCACTTTTTTGAAAATATGCAAAACCAAACGACTTTATTGATGTAAATAAGCATTCGCGCTTGTCATCGTTGAATACAGTAACATGTTGTTTGGCTAGAGAATGAGCCATGTTGTTTTTATTACTAGGATCAAAAGTAGAAAGATAAAACTTAATGTCTTCAATCACAACATTGACACCGAAAAATGGTTGATGATTTGAAAGATTGTGAACAACCAAAAATTGACATATATCTTTTCAATAATTACATTGCATAGCTTATTCATTTAAGATGGTTTATCATAATCCAGGAAAAAGAAAGAGAAACCGTGGAGCATGGTTTGTAGCCAGATTTATTTATTTATATATTCATTACCCACCAGGGAATAAACAATCAGCAACATCAGACCCAATCAGCCTAGAAAGCCAATCTGGAAAAGAATCTGTTTACTCCCTAAAAATAAATAGTGATTAAAAAGTGAATCCATATATATTGAAAAAAAAATAGTGATGAAAGGTCTTTATTTCTTTCTTTCTTTCTTTTGGAATACAAAAATAGTGATTAAAGTTGTATGATTCACAATCGAGTAATAAAAACTTCTAATCGGAAGACCATTAATCATCATTTTAAAAATAGTTTTCTTAAAAGGATCCGATTAATGAGTGCTCACGTAATGTAATGCATATTAAGAACATTTTTAAGGCACAAAATTCAATTAAATATACTAATGTTATTTTTTTAGACATTCTTTTTTCTTTCCATATTTTATAAATATAAATAATACAATTGGGACATTCTGATGTAAACCATATAGAAGTGGGAGGCACCCCCATACACAAATGAAAATTGCTTCGAACTGAAGTCACATGAAGGTGAAAGTACGGTTCGAAACCTGACACTCAAAAGAGAAACAGAGATAGTGCCCACTGCACTACCCACAAACTGCATTAAAGTTTGCATTCAACTGTTTATATTCTTAAAACAAGCACTAAAATAATATTACTATAAAAAAACACCAAAATAATATTTTATATAATAGTTTGTCAAAACTATAAACCATAATTTTGTAAGCTAAATAACAAGCAAAGATGAGATTTTGAATGGTTAAAATCCTAATAGAAAATGAAAATACAATTATAATAAACTAAAAGTCGCAGGTTTAGGTTTGATCTCTTCATAGAGAAGGCCGTCATAATCATAGAAGTTTTCAGAACAAAGAAATTACATATTTTATTAATGGGCAGCAGAATTTTATAGAAACACGATCCCGTTGAAAATTCCTGTGCACTTGTTAAACCTCGAGAAGTCCGTGAATTGTTTAATAAAATTATTCGTCACCGTTTGACGAAATCGTATCAAACTGTGATTGATTATAAATTAATTAAAAAATTCAATCAAAAAACCATAACATATGGATCTGTAATATTAACATATTACAACTCTTGAACATTATCTTGATTTTTCAAAGATGTGACACAATCACAAATTTAGGTGTCTTATTTACATTAAATCCAATACCAACTTAATTAAAAAATTCAATCAAAAAACCATAACATATGGATCTGTAATATTAACATATTACAACTCTTGAACATTATCTTGATTTTTCAAAGATGTGACACAATCACAAATTTAGGTGTCTTATTTACATTAAATCCCATACCAACTGTGATATAAGTTTAAGTCAAGAAGTTGCCAAAAAAAAAAGGGCTCCGTTGAATTAATATTATCTAATCAACATTTGGAAGCTCTAACCCTCTACTTCTAATTTCTTTATTTCATTTATTAATTTTCACATGGATCTCACTTCTCAGTTCCAATATAAAACATTTGGCAACAATAAGTTCTTCAGGTACCTTAGCAAAACTACCCCTAACATAAAATCAATTGCATAATAACCTCTAATAAAAAATTCCAAAGTCGCTTAAAATACCTTTACAAATATTACCTCTAATTAAGCAATTGACTTTGTTTCAGTCCGTATGAGATATTTTTGCTTAAAAATATATATATTTGAAATTATAAGAATAACAAAAAAATACCGGTGCCGAAAAAAGAAACGGGTATTTTGGAGCAAACGAAACCGCCAAAAGAAACAGGAAAAAACATAGCCAAACCAAACCCAACTAATTCCCTTCACTCTCCTATAATTAAATTAGCTCTCTTCCAATTTTTGTCAAAAACCCCTCCATTTTCTCTTCTCATCATAAACATCCCTCAAATGAAGGCATGCATTTTTTTTCTCTCTTACAACTTTCTTGTTTTCTTTTCTGGGATATGTTAACATGTTTGTATGTATGTGTTTTTTCTTTATGTGTTGCAGAGAAGAGATTTTTCCATCCGGAATCTCCAAATCCAACTTCTCTTTATTGCAGTTTCTCTTTTTGCATGTTCTTTTGCTCTCAAGGTTTGTTTGTTCTTCATTTCCCCCCCTTTTTTTAAAGAAGAAGAAAAGAGAGAAAGAAGCTTTGCAACATGGTTCCTCAATCCTGTTTTCAATTCTTTGACAGATCGGAGAGACTTGTTCGTCCAACAGTGTTTGTGACTCCGGGTTGACGTGCCAAACATGCCCTGTCAGTGGTAATACCCGACCCAGATGTGCCCGGATCCAACCAGTGAACCCCACATCCAAGGTATCAATTTCTATCTTCATTTTCAGGTATTAATTGATTAAATTCATTGCATTGATTGTGGTGCATGTTGTTTAGGTGAAAGGTCTGGCATTTAACAAGTACTCATGGTTGACAACTCACAACTCCTATTCTCGTACCGGAGCCAGATCCTCAACTGGATCCATCGTTATATCTCCGAGGAACCAGGAAGATTCTGTGACCGATCAACTTAATGTAAGATATGAGCTTCTGGGTTTTCTTGCCTTTTTATTTATTTATTTTTTTGGATTGTCAACGTTACCAGTTGGAAAAAAGTTGTTTTCGTTTTGTGAGAATTGTTAAAGTGCAAATGTGGGCGCCAGTGAAAAGTATTGGAGGCCTGCTTAGGCTTAGCTGTCCTTTGATTGAAAAATAAGCTTTTCTAGTGGATTAGTTGTGCGTTTAGATTAGAAAATTAGATTAAAGAAAGCTAATTAAATAGAATAATTGCACATTTGTATTGCAGTTTTTGTTAGTGATGAGTAGTTGTTTTGGTTTATCACATTCAATCATTTTGACTGTTTCATTGGACATTTTCCAACATTAGTTTTATACTTCTTTGGTTTGAAAAATTGCATACCGTCTCCTTGTAGATGAGAAAAAGTCTGCTTAATCTAAATGAAAATTTTGGAAATTGGGATGCGTCCACATCATCTGTTTCTAAGTAAATTTTTTTTTCTTTTTTTTAATATATGTATATGTACCGAGTGCAGGATTTTTTTTTTTTAATGCAGGATTCTGGCTCTATAACACTACAGAGTAACTTTGTATGATTTCATAACATTACAAAGTTGAATCCTATAAGAAAAAATGTGTGAGATTCTGCACCTGATTCTTGTTATATATATATATATATATATATATATATATATATAGCTTTAAAGCAAAATGAGAGAAAAGGATTGATGTTGCTAATTCCATTAAACTATGCTTAATTGAATTTTTGATTTTGTAAATTTGATTAAGGTTCAAGTTACTATTATAGATGTTCAGTTTAGACTTGTGTTCTCTTGTAGAATGGAGTTAGAGGGCTTATGCTGGATATGTATGACTTCAACAATGACATTTGGTTATGTCACTCCGCCGGTGGCAGATGTTACAACTTCACAGCATTTGTAAGTGCATCCTCATTTTTTTTTTAATGGTGCATCAATGTAATTTTAATTTTGTTTGATTGTACCTGCATTTTTTTACTTAAAGGAGACTTGCTCTTTTTAATATAATGCCACAATAATTTCAATTTCTTTCAGCAACCAGCCATTAATGTGCTTAAAGAGATCCAAAAGTTTCTTGAAGCAAACCCATCTGAGATTGTCACCATTTTTATAGAGGATTATGTGACATCCGACAAAGGCTTGTCGAAGGTTTTTAATGCATCTGGTTTAAATAAGTACTGGTTTCCTTTGTCAACCATGCCCAAGAGTGGCGAAGATTGGCCAACCGTGGATGATATGGTTAAAAATAATCAGCGTTTGGTGGTTTTCACCTCTAAAAAAGACAAGGAAGCTTCTGATGGAATTGCTTACCAGTGGAAATATGTGGTGGAATCTCAATGTGAGTTTTCTCTTCAAATTTGTTGTTATAGATGTAAAGGGGATAGCTAATGCAACTAATGAATTAGGATCACAAACATCAATTCTCAGATATTATTGATAAATTGAAAATGACTAATAGCATTAGAGCAGAAGTATAAAATATTGGATTTTTCTCTTGCTACATTGCCCTCATCATTCTGAGGCCTTTTTCTTGAACTACTAGTAGATTAGAAAATGTCCTAATTTGGTTTGGACTAAGTAGTGTCGACTTTGTCTTTGTTTTTCTTGCATACCAAAATTTACAAGGATCATTGAATTGTAGTTTATCAAAATTTCCTTAGACGTTGAGAGCCGTTTTTGATAATGTGCTGGAACTGCAGATGGAGATGACGGGATGGCTGCTGGTTCATGTTCAAATCGTGCTGAATCTTCTCCCTTGAACACCAAAACAATGTCACTATTTCTGCAGAACTATTTTCCCACTAATCCCAATCTGACAGAAGCTTGCTTGGACAATTCAGCTCCTCTAACTAAGATGATGAACACTTGCTATGAAGCAGCTGGCAAACGGTGGCCAAACTTCATTGCTGTTGATTTTTACCAGGTATTTCATTCACCCTTTAATGTTTTATCCAGCCTGGAAGAAGCAATTTAAAGCACAAAAAACAGGTTGAAAATTATTTTGTAACTTTTGTTGAATTGTCGTTGCAGAGGAGTGATGGTGGAGGAGCACCAGAAGCTGTTGATGTAGCAAATGGTCATCTTTCTTGTGGATGTGACAACATTGCTTATTGCAAGGTTTGTTAACCAAATTATCCACCAAAGGCAATAGCTTATGTACCTGTTGAAATCTTTTTTTCCCTGGTGTTGTTATTGTATCGAGTAATTAGTTGAGTAGCCCATCACCTAGTCTGCCAAATTATACTCCAAGTTACCCATTTGCTTGATATGGCCTGTAATTTAATGTAATTTTCTGGCGCTATATTGTCTTTACAAGATGAACTCAATCTGTTAATAAAGGCATTTTTTCATTGAATTTCAAGTCAATATAAGTGTAGCTTGACCTGAAATTTATTATATGTGCAGGAAAATGCAAAGTTTGGTACATGTGACGTCCCTTCGATCTCTCCCCCTCCACCTGCCGCCTTAGAAAACTCTCCACATTCCTTGGAAAATACTGGCAATGTTGGTTATAAGGATAGAAGAACTGTTTTACAATGGTTGTTTGGGACAGTTTTGGCCTCAACTCTGGTATTGTGGTGAAATCATTAACAATTGCTTGTTTATATGGAGTTCTATTTTTTGAACAGTACAGGGCATATATATATATATATGAATTTTTACATGGGATCACCCTTTGATTTGTACTTCCACGGTCTTATGGTTTATAAGAGCTCTTTGATGCAGCCTTGCACATTTCAAGAAGCTTTTGATTTTGATACTAGTTAATGAATCCTGTGCTTTAGTTTTGTGCGGAATAAAAAACGAACTTCTTGATTGTGATTACATCTATATATATGTGTGTGTGTATCCCTTTCATAACCATAAAGTTTGGTCTATATCATATCTACTCAAATGAAATTTTTTGCGCACAAGATAGGTCCACCCACATGGCGTGATAAGTGTTCTATAACCTGAAATATTGCCTAGAGAGGCTCATACTTTATTTTAGGCACATTTTTTTTTAATGAAAAAAACTAGGGGCATTCAAGATGCTTCAGTGTCTAGTAACTCTAGTTTTGATAATAAAAGGACCTCATTTGCAATGAAGATCATGTGCTTGTGCCATTAGTCAGAGGAACTCTGAGCTTGTAAGGCACGGGGGCTGTCTATGGAATATTCCCCGTATTTTCCTGTCAGTCATCAAAGCATAAATTTGTTGGCACACCAGTTGTGGAAATTCTGCAAAATTTTCAAACAATGATAAATGAGAATTTGAGCCTGGCTGAGAAGTCACATCTCTAATTTGGAGTGGTTAGGTAGTATATAGTAGCATATGGGACCTTTTAAATTTGAGCCTTTGAGGTTAATGCTTACTTAACATAATATCATGCCAATTTAATTAAACATTTTGGACTACAGTCTCACCACAGGACTACATCAGGTTCTTATTAATGAGCGAAGTTGATGTATGTCAATTTTCATGAGTTATGACTTGATACATCATTAGTGTGCATGGTATGATTTAATTAAGTAATTGCAATTCTTGATACACCATTACCACATGGCTCAGCTGTTTCAGTACGCGTCCGAGGCAAGTCAACATTTAGTAGTGATAGTAACTAACAAGCACCGGAAGATGCATGAATAGGATGGCCTTTATGGCAACACCACACACAAAATTATGACAGCAAGCCTCCACTTTATCTGCCTAGGCCAAATCCAGCAACTATCATCAATGTAGGGGGTCCTATTTTTCAATAGAAGGAAACATCCCCAGCTGCCCTGGCTTATCAAGGTTGTATCAACAAACCATGTTATATCGCTATTGGAGGGACCCCATTTAATGATAAAATGACCCACTTCCACCAACTAAACATACTAAACATTGACATTGAAGCTTGGTTCATCTGACATGTTGGTTGCATGTTGAATGTAATCAAACTGAAAAATTTACACCTTCATCTCTTCTTGACCTGGAATAATAGCAATATTGACAGCGCAGTAAGGTGAAACTCTATTCATAATTAACTTGTAATATGCAACAGAGTTCATTTTAGCAAGCAATGTGACTCTGAATTACATGAGAAACCTGTGGCTCAATGTTTCTCTTATAATAGGCACGAATGGGGACTTACTGAATTGAATTCTCTTGTGAATGTATAAATTGCGGCTACAAAAACCACAGATAATATAAAGCAGCAGCTGTGAAAGCCTCAAAAGTAGATAACACAAGTGGCATTTGCATTGGCCAGCTCAGAAGTGGAGCAACAGGCAGCGCATAACGTTAGATCCACAATAATGTTGATAACTTATCAATGGTTTTCTTCATGGAATTCTTGATGTTGTCATCTTGCCTCATTGCAATGCACCTCAGTTTAATTCCGTCACTGGCTTCTCTATCAACTCGTTCTTTGGACTGCCTTGATGTGTACTTCCAGTATCCCTTCCAGCTCTACGTTCCTGGAACAGGTTTATGCAATCACGTCAGAGGGTCAAAATTTGTATCTGCTAACAAGAAAAGATTCAAGTGATAGCTTCCCTTTTCTTTTTACTTTTACTTCTAGTGGCTGTAGATAGCTAGATCACAAGATTCATGGGAGCAGAGAGAGAGGTCAAAATGTCTTCTAAATGTCTGTGTCGAAACAGCATTGATAAGCTCTATTTATCATCCTATCTTAAAATTCAACTGCTGCTCAAAAGCTAACTAGTCTTTTTTTCATGAATTTACCAATCACATTGTATGTTTCCAAATCGGCAAGCATTAATACTATGCAGAATGCTCTTCTCTATTGAATAAACAAAACCTTGTTATCCTAAGTATCATAACCTATCGGATCATATTGGCTGGCATGTTCCTTCTGTGTGAAAAATTGTAAGTAGAATCAGATACATACGTCTTTGTAGGGAGACTCTTGAGCTTCAAGCATATGTATGATATGGCCCATTTTTGGTCGTTTCTGTGCATTTGGGTCCACACATCGCAAAGCTACAAGAAGCATCCGCTTCAATGACCTTGAAGTAGGCTTCTCAGGCAGCTTGGGATCCAGCACTCCTTCAGGATTCCTGTCAGTAACCATCTTCTTAAGCCAATCAACCAAGTTCACCTGCAAAATTTTTGGCTGTTAATCAAATGCAACATGAATGAACAGAAAAGGAAAACAAGAAGATTGATGCATAATCCACAAAAGACACTAGCAATTTTAGCACAAACCTCTTCTGGAGGACGACTATAATCGACTGGGTTCCTTCCAGAAATTACTTCCATAATAAGAATTCCAAAACTATAAATGTCACTTCTTTCATTTAACATACCCGTACTTGCATACTCAGGAGCCACATAACTACAAACAAAGAAAAACTATTACTACCTTCTTGGCAGACACAAACAAGTCACAACACTCAAAAACATGGAAACAGAAAGATCCTACAAACCCAAAGGTTCCCATCACACGCGTCGTAATGTAGCTGTTCTCTGACTCCAGCAGCTTGGCTAGGCCAAAGTCTGAAACCTTGGGATTCCACTGCTTATCAAGCAATATGTTGCTTGATTTTATATCTCGGTGAACGACCTTGGGTTCAAGCCCTTCATGGAGATAAGTTAACCTGCATAAATAACTAAGTTCTGACCGTAGAACGATGACATAAACGAGAAACAGGATGGGAATCGAAACTGAAATATGTAAGCTGGAATGAATAACTAATTCACAAATTACCCTTTTGCCGTTCCCAGGATAATATTCATTCGAATCTCCCAAGTAAGAGGACTGCGAGGCCCTACATCCCCATGAAGCCATTGTTCCAAATTTCCATTATTCACATACTCATATACAAGCATCCTGCATCATAAGCAAAAAAGCAGCCATCAGTAACATTAATTTTACAAAGTTTATCTACCTGATATTGTTTTCACCAGTACAACTACAGACTCTATATGCAAAATTACATGAACTAAACTTCCAATAAAAACAGCTAGGCCAATTAGGCAAAAGCAGGGTACCTATGAGCTCCCTCAGCACAGTAGCCAAGCAATCTCACTAAATTCTTATGACGAACTCGTCCAATTGCTTCCACTTCAACCTTGAACTCCCTCTCAGCTTGTCCCCTATCAAATGCAAAACCATTTCATTTATCAATTTCTACAATTAACAGACACTCAAAAGAAACATAAAAGACTATAACTCTCAAACAAGACATTATCTCAAACATGAAATATCTCTAGATTTGGTCAGAATAACATAAATTACAATCAAAATTGAAGTTTGCAGAGCAACTATACCTGTTATTGAGCAAGTTTTTGACAGCAACCTTGGAGTTGTCCTCCAAAACACCATAATAAACAATCCCATACCCACCTTCACCAATCACATTCTCATCCGCAAACCCATTTGTTGCAAGCTCAAGCTCTCTCAAAGTATACCAATGACCCCACCCCAAATGAGACACCTCAGGCACCACAGCGGCCACTTGATCACCACCACCACAGGCACGTGCCTCACCACTCCCGTTTCCAGGATAACAAATTCTATGATCTTTACCAATCCGCACATGAATCTTGTGATACCCAGTTGGGCTTTCTTCTTCTAGAGGCAAAAGCAGCGCCTGCCTCTCCGTTCCCGTCACTGGATCCGGCACATGATACGCCTCCGGTTGGATTCTCACTTCCGCGATGTCTTTTGACACAACTGGTATTGCAGGGTCCTTCAAAGAAGCAGCAGCAGCAGTAGAAGAAGAAGCCTTGTTGTTGTGTTTGCTCTTGAAGCGTTTTGAAGTAAACCAGAGAGATATGAGGAAGAGAAGCAGCACAAACGTTGCTCCTAAACACACCCCAAGAACCACCCATAAACGCAGACCAAAGATTGACGTTGGCTTTGACAGTTGGTCTGTCATCAAATCTTATTTTTCACTTGTCAAACTCAAACAGCTTGATTTAGATCATGTAAACACACACATACACATATACTTCACCAAAATCTAAACACATTCATCTTTTGAAAGAATCAGTGTCTTAGTGTGTAGATGTAGTGTTGACAGAGACAGAGAGAATGTGTGTGCGAAGAAGAAACTAAACTAGCAGCCGGCATGATGATTAAACTTCAATCACTTTAAAGTTGTCAGCTGGCTGGTTAAGAGAGTGGAGTTGAGTTGCCGTTGACTGGGTTACTGTTTTTAGAAACTAAAATTTTGACCAAGTTAAATAATGTATATGTGAAATTATGAATATAAATTAATAAACAACTGAATTGAACTATTAATAGTCTTCAGTTGGAAACATGGCTAATTGCCCTCACTTTTCGCTTATGCGTCTTGACCTTGTTTATAACAGCACGTGGTTATGTTGTAATTTTAGCATGTATATTTATTTATTATTTAAAAATTGATATACTGAAGTGAGATTTATAATCGAAAGATTAATACGTGAGATTTGTATATTCCCGTTAAAATTAGTGGGAAGTTGCATTGCACTCCAATTCTAGCATGAATGTAGAGATATGATTTTTTTAGAAATATGTTTTATTTATTTTTTTAAATAATGTTTTATTTGTTTTTGAAAGAAAGGTTTTATATAGCAAGGATTGTACAACATAGGTTCTCATTTGAAGTTGCATTTGAGTTAGAAATAATTTTTTTTTTAATATACCATTAACGGCGCTTCCACTATTAAACCAGTTGGATGCATGGAATTGCAGGAATCAGTAACGGAGTTTTAATATATTTTTTGTAATGAATGACTTTTTAACATTAAACTGAAATTGGGTTCTGTGAATTTTGTTGAAGATAAGACTAGAATTGGTCTACTACTGCTGTACCTTGCCAAACGCCAGCGCGTTCTATTAATTAAACAACGAATTGCATGAGACGCTCGAGGAATGACTAAAACTAAGGGTAGACATCTCCAATCTAATCTAATAAATTCAATCCAATTCGATCATTTTTTATTGGGTTGGGTTAGGTTACATCTTAAAAAAAATTGGATAAATTGGATTGGGTTGGATTAAAAAAATTTCAACCAAACCCAACCCGAACTCGAACCTGACAAATGACTATCCCCAATTCTAAATCCAAGATTTTCTCCCCTCTCTAGAAGAACATTTGTTCAATATAAAGATTAAGGATAATTTTTATGTCTAATTTACTCTTTTATTTATAATAATTTGATCTTTATTTGTATTCATTTATCTGGAATCAAATTACTAAGACTAAGAAAGTTATCAACTAGATCATTTGTGCTATTGTGGTAAATTAAATTTAACTCAATCAACCCAACTCAACCCGACTATTATTAGGTTGGGTTGGGTTGAGTTAGGTTGAAAAGTTTATTGGGTTGGGTTGGGAGATTTCTAATCCAACCCAACCCGAACCCGAAAAACGCACACCCCTAACTAAAACTAAGTGGAATTATATTGAAGAAAAAAGAATTAAAAAATAATGAAAATTTAAACATAAAAAAATAGATTAATTTAAAAATAAAAATAAAAATATTGTGAAAAATGATTGAAAAAATTTGAGATTGAAGAAACTCAGACCTTCTATTGAAGATCTAGAATTTAAACTCAAATCTTCAAAAAGAGAGAGAGAGAGAGAATGAAGATATGGATTTTACACATAGATCTTCAAACATAAAGGAAAAGAATGAAGATTTGGATTCAAAACCCATATATTAAGTTAAGAATCTAGGTTAAAATTCAAATCTTCATATATAATTAAAAAAAAAAAAAAAAGGCCGAAAATCATCATCCCAACATAACAAAGATCATCACCCCAGCAAGTTTATCAGTATCAATCATTAAATTTTTTTTAAAAAAAAACTATATCTCGCACTATAAAACAATCCTTGTCTAAGCATGAAGTCTAATAGACAACTTCCAATCAATGTCATAGCACCACCAAACCAACGAAAGACGTCGTCAATCATTGGGTTTCCTTCATCATTAAAAACAAAAAATGAAAAAAAAAAAAAAAATGTAGACCAAGGGTCTTTGACAAATAAGAGCCTTGATGCTCCGACCATGGAGATCCAAGGGTCTCTATTGCATGCAGACTTGAACTGTCTCCATGCTAGATGGTGACTAGATTAGAGACTCGTGCCATAAAGACGACAAAAATGGGTCTCTATCGAGGACGACAGACATCAGTGATGAAAAATGAAATTAAAGATAAATGGATCTAATCGGTCTTTTTTTATAAGTTTTTATTTTTCAGGAAATTTTATTTAAAGATTTTTATGATTTTTTTTCTAAATATCGTTGGGATTTGATCTCCACCATTTAATTGAGTCCACCCAATGGTTCAAATCCAATCCAGATCTCCACATCATTTTTCATTTTCATTTGTTTTGTCTTATTCATGAGTAAAATGATCATTTGATCAAGAACTTTGGTCAACTATTAAAGCTAACAGAATTTGATTAATGGAGTGAGAGTGTTGTGTAATAAAAGGACAAATGTGTTTCTACTTGATTTTAGATAGAGCTCACGGGGTGTTGTATAATTTACAAAGATGTCATCATTATTTTCTACCTATATTTTACAAGACACTGTAATTTCTTAAACTTTCAATTTAATCCTACAAAACACGTTATTTTATATTTCATAGTTATGGGTGAATTTACTAATAAAATAATTTGTAATTAAGTGGGAGATACTCTGTTTCACACGGAATTTCAGAATCCACTTAAGAGACGAAAAATTTTCCAATACATGTACATCCAAATTTAATGCAATTTTGTTATATATAATATATGGTATATGATGTATTGGATAAGTTAACATTATAATTTAGGTGTGTATGTTGTTTCTGTGTTATCAAGCAAGCCATTCACAAAAGTGGGGCAATGGTGGTTAGATTTTGGGTTCATTTTCCTTGGAGTTGTTGTGCATCTAATCATTAATGCTGATGTGCTCATTATTTCTGCAGATGTAGTTGTTGGATTTTGGAGCCACAAGATAAGATTGTGCCATACCTTGTTTGCATAGCAATGGAATCTTAAACATTTTTAATGATCAAACTATACTAGAAATAACAACCCAAATAATGGTACTACTATTGTCTCTTTTTTTTCTCCACATTGTATCCCATATATTTTTTTAATACTTAAAAGACTTGAGCATGAATCATTGTCAGGTTTGATACTCTATTAATAAACTACATTAAACAATCATACATTTTATCCCAACTATTAATGTAACTTTATTCATAGGTTAGATTGATATTGGTGTAATAAGTGAAAATTTATCATTTGATTGTAACAATTTTTTTTTTTTTTAAATGCCTTGACAAATGATAAAATTATTTTGAAATGATACAAGAAAATCAAGTACAATCTTTACACCCTCTACGTGACTTGGTTGTAAATTGAAAAACAGCATTTATTTTTAAATTTTATTATCAAACTATCAACCTAAAAATCAAATAAATAACAATTAACCTAGATAGACACTTGTGAAGTAAAAAATTTTCTCCCGACATCGCAATCCTCAAACAATAAATATAGACCATAACCCATGCCAACAGAAGAATAAAAAGAATATAAAAAGGTTGGGAGGAGGAGAGGATATTTTTGTAGAATTTGGACCCTACCCACCACTTTTGTTTTGTCGACAAGCTTAAAATATTTGAAAGATATTCGTTTCGACATCTTTACAAAATTTAGTGGATTGTCATGTTAATTTAATTAAGTGCTTTTAGCAAATGGAGGGAATCATGGAAGCATTTTGCCATTGATTGTCTAGGAAATCAAAAGTAAATATTCCTTGCCCTACACTTTACTTTTCCTTTTACCTAAATTAAACGATTAATTTGAAAAAAATATTTCATAAGACATTGAGTTGACATGTCATACTAATATTAGTGTGACTTTCTAATTATTAAAAATTAATGTTTGTATTTTTTATCATATTGTTATTGAAATATGTCATATTGATACATAACAACTTCATCATCATCATTATTATTATGAAAGATAAATGTTATATATCATGTTATAATCAAAATGTCACATCAACATATTACATGTCAACTTAACGCCTCATGAAAGATGTTCTCCTTAACTTGATTTTGTTTAGATTTTAAAAAATATATTTTATATTATAGCATGAGATAAATAATACAAATAAGAATGACAACGAATTAGGTTTAGATAGATTTAGCAAAACCCATGCCACGGTTTGTTTCTACAATTACACTCATAAAATTTTGCAAGTTCAGGTGCGAGACAATGAGTTAGGATGAAATCTGCACTCTATCACTATAAAAAATTTTAAAGCCAGTTTATGATAAAATTATGTACTCAGATATAACTTATAAACCAAAATTTATATCATTCTCAAACGACAACGACATCAAACTTGCAAACAAAAAAATTAAACTTAATATTCCAATATGGTAAATCCAATAAACATTGTAACATGATAAGTTCAAAAATAAAGAATATAAATCCTATAAATCTAATATAACAAAATAAAAAAAAATGTTGGTTTACGAGTGCAGGTGCAGATTTCTTTTCTTTTTATGTTTTGAGCATATTGTTCAAAAATATTAGCATAAATATATATCTTTATTTATTTATTTGATTTTGTGGGTTTGTAGGTATGGGTGTGGGTGCAAATCCACACCGGGTATGGAATTTCCAATTACACCCATCTCACGAATCTAATTAGTCGAACCCGTATCTGTCAAATTGTAGATGAAAATCCATGGGTTCGTGGGTTTGCGAGAGGAATCATCATCCTAAGCTACAAATTTAGAAAATTATTAAATTGTTGTGAATAGTATGCATTTATATAAGAATTATGTTCATCGATTCGCAAAAGTGAATTGTATCCTTTTTTATCTTTCCTCCAACTCCATTCTTTGCTAAATTTTATAATTCATTATGTTATAATTAATGTTCACATTATGTAATTTTTTATTATGAAGCTATATAAAAGAATTATTGATCAAAGCTAAGATGATTTGATAGTAAATACTTCTCATCTACACATTGTGATGGTAGATTCAAGTCATATCATTATTCTCAAATTTTGTGTACTTGAGAATGGAGTTCTCACTTGCTTCAGATATACCTCATAAGTTTTATAATTCATTTTGTTATAATTTATGTTCATATTATAAAATTTATAATGGTAAACCTATGTAAAAGATATCTCACTTGTATTTGACACACTGATAGAAATACCCAAATGAGGAAATAATCCATTATTTTCCACAGCGACATATATATTTTCTATATATTGTGCAATTTCTGAATATGTAATTACTCATGTACCTTTATTTTGAAAAAAAAAAAATACTCACGTGTCGTAAATTCCCAATAAACTCATTATATATATAATGGAATTTATGGCATGATTTTTTTTTCGCATTGTTATTATAAATTTACAGTTACCATCATAATTGGTAATAACATTTGAGAAGTGAACCAAACACAAAAATAATAATGATTTTACGCATTTGTTAAATTAACAAAGGCATTTTTACACTCAAAGGTGAATTCCGCAAAAGAAATGGTTAAAAATGATTTGAATTGTAAATTTCAAAATCGAAAAGAAAGATCAGTCTTTGGTTGGTATGAGTTAGTAACTCCCATGCCTCCCATGAGTCCCATGTGTGCGGCATGGGTTGGGCACTCACTCATCAATCCCAATATATATAATATAATAAAAAAATAATAATATAATATCATATAATAATAATAACAGTTCTCCCACTTTTACGTAGGTTTCCCTCCGACTTTCGTGTGAATGGATCTCTCTCAATTAAGAGTATTTTTTCGGACCACGCTACCAGTATTCTATCTCGGTTAATCTCGATAGTCCTATGTGTTCGTTTCAATTCTAGTTTTTGTACTTAAAAAAAAGAAAAAAAGATCAGATCTCAACCTACAATATGGTCTATTTGATGCCAGGAACCAGCATCCAGTCACCTAAACTTTTGCGCATAACTTCATAAACAATATAGGACGTCCTGAACTGCTACCAAACACAGAATTACTATGAACAAAAAAATTATAAGGGAGAATTGCACTCACACGTTTAATTTAAATACACTCGTGGCCCATAATTACTCCATTTGACTTAATTGATGCCAGTAACTGACTTTGTGAAGGCATCAAGGTCTTTATTATCCTACTCTAAACGCAAATTAAATGAAATGATAAAAGAGAAAAAAGGAAAGGGGAGAGAGAGTGTAACCATCTCCCATATCACGACCCCTTCACGACTGTGCCACCTGTTATGGAATCAGAGGAAACACCGGCCCATCTACAGGTTTCCTTTATCGGTTTGCTCCACAGGTCTTCTGTTGTAGATGGGTGGGGTTGTGGTTGTTTGATGGGCTTGAAAGATTTGTAAAATTTTGTGGATTTGATATGTTAAGTGTTTTGAGTTTTAAATTTTTGTACGAAACCATTGGGATTTATGGCATAAACATGGATTTGGATGCATTGCAGTGATTTTTTTGGTTGTTATTGTTTTGGTGTTTTGATTGTCCCACTTTGGTTGGAAGTTGAAATATATCAAAATGAAGTTAGCTTTTATAATTAGGATGTTTCCAATTTTTAAAAGAAAGGACCAATTAATCAAATTCATAAATTCCATATGAATCAAATTTACCTATTTCATATGAATTAAATATGAGAGATAATGCAATTAATAAATTTTATTAGTTAGTCTTTACTTTTTAAAGTTATGACGTTTTAATTTTAAAAACATTATATATATTATTGTTAACATTTATAGGATGGTTGACCCTTTCATTATAAGTGGGGGTGGGGGGTATGGAAGAGCTACCTTATGGTTTATAAGGGAGAGTGGTCCTCTCTCTCTCTCTCTCTGAATCATGGTCCATGGATACCGCTTATTTTTAAAATTATTTTTAAATATTAATTATGTGCAACAATTCGATCGTAAAACATTGTCAAGTTCAAAGGAGTGCTCTCAACTACTAAACCTCCATAGACTTTGTAACCTCTAATTCTTTAAAATTTTTAACATTTTTAATATTTCAATATTAAATTTTGGCGTTTCAAATAAAAAATAGCTTCTTTTTTTTAACCTATTGTATTTTTTTATTATTACTTTTTAAATAATACTTTTATTTACACATAAGTGCACCGATGACTTTCACTTCTAACATTTAACTTTTTCAGTTAATTTAAATTTTAATCAACTTTAGTGTATTTCTTATTTTTTATAAAAGGGAAAATGGCAGTCACACCCCTAAGGTTTAAGGTTAAGACACTTAGATTGTAAGACTTTATTATTTGACACTAGCACCTATATACCTACGGACACCATTTATAATGGTGAAAAAAAAAGTAGTCTTCCAAATTTCATTCACAAAAAAAAAAAAAATCAGTGGTTCAATGGACATCTTCTTTCTTCAAAGATAGTGAGAGACTACTAGTCTTGATTGACAAGATATTTGGGTCAAATGATATAATGTTGTATGACAAAATAAAAGCTTCCTCCGTTATCAATAGTTTTTGTTTTTGTTTTTGTTTTTCCCTTCCCATGTATTTGGTCATGGCTCATGTTCATGGAAGCTAATCATAGGTGACCTCCACTTACTAAATTTTATTTAATTAAATTTCATTTTGCTTTTTATATTTTTTATTTTATTATAAAGACATTTTAAACCTTTTAACGATCAAATTTATTCTACTTAATAAAATGGTCTAGTAATATTAAATGTACGGGTGTTAATGTAGATTATACAAACTTTTTCATTTTAAACCTTTCAATGATCAAATTTATTTTAATTAATAAAATAGTCTAGTAATATTAAATGTAGGGGTGTTGATGTAGATTATACAAACTTTTTGATATAACTATCTTAAGTTGAAACCTCAAAGGAGTAAATGTGATTTTCTCTTGCTAAGGGTATTTTAAACCCTTTCAAATTCAAAATATGTCAAAATAGTAAACCTCACTTAATTCCAGAAGGTGTGGGTGTTGAAAAAGCAATTTTTATTTTGACCATCTAAGTACAATTATGTCAAACCTCGAGGAGCCAAATACAATTTCCCCAAATCATAAATTGAGTATCCGTTAAAAAAAAAATCTGAAAGCGACACGTGGCATGTATAGGTTCAGCGAACGGGGAAAACAACTCACTAAGTTAATTGAACCCGCTCTGGATCCTTTTTTGGCGCCAAAACCTACACAGTTTCCCGCTATAGACATCCTTCAAACTCATATGCCTTCTCTCTCGCACACACACATGCGCCAAAACCCTAGAAAGAGGAAAACACAAAAACGTCATCTACACAGAGATCCAGTCATCAAAATGACGGACGAGCAGCCAACAGCAGCTGGCCGGCGCCGAGGCCGAGGAGCCGAAGCGTCGGCTCGAGCTGAAGCATTGGAACGGCTCAAGGTGCTCCGGCAAGGCGGTCGCAGATCCGGAGAATCTGGCGGATACGACATCAAGCTAGAGAATCCTATATACGACACAGTAGAGGAGGACGAGTACGACGCGCTGGTGGCGCGGCGTCGTGAGGAGGCGCGCGGGTTCATCGTGGACGATGACGGCCTTGGCTACGGCGACGAGGGCCAGGAAGAAGACTGGTCCGTCGCCGGCTTCGTTTCGTCCTCCGAGGATGAATTAACCGAAGCTCAGAAGTCAATCAAGAAAAAGAGAGTCGAAAAGAAGGAAAATGGTCAACACGTGAAGCGATCGAATCCGTCGCTGACGGCGGCGGCGGCTATGATGGGGAAGCAGAGACTGTCCGCGATGTTCACATCTACTGCAATGTTTAAAAAGGCTAAAGACGATAAAGTGAAAGAAAGCGAGAGTGTTGTTGACGAAGTTATAGCTGAATTCGCTCCTGATGATGCTGATCGTGAGAGGCGTAGAAGGACACCATTAGTTTCAGTTCCAATTAATAATAAAAGTTTTGTCCCGGTTACGAGTGAGAGTAAAATTTTTGTAAATTCGCCGACTTTGGTGCAACAAAAACAAGATTTTAACATAGAAAATAAATTGGAAGCTGTTGAGGAGAAGGGTTTAATTAAGGAATCTGAGGAGTTGAAATTGGAGTGTGATGTGAATGAAGATTTGATAAAGGTGGATCGAGTGGAGGAGGAAGTGAAGGAGGAGAGTCATAAATTGAATGCAAAGATTGGTAGCGAAGAGAAAGATCCTGCATTGAGTGCCAGTGCTGGATGGAAGGCGGTGATTAGCGGTATTGATGGGGTGGCAGGGGAGGTGCAAAACGGTTTGAGTTCTGAGGATTTTGAGGTGGATGCGGATGGTTCACTGCCTTTTTATATTATTGATGCTCATGAGCAGTTTTCTGGGGCTAATATGGGAACTGTCTATCTCTTTGGGAAGGTAATGTGACGATTTGGTTAGTTTTTGTTGTCAATTACATGATTTTGTGCAATGTGATATGGTGATGATACTAGGAGGTCTCTAATTAATGAATTTAAAACTTTATGTTTATGATATATACTGTTGTGGTTTAGAAACAGCTATTCTTCAAGTAGTCAAATAGGTGGCATGAGGAAGACTCAATGTATTAATGCCTTTTTACCCTCTAATTTGTGTCACTGGCTGTTTTCCTTTTCCATCAGCCTTGTATCTATAGCAATAACAGTAAACCAACAGAGTAGACAAATAAGAATTCCAAATAGTGAAAACTTAATTCAGCAAGTCTTCTTTAATTTCTTATTTCTTAACGCTTTAGGTTGATGACATGAATTCTTTTTGTTCTGTTTCTTGCTTTAACTATCTTATAAATAGGTCACAGGGTATAGTTTCTGTTTGTTATAACTTAAAACCATGTAATTCTGTTATTATTATTATTTTTTTTTGTGGTGCTGTCATTTTCTTTATGTGCATTACATCATCTTAATTCAAAATTCTGATGCAAAATTATTTCGTATAATACTTATCAACATCAGCAAACCTCATATCTGAAACTTCATCCTTGAAACTTTGAAATGTTCCTTTTTGTCTGGCTTTACAATTCCCATGGATTATGGTACCTCTTAGAATCATCTTTTGTTGATCGGTTGACACAATTTCCTATGACACAGCACTCTATCTAGCACTTACACTTCTTTAGTTTACTTGTTGCTTTCAGGAGTTTCTGGTCTACGAAGGTAATTCGTCAAAGATAGAAAAAGATTGTTGATTTAGGGGTATTGACATGCTTTTAATTTTAATTAGTCCGTTTCTATTTTGTCTGGTTAAGTTCAGTTAACTTTGATTATGACACATCTATGTGCTTGTCTTGTGGCATGTTTTTAATTCTTAACGGTTTATTGCTTGGTATAATTGTAAATTCATGTTTAAACTATGACCTTGATAATTGGCATCTGTTATTGCTATAAAGGTCAAAGTAGGAAGTACATATCATAGTTGCTGTGTGGTTGTTAAGAATATGCACAGATGTGTCTATGCAATTCCAAGTGGTTCTCTATTTAACACTGATGAGATTATGAAGTTGGAGAAAGATGCTGACGAATCTCGTATTTCTCCCACAGCTTTCAGAGCAAAGCTTCAAGTAAGTATATATCAGTATGAAAGCACTGATGAACAAATATTTTTTCCTCCTTATCTTCTCTTTTCCTTGTATTCCTTTATTGATATTGATGCTTTATTGTTGTATTGCTTACTTAAGGGCATGGCTTTAGGATTGAAAGATGAAATGGCAAAGAAGCTGCTAAATCTCAATGTTTCAACTTTTAGCATGACACCTGTCAAGGTTAGCAGATTTATTCTCTCATGCCAAATTAATACTCGTACTTGCTACTTTCAGTGTGTATTCCATGGAGAGTTTTTTGATAGGAGTGTATTCCATGGAGTTGCATTCCAAGTTCTTTTAGATATCTTCCCCGTGTTCTTTTGATTCACATATTTGTTGGATTATACAGCGGAGATATGCGTTTGAGAGATCTGATATACCTTTTGGGGAGAATTATGTGCTCAAGATCAATTATCCATTCAAGGTATATCACTAAACTTGTAAGTTAAATTGATGAGCTAGTTTGGATTATTGGATTACATGATAAATTGTTCTATAATTGATTATGCATATACTTATCCTTATTTTCGTAAATTACAAGTTTGAGAAGTTACCTTCTTAAAGTTGACAGTGAAGAATGCCCCTTAAGTTTCTGCTTTGACAAGTATCCATGCTTGCTAATAAAAAGAAAAAAATATCAAGACTTATTTGACTCTGTCCATTATGGATAATCACTATTGCAGGACCCACCACTTCCGGCAGACCTACAAGGAGAAACTTTCGGTGCCCTGCTTGGAACTCATACCAGGTAAAAGTAGTTATGGTGGGTTTCTGATGTCTGTATCTAATCAAAAGAACAAAGTGAGTTGTTATCATTTTATCAACCAACTAGACTGGTCTAATGGTTATCGCCTCGACATTCTTGGATATGACATGTCATTAAAAGCATGGAACTGAGATCATTGTATTTAGCCAGCAATAACAATTGCAATGCATTTGTTTTTATGGAAAAGGAAAGGATGCTGACTTTTGTAACCATATGCAGTGCGTTGGAGCTTTTCCTTGTCAAGAGGAAGATTAAGGGACCTTCTTGGCTATCAGTTTCCAAGTTTACAAGCTGCCCTCCTCCTCAAAGGGTGAGATTGCCAAATCTGGGCATCTTCTGTCACTTTAATTATGCCTATTAAGTAATTTATACTTATTTGAAATTTCAATTACTGCTTACTGTTGCACAGGTGAGCTGGTGTAAATTTGAAATTGTAGTTGACTCTTCTAAAGACATACGAGTTTCGTCTTCCTCAAAGAATACAGTAGAGATTCCTCCAGTGATCGCGACAGCAATTAATTTGAAAACTGTTATAAATGAGAAGCAAGATGTAAATGAAATTGTCTCTGCATCTGTCATCACCTGTCACAAGGCTAAGGTTTGTTTAACAAATCCTTGTAGGGAATTCTACTTTCACATTTGGCATGTAGATTTGGTTTCTTTCTAAATGTGTGACAAAGGTGGTGTTCCCTTTGATGTTGGTTGATATATATATTTTTTTAAAGTCAGAGTTCAATTTGCAAAGCAAGTAAAATAACAATTGATTGCTTGTGATGTTAAAATTTGAGGATATGATAATATGTTTGATATGAGAAATACGTTTTGCAGAGGTCATGGTGTTGTACATGACTTGTTAGAACAAGTATGTCTTGCAGCTAAGCTTATTCATGTTTTCTTTTGATATTAACCTCATTTCAAGCCTGAATAACATTTCTTTTATTTTAGCGATTTGATGGATGGTATGATAGAAAAATGCCCAATTAACTAGTATAATTGTTCTTCAGTAAAAGCTATGAGTAACAAGTGTTTTAGAGAAACAAGTGTCTTTTTTTTTTTAAGTAAACTTGATTTCCTTTTGCTTAAAATGGAGTTGAGCTTCAAATATTATCATTTTATATGTTCTAATTGCTGTTAAAATGGCTTCATTCGTCCACTATTTTATCAATATATCCTATACATATTTTTATTTGTCCTAAAATGAGCTACTTTGCTCTTTCACCTTTCAGATTGATTCCCCCATGTTGGCCTCAGAATGGAAGAAACCTGGTGTGCTGAGCCATTTTACCGTAGTCCGCAAGCTTGATGGAGGCATATTTCCAATGGGATTTAACAAAGAGGCATCGGATAGAAACTCAAAAGCCGGTTCAAATGTTTTAGGCTGTGAAAGCAGGCAAGTGTAGTCGTATGTCTTGTTTTTCTTCTAAATTTTAGTTTCCCCTTACAATTCATTTTGCATGAGTGCAATTTGGTTGCTCCCACTGAAGTATATTCAACATTATTTTGCAGTGAGAGAGCTTTGTTAAATCGTTTGATGATTGAATTATACAAGCTGGACAGTGATGTTTTTGTTGGACATAATATATCCGGGTTTGACCTGGATGTTCTGCTCCACAGAGCCCAGGTGAGAAAACATATGTAGTGCTAATTTATTAACAAAGGGTAATTTATATATTTTCCGCTGTTGCTGACAAGATTAAGTAAATCTTCAGACAACTTTTATTTTAACATATTATGAAGAATATTATGAAAATAATTGATCCCTTAAGTAAGAACATGAACTTCATATGCTGATGGTGCAGTTCACTTGACACAGTCTAGTGGATGCAGTCAAATGTTGAACTATTTGCGTTATAATATCTAATTAGCAAGTAATGTGCATTTTCTTTGCTTCATATCAGTTTTCTAAATTTAGCCCTTCCATACTATTACAGAGAGAAACAGGAATAAACGCGTGCGATTCTTTGATTTGTCACTTTTTATCTTTTATTCTATGAAGTGCCAGGTTCTGCTGTGATGCTCAGCAAGTGTACGTGTAATTAGCTGCAATCATCCCTCTAATGCTCGTTTATTGATATTTTGCAGGCTTGCAGGGTGCCAAGCAGCATGTGGTCCAAGATTGGCCGTCTCAAGCGTTCTGAAATGCCTAAGCTCACTAAAGGAAGAACCATTTTTGGGTCTGGAGCAAGTCCAGGTATCATGTCTTGTATAGCTGGTCGGCTCTTATGTGACACGTACTTGTGTTCCCGTGACCTACTTAAAGAGGTACAACATTTAGCTTGTTATTTACACCCTCAGTGCATTACATGGTAGTAAAATTGAATTGCTCACACTTGCTTCTATGATATTTGCAGGTTAGTTATTCTTTGACACAACTGGCGAAGACTCAGTTGAACAAAGACCGGAAGGAGATTGCTGTGCACGATATTCCTAAAATGTTCCAAACATCGGAATCTTTGACAGGACTTGTAAGTTCTGATGCTTGTTTCTACTAGTTTTGGCTATCATTTTTGATATTGTGATAGTTCAGCTGTTGTAGATCAGGTTTTCAGCATAAGTAAAAATATTACTATTATTGCAGATCACGATGTCAAATCAATAAATAACTTACATCTACTAAGTTTTAAAGCTTTTGCCGTTTCTTGCTGTCAAAATTTGTGATATTATAATGGTCCAAATCATTTGAAAATGATTCCTTTCATTGTTTCCACTATATACTTAGATTGTAATTTGAATCATATCTAGTTTAATGATATAATATTAAATATGATCCTTGTGATGTTTGTAATGCTTCCAGATCGAATGTGGTGAAGCAGATGCATGGTTATCTATGGAGCTCATGTTTCATTTGAGTGTTCTTCCCCTCACACGTCAGCTGACTAATATCAGTGGCAATCTTTGGGGAAAAACTCTTCAAGTGAGTTCTTTTTGTACATTATATATTAGTAGTTTTCTTGTGCAACCTTTCCTTCAACATGATATAATTTCTGTATTTTCAGGGTGCTAGGGCACAAAGAGTAGAGTATCTTCTATTGCATGCATTTCATGCAAAGAAATATATTGTCCCGGACAAGATTCGGTCTCATGTTAAAGATGCAAAAACAACAAAGCGGAAGATAAGTCAGGGTGCTGAGCACAAAAGTGCTGAAGAGCTAAATATTGGTGATGCAAACTTTGAAGATAATACTTCAAATGATGATCATGGAAAAGGGAAAAAAGGTCCTGCTTATGCTGGAGGATTGGTTTTGGAGCCAAAAAAAGGTTTATATGACAAATACATATTGCTTCTGGACTTCAACAGTCTGTACCCTTCTATTATTCAGGTAAAATAACATTGTAACTTCTTATTTGCCTCTCTTTTTCTCTTATATAACATACTAATTACATTGGTATATAAGAGTGTGTGAGTGTATTGCTAAGTGATGCCGATTTCTACTTATTTGTATTGTTTAAATTTGCAACGATACTTTGTGAACTTACAGGAATACAATATCTGTTTCACTACTGTTGAAAGATCTTCAGATGGAATACTTTCCCATTTACCATCTAGTAAAACAAATGGAGTCCTACCAGAGGTATGGTATGATTTCTTTAGTTGAATCATTATTGGTATGGTTTTTCAAGAGTAATGGAACTTAAGATATGATTTTTAAACCTTAGAATGATTCATCTTTTTTCCTTTTTAGTGAATTGGCACTAAATTAGTAACTTTTGACTTATGATAGAGTAATATAATTTTTGACTTACAAAAGTGAAAAAGAAGCAATGTGGAAGGGTCATTGGAGGAGATAGTTATCATTTATTCATTTGCCAAGCTTGCAACATTTACAAGCTCACTGAATTATTAACTTGGAGATGATGTAGTTACTCAGCTTGGTTACTGGCAGAAAGGGTTAAAGCATTTGCAAATTCATTCAATTAAAATAAATCAATGCTCTGATAATTTGTTGAAACTTCTTCCTCATGCTACGTATTCTTGTACTTAGATTTGACTTGCATCCACCACAGTCTATGTATGGATTACATGTTAAGAACATGGAAATTTGTCTACTGTGCTTTACTTCAATTTTATACTGATAGTATGTGAACATGCTACAAAATTTACATTTTTCATTTTTACCTCTTTGCAGTTGCTTAAAAATTTGGTTCAGAGGAGAAGAATGGTCAAGTCATGGATGAAAAATGCATCTGGTCTCAAGGTCCAGCAGCTTGATATTCAGCAGCAAGCATTAAAGCTCACGGCGAATAGGTATGTATTTATAGTGGTTCTGTATAATTAGCTAATTTTATTTTAAGCACTGTGAGTTTGTCATCGTGGCTGTTATGTGACATGCAGTATGTATGGATGCCTTGGGTTTTCTAATTCAAGATTTTATGCAAAGCCTCTTGCAGAGCTTATAACACAACAAGTAAGAGAAACATCTGTAATTTAGACTGAAATTGGAAATTCCCTTGATCTCAACTATGAATGAGGCTTTAACATGTAATATTTCGTATCATTGAGCAAGTCATATGATTGTGCAGGGAAGGGAGATTCTACGAAGTACTGTTGATCTTGTTCAGAATAATTTGAACTTTGAGGTCATTGCTTGTACAATTCATATTTGAATTACGAACAATCTTGTAACTATGTCTGCATTATCTTGCTTGAATATCTAATATTTATAGCCCTTATAGGATGGATTTGTCTTCTTTCTGGCAGGTAATCTATGGTGATACAGATTCAATTATGATTTACAGTGGACTAGATGATATTGCAAAAGCAAAAGCTATTGCAGGAAAAGTCATTCAGGAGGTGAGGTTATGGCTTAGTACCTTGTATTATTTTAAGAAGTTTACTATATTTTGTATTGTGCAAAATTTAATTTTGGCCTTACCTGATTTATTCTTTAAAGAGATTTAAATTATACAAATTCCCTTATCTTCTCTCTGATGCTTCAAGATGATCTAGATCAGAAATCCAAAATTTACTATTCTTTGTTAACTCTCTCTTGCTTAAATTTGAATACAAAAGAAAACGTTAAAATAGAGTACATATGTCGTTAATTTGGGAACAATATAACAGACTACTTTTTAAAAGATTTTCAAATATAGAACTCTCAGCATGTGCTCGCTCACTTATGCTGTATAGTTATGTTGCATTACCTTTTCACTTTGTCTTTCTCTTCTGGTGCTATATGAGCTGTAACTTTTGTTTCTCCTTGTATTAGGTAAACAAGAAGTATAAGTGTCTAGAAATTGATCTAGATGGTTTATACAAGAGGATGCTGCTGCTTAAAAAGAAGAAATATGCAGCCGTCAAGGTGCAGTTCAAGGATGGGGCATCTTACGAGGTACTTCTAAATTATGTTTCCTATGGTCTGCAGGAACTTCTAATTAAAAAATTTGCTTGTTCAACTCTTGCGGATATGAAACTTATGTCTCCCATATCCAACACATGCATGGACCATTGTAGGAAAACACACTTACATTTGCCTGAAATATTTGTAATATTTTTAGGATGGTATGCAAAATTCTGTTGTATGACTTTCATGCTTCTCCTAAGATACTTTCTCTTTCGAAAAAACTGTTGACATGTGGACGTAATACTTGTACCCATGTTTTCAAAACCTATGCACAATTATTAGAGACTTCATGTTCCCTGAAACTATAAAGTTTTGAGGGTGTTATACCAATTTTATTATATGACTTCCACTTTCAAGCTTGATAATGTTTTTGTTCTCCATGATTTTTCAATATGCAAACCAAATGTAATCAAAGTTTTACAGATATTGATATATATAATCTTCTATAGGCACACAAACATAAACAGATTAGCCATGTCCTTGTGTCTATGCTTTTGAGGGCTTTTGTGTTTGACTTCTGGTTGTGTGTCCAGAAATCATGGCACTTATTTTTTGACTTGTTTTAGTTACTTAACTCGAGGTAGTGGATAACGCTGAAAATGCAGGTTATTGAACGTAAAGGTCTTGATATGGTTCGTCGTGATTGGAGCTTATTGTCAAAGGATGTGGGAGATTTCTGCCTAAGCCAAATATTGTCAGAAAGGTGTGTTATGTTCTACGTTTCTCCCTTATGTTACCAGGTTGATTTTGTACTAAGCCGAAGTTTCCGAACTAATCATAATTTGTATCTTTGGCTCTTATTCTTGCAGGTCATGTGAAGATGTTGTTGAATCAATACATAACTCTCTCATGAAGGTGAATTCATATTTTTGCTATTTTGTTCATAATTTTGCAACTAATTTCTCAATTTATGAGTACAGTGGTGTTGACTAATTTACTGATGCTTTAGAACTTACACATACTGGCGCTGTGAAGTTTAGCTGATTGTGGACGACTATGCTTATCTTACAGGTACAGGAGGATATGAGAAGTGGACAAGTAGCACTTGAGAAATATGTAATCACAAAGACATTGACTAAACCACCTGAAGCTTATCCAGATGCCAAAAGCCAACCCCATGTTCAAGTAAGCTTAATTAAAAATTATTGATCATCGTAATAATTAGAATTCTCTCTAATTTATGTAATTTCTTCCACCATTTATCTAATCAAATGCATGAAATTTACTTCTGTGAACTTTATTCTTTTCTAGGTGGCACTGAGATTGAAGCAAAGTGGTTACACTAGTGGTTGCTCTGTCGGTGATACAGTGCCATATATAATTTGTTGTGAGCAGGTTTGGGAAGTAGTAATCTGTTTTGTCAAAGTCAGCAGTCTCTAAAGTCTGAGTACACTGCTTTTATGTTTAAGATGTTATGTGCATTGCACTTTTTTCTAACTCTTTGTCCTTTGACAGGAGACAAGTTCGGCTGGCTCAACTGGGATTGCTCAGCGTGCTAGACATCCTGAAGAATTGAAAAGAAATGAGGGAAAATGGTTGATTGACATTGAATACTATTTGTCTCAACAGATTCATCCTGTAGTATCACGTCTGTGCGCTTCAATTGAGGGTACAAGCCCAGAGCGTTTAGCTGATTGTTTAGGGCTTGACTCATCCAAGGTAAAAGCAGCCCTCTGGGCTAAATTTGAATTTAGATGTTAATTTTTCTTACATCCTTGTTTTCTTATAATTTAAATTCTGGTTCCATCCAGTTCCGAAGTAAATCAAGTGAACCTATCAGCAATGATCCGTCTAGCTCTCTCTTGTTTGCTTTAGATGATGAGGAGAGGTAATGTTTCTCGTATTCAGCTGCTGTTATTATGCCCCGGCCATCGTAAATCTCTTTGATATCCATGTTTTTCAGTAAATTGTAGCTTATTTATGTGTCAAATACTCTGAGGAAACCTACACACAACATTAATATGGTGAACAGTTTTCCATTAACCTGGATATATATACATACACACATATATATAATTTTCTGACCATTCGGGATATTGGACCTAGTATGCTAGATTAACATGGTTGCTTTCTCATGAAAAGTAAACTAATGCATTGATGCGCTATATGAATGGAATCACAGATATCGGGGGTGTGAGCCATTGGTTTTGTCTTGTCCCAGCTGCTCTACTACTTTTGACTGTGCAGCTGTCGTCCATTCTCTCTGCATGTCAACCACCGAGAAGCCAACAAGACCAGAAACAGAGTGCAATTTCTGGCGTACATTGCGCTGCCCTAAATGCCCAGAGGAAGGTGACATGGGTAGAATATCTCCTGGAATGATTGCCAATCAGGTATTAGCATCACTGTGCCTTTGAGACTACCAAAATTCCACAGGGAAAATTGCAAAATTTTAGACCATTGGCCATTTGAGTATATTTTACATGTCTCTTGCATGCTGTGGGCCTGTCAACAATGCTTTGCATGGTCAAATGTCAAGACAATCACATAGAAGTTGACATTTTCTTTCTAGTAGCAAGAAATCATAGATTGGATGGTCTAGAAGAGTAGATTCATCAGATTAAAAAATGTTCTGCCATATGTACAACCTTGTGCTGAGGTCTGCGTAACAATTTCTTATGCGTCGTCATCCACCTGCCCATTACTCTTCCTGAATCCATTTTTATGTCCTGTAAAAATGTTTACTCGATCCTTTCTTTGCTGTCAGGTCAAAAGACAAGTGGACTGGTTTGTCTCAATGTATTACAATGGCTTAATGACGGTAATCTATCTCTTGCAGAATTTAATGTTCAATAATTACAGATTCAAGACAATTGCATATTTTCAGGGACACTGAATCCAGGGGGTCATAATTTAGCGTTGACTTTTATAAATGGATCTCATTGTCATTTTATATTGCTGTCAGTGTGATGATGAAACCTGCAAATATACGACACGCAGTCTGAACCTGCGGCTGGTTGGTGATTCTGAAAGAGGGACAGTTTGTCCAAACTATCCTCGCTGTAATGGGCATCTCACAAGAAAGGTTTTAATCAAAATCTCATAGACCAATGTTCTTTTATCAAAAAGGTATAAATTTACTGTGAATTTACGGATGTATAATGTGTCTTCAACAGTATAAAGAAGCAGACCTATACAAGCAGCTTTCTTATTTTTGCTATGTGTTGGATACAGTACGCTGCATAGAGAAGGTTAGTTAACTTCGTTTTTTGCACTTCATTAATGATTAATTGGGATTAAACCTTATGTCATACGTTATTTGGGAATTGATCTCATCTAGTACTGGGAGATGCAGATGGATATAAGTGCTAGAATACCGCTGGAAAAAGAGTTGAGCAAGATTAGACCGATAGTTGCTTTGGCTGCGTCGACAGTTCAAAGGATTCGGGACCAGTGTGGCTACGGGTGGGTACAGCTGAAAGACCTTGGCGTCACCGTATAAATTGCAAATCCATAGCAATTCCAATTCAGATTGTATTTGTATTTGTATTTTCTGTATATATTTTATTGTTCATATGTATTGTTATCCATATAATCTGATGAGATATACGAGTAAAATCTTGGCTTTGTCAATGCCAGCAGTGACAGTGCATATCACCACCTTAATTTTGTTTAGTTTCGTTGTGGAATTTGCTTTGTAACTGCCATTACAATTGTCACCTTTGTAATTATCGCTGTGGAGTAGCCGACCATTTACCATAGAGCCCAAACTATCAAAAGACGACTTCGCGTATACTATGGTCTCATGCAAAAAGCCTCACGTTGTGTTTGAACAATCTACTCGTCTGTGCTCCCTCCTGTTAAATGGCACTTTATATTTTACCTTACTCGTGCTCCTAATTTAGCACTTCCAAATTTTTAATCCAACACTGAAAAATTTACCTTGGGCTCTTTGGGCCCTTATGTTAGTTTGGATTATGCTAATTCTGGCTCAATTTTGTTTGTTGATGAGATGGGAGTGGATAGAATTTAATCCTACTTTCATTTTTATCAGTAATTACTCTTACTGAAACCTTAAGAACGTAGGTTGGAATTCAAACAATCTCACATACAATTTCAAGGGCTTATCACCTTAATAAAACTTAAATGCACGTAAATTTGATTGTAGAATAAATTTCCAATATGAAATATAAATGTACTTTCTTTTTTGAGAGAATAAATGTACTTACTGAGAAATGAGAAATTTGAATTTGACATTTCTAATAAACCTAGCTCTAAATATAATAACGCTAAAATATATCGTTATTTTGTATTTATTTACTTAACAATTGTGATGAATATTCGAGTAAATCATGTTAGTTATTTAATGTTTTTATATTATTTTAGTTGGGTGAATCATGAAAGGTTATGACAAGTAAATCGATGTTTTTCAAAGCAAATTTAAGATAAAAGAGTAAAGAGTCTTGTAAGTTGAAGTTTGAAGACAATTGGAGTTGAAATTTCAGAGTTTTTAAGCTAGAAGATAGGTTGACTTGTTTAAACTTGTATGATGTGCATTGTTAGAGTTATGTGAGTCATAACCTATCAAATTAAAGTCCTGGATGTCTTGTTTCCATAACTACTGATGATTCATCAATCAGAATTCTCTAAAGGAAATTATGACTAATTTAGTGCAGTCGCGGGTTTAAACCATAGGATCACAAGATACAATCATAACATGCAACCGTTGCAGGTTCACAAATTGCGACAACTCGTAGGATGTGGTTGCAAGATCACAAGCTGTGACAAGCAGCTGTGACAACTGATTTTAGTAAATTTTCAGGTTTATTGTGCAGTAAATGCTAATTTGGAAAATTTCTTCTTCATGCAAGCCTTTTAGCCACCATTCACACCTATAAATAGGTGTGCTTTCCATACCATTCAATGCACAATTCAAAGAGAGAGAGAGAAAACAACAAAGAGGAGAAAAGAAAGAGCTTCGTGTGGGGTGAGGACTTTGCCCTCAATTATGATTTTTCAGCAGCAATCTTTAGAGCTTTCAAGTCATCATCGTCAGTTGGAAGCACGAGAGTCATACATATTGAGAGTCAAGTTGGAGAGACGAGTCTAACCTTGGAGATGAGGGGATCACATCTATTCAATAATTTTTTTATTTTTATTTTTGTTTTATTTTTAATTATTTAAATATGTTATTGATTCTTGTTTTAATTATTTTGGTGATAATGAACTAAATTCTCATATCTAGGCTACAATGTAATTTGATCATATTTTAATTTATTTAATGATTCGGTAATATTTAATAATTGATTTTTATTTGTATATTCTATTTTATTGGTACTTAATGCTAGTTGATTAATTTGGATCATTTAATTGACTAGATCGTAAGAATCTGATACTATCAAAAAAAGTGTTATGAGACAGGAACCCAATAAAATATTATAATTCATATGAGATAGAAATATGCTTATATGGTTGTGTAATCGTGTAAGGATAATCTGAACTTAATGAACTCAAATTAGTAAATCTACATAGAGATATAATCAGTTTAATTAATTTGGGTAAGTGCTTGACTGTAGAGAGAGAAACAAATTACTACATAATTATCCGATTAAATACATAATAAAAACTATCTTTAAAAGAGGAGAATAAATAAAATGATTGGTTAAGTGAAATTATATATCTACATATTATATAACTGTTGATTTTTCAGGAGTTGAATGTTCATAATTTCTTTACCCAAATCCAATTTTGATAGTTTGAATAAAAAGTTACCTTAATCAGCTTAGTACTTAATACATAAATAATTTGGACAATCCTCATGAGAATGATATTCTACTCATTACTAAATTACTTATAGACCATATATACTTGCATGGATTTCTAATGTGAATATTTGATATTGTGTTTTAATTAGAAAAATTCCATCATTGAAATTAATTTATAAAACACACTAGAAATTTTGTCATCAAAATACCAAATCCTAAAAATTTGCATCAGTCAAACATAGATAAAATTCGATAAGCAGAATTAAAAAAAAAAAAAAAAGGAGCAAGCGATTAATTAATTTATTAGAGTAGGAAATAAACAAAATACGGTTCCTGAAACAATAAATTACATAATAATATATAAATTGCATGTATGCATGTATTGACGACTATCTGAAGAACCTCCTCCAATTCTGTCGGAATCATTACTCTTTAACTTTATATACTGCTCACTGCGATGTATTCTGTTCATCCTTATTGCAACTCCCCCACAGGCGCCTCATTGAGCCAAAGGAAGTGAATGAAGTCGTACAATTTTGCACTTACACTCACCTGTTTTCCATTTTCAGTAAAATTAATTCAATTCTAGTGAAATTCAAATCTGAGAATTTTGAGCAAGGTCTATTTGCAATACCTTGTACGGTGTCGGATTTAGTCTTCTCATATGATCTGGTCGCATTTTCTCTAACTGTTTGATGCAACGCTCTCTAATGTCCGTGAGAGCTGGCAATTCTTCTCTTGGCTTACCTTCAGGAGAAAAAAGAACAAAAAAATCAGTTTATATATGAATTAACCATCTGAGACGGAACTTTAACTACATGATGCTTTAGATTACATTTTTATAAAATCTATTGACAACACTGATTAATTAAAGATGACATCTACAAGTTATCAAAAAAGCACGAAATGGCCAACAAAATTGTCAGGTTTCAAAATTTCTCCATGATAGTTGCTATCTCATTCTGACATCACAACTCCTCACCTGAGTTCCCGGGCCAGTAACACTTCAGAAGCTCTTCAACCTGCTGCGGCACCACATATGCTCTCTTGGATTCATTAAATGGGTGACGACAGAGAAGGCGTTCTCCCACCTGCAAGTTTAATGACAACAACAATATTGCTTATATCATTATATACTTGAATAAACTCTGATAAAAATATCAGAAAGGAAGCAGTAAAGGTGCATATTAACAAATAGGATATACAGCAACACTATCTATGATTAATTTGAACTAGTAATTTTCCATTTCTTTTCCCTGAATAATACCAGAATTATGAGGTCTCATAAAATATATTAAGGCTTGTCAGCATCCATGACAACCATCCAAATAAATATTTATTGTGATATAGCTCAAATATAAGTTGGGACTATTGATATTTAGATGCCCAAGTGTTAAGCTAGTATGTATAATAGGTAGTCAACAAAGCAATCGTGGTCTTATCTTAGAATTCTCAGCTAGCCCAAATTGTTAATTTGCTCAAACAATTTGGTCAGATCAATATTCTCAATTTATATTATTTTCAACTGCAAGTCATATGGAAAATGCAAAATTACATCGATGAGAATTCCAACAAATAATAACTGCAAAGCGGATGATTACCTTTGGCGGTGGTTCATTTTCCCCTGTCATTATGTCCACCAGGGGGTAACCTTCTTTGCCATACAATCTGTAAAACCTTTTTTTACACGGAATAGAGACCTAGTAACCAGAAAATAGGAATAAGAATCTAGGAATGACAGAGATGTTAACAATAAGATTCTTGGAAGCATGTTCAAACCTTTGAAACATCTTCAGAAAGTTTGATGCGAGGCTGATTGTTAATCTCAACAAGCTTGAAGACACAGCCTAAAGCAGGCTGTGCGTAGCATGTGACCAGGTAGGTTCCTATTCCATATGCATCTACCTCATGACCCTTTGTTTGAAGGAAAATAAAAATGAAAAATAAAAAACCGATTGAATTACACATCAAGTTCCAATAAACTGTTTTTTACACCATAGAAGTGTACAAATAGACAACATATGATCCTAAACACTTTATTCAGAAAAGCCTTAATTCAGAGATCACCTGTTTGTTTAAAGCATCCAAAGTCTCTTCATTGAGATCATTACTTGCAGTAATGCTCATCTTCTCAAAACCAGGCACTCCAAAATCTTTTTCGACAGCACGAAAGAACTTCCGTGACTCACAAGACAAATATGCTAAGTCACCAGAGTCCAGTCTAATGCCCACTGCTTTATACCTACATAGCACCTCAGCTAAAATCAGGAAGAAAACGGTTGCCCAAATGACTACTCGGAGTTTGTCATTGAGATCACGAGTATTTCAAATGTTAAGCAAGTATAAGGAAGAAGGTCAAATCACAAAGTGATATGGTAAGAAACACGGGGATTGTAAAGCATTACGTACAAACAAAAAGATAGGTTTTCAATGAGGTACGGCAAAAGTACGGTCAACATTACATTATCAGAATTTAATATGTTAATAGATAAGTACAAACTTTGTATTACATACATGGAAACTGACAGGTTTCAGATGATTAAAACAATGTTTGGATCCTTAAACTGGGTTTTGAACTACAATGTTACATGCAATACTAAAGTTGCATAGCAAGGAGGCCTGATTATCACCATCGTTGTTTTCAGCCCAGCGAACCGAATTCATGTTGCATCATAGTAAGAACATGATGAGATAACAGTATCAATCAAGAAGGGCAGAGAGAGGGAGGGAGAGTTACACAAAATGAAACTATTTAAAGATGGCAATATGTGAGTAAGGCTTCCAAACATACCCCAAATCATTGAGAGCTAAAGCAACAGCACAAAAGTTGGGAACTCCACTCCTCACAACCTAATGCCCAATGTAGACAGGAAGGTATAATTAATACCAAATGACAATATTATTACTTTTGAAAGAGCAAAAACTGCAACATATATATAAATGATAAAAATAAAACCACTTGAATCACAACACACGGTAGAGGCCATGCTTGTGTTTATTACAACCTACCGACTGAAGTAGAGCATTTATAATAATGCAAAATTAGAAAGAAAATGCTAGAATCATATTTTCATCAAACAGAAATAACCTGGGTAGAGGATACAAGTTGTTAACAGAAATGAGTCACAACCTTTATAAGTTGTTTAAGCTGATTGGAAAAACATTTAAGATGTTAGCAAATTATAAAGTTCTTATCATTTTTCTATAAATTTCTTTATTTAAATACTTAAGAAAATTAACACCCCCCCAAAAAAAAATAAGAGAGTGATTTTGTATTGGGTAATAACTTGAGCAACTAATCCACTCGAAGCATAATCTAATTTCAAATATTATAGGGAGTATGTAGTGTGTGAAAGATTTCACTAATACAAGCAAAAGTTCAAACCAGGAACCCCCGACATATTTTACATAGATAGGCAAGACAAATAGGCCTTATTGAGGCAATAGGAAACCATGAACAAATTTAAAAAAACGTTCACTTACATCATATGTGTCTACAAGAGCTAAGAAGTCCTTGGGGAATGCCAAGGCGTATGAGGTAAAAGCTGCTAACTCACTTTGATTTGTCTCACCAAATATGCCCCGTAATGAAGGTGACCACTGCAAAGGATGCAAAAGGTTTAAATGACCATTTCCTGGGGTGGATTAATTTAAGACACAAAAGGAGAATATAAAGCAAATGAAATATGAAAGATTACTTTCCAAATGAAGCTAAAAAATGGATGAAGCAGAAAAAACAGTACAAGTAAGCAAAAGCAACAAAAAAGTGGCCATTTTCTACTTGTAACATACAGTATAAATTAAGCCCTTAGGAAGCATGCCCGAATTTAATAGACTGATCTCACCAAACATGCCACAAATAAATGTGACCACTGTAAATAATGTACAAATCAAAAGCAGAAAAATAGAGCAGGTAAAACAAATAATAGCTATTATTAGCTTAGCTTTAATGATACACATAACGAGAACATAACAGAATCCTCTCATCTAAAGAGGTATATTTGAAATTTTACTACCGTTCACCCTTCTATTGCAATATCATGTCTATTTTCATAAAGGAATTCAACTGAAGTATTGAATATTGCATGGACTCCAATTTGTTCAGCTTTTATGAGCTTACACTAATTCTTAGTAAAAAGCTCTGAAGAGAACAACCTTCAGGAATGTAAATCAGTTATGTGCAATTGATGAAAACCGATAAATTTTGCTACAATAAAGAAAATAAAATCCAATTGCAACCTGAATTTTGTTTAACCATGTCTGAACCAGACTGACAAAATCCTCACAAGTACGTGAACCATCAGCGCTTTGAAGTGATTTCTCTATGATCTCATCAGGGCTCTGCAAATTAACAGATAAGTTAGACCGAGAATAATCTCATCCAAAGATTATAAAAAAATCTACGATTCTACAACCAAGATACTATAATTTTCCAAACATTTAATATTATGACAACACTTTTAAGTTTTAATTGCAAACAATATATGCAAAACTGATAGAAATTAATAAACAGTTCTAAGCCAATGGCCAAAAGAAATGTTTCACAGGGTAAGGTCCAGAAAAGGAAATGTGACCAGCCACAACAATAGCCACAGGAAAACAGTGTGAACCCAGTATACATCCAAAAAATTTCATACAAGCAACCAACAGCGCTAAAAAGCACAAGGAATTTGGTAAGGAATAATTATTCTATAACCAGTATGTTTTCTTGGCTGTAAGGTCTGGTGAGAGAATTTGAGAATCAACCATATGGTTGTTCAGCACACACAAGTGCTGCTTAGGCTACAAAATCTTTCACATGTTATCACTTATCAAGTCACAGAATGTAATGCAACATTGAAAAGAACAAGCCAATGGTTAGTAATATAGAAGTACTGTCAATTATGATGTTATAAAAAGCTAAATGATAATTTTCCAAACATTACAAACAGCTTTTAACTACTGAAAATGTATGTTAAAACTTCCCATCAAATTTACCAACCATAAATGAGCTAACAAAGGCATGCGAATGTGTTCCACGAAGGGGTATTCCAAACAACCTCCCAGCTGCAACATTGCTGTGAAAACACAACACAAAACAAAGAGAAGTTAAAAAACTTCAAGTGCTCTCAAGATCAATCAAACAAGAAGGGCACTAGGATCTTTCCTTCCTTCAGCTCTCTCTAATCCAGTTAAAAAAAAAATTATAAAACAATGGCCAATGAAAGTGATCTATGCTAAAGTATACAACTAAAATTTATTTGAAACTCTTCAGCAACAGTCCAGTCTCAGTATCTAGATTCTAGAGAGACAGATCAAGCAAATAACAAAGACACCATTATTGCTGATATCACTGTACTTATGAAGGTTATCAATATTCGTTTTGCTTATCTTTGTCTATTGGAATTTAAACAACCAACCATGAGTGTTTACATAAAATTAGTTTGGTGCACCAGCTACATCATGGGTTTGGACTAAACACAACTTTGTCCAATGATCAATCCCCAAATAGGTGCTCCCAAGAAATTTGATATCAACACTGTTAGAGAGCTTCCAATCCCTTGTTTGCGAGGTTGATAAAACCCATGGGGCTGTTTGATAGCCGGGATTGGACTATTTATAGTCCAATCTTGTTGCCAATCCTTTGTTTGGCAGCTGTTAGTCCAATCTTGTCCAATCCTTGGCTTGGCAGCTGTTGGGATTGGACAAAAGATGCTTTAAGGTTTTTTTATTATTTTTTTAAAATTAATAATATAACATATTTTATTTATAAGTAATTTAATATTTAATATGAATAAAATAATGTTTAATTTAAATTAAATTATTTAAAATATTCATATCACAATATTCAATTTATTAAAAATATTTATAATAACTTAAATTATTTAAAATTTAATTCAATTCAATTTAACTTCATCCAGACCCAAACCATGGCAAACACAAGATATCACTATTAGTCCTATCTCGTACTACACTAAACACATCACAATATTAATTTAATCTTATCCAATCAAATCTAATTTCATCTTTTAAAAATAGTCCAATCCAATCCTACACACCAAACACAACCATTATGATCCTGGGTTTAGGTGGGATTGTATTATTTAAAATAATTATATTTTATATAAAAAAATAATTCGAAGTAATTTTATTCTATCAGAGAATGATTCGGAAAAATTTATTCTAATATATAGGTCAAAACATTTATTTTATTTAAAAATGATTTTAAATAGTTTTATTTTACCTAAAAGAAAAATTATTTAATTATATTCGATCCAATCCAATCCCTTAGTCTACCAAACATAGATCAAACCACTTTTCACATCCTAGCTGGCAATTGGTTGCTAATGTTAGAGATTAGTAACTCTGAGCATTTTTTTTTTTTTTTTTAAAAAAAAAGATGCATGGTGATCTCCATAATGATGAATCTACCAGAACCTCTCCTCCCATATCTATTACCTAGCATATGTGAGCATTATACTAAACAGAGAAACAAACTTCTTTAGTATCAAACTTGAAGACAGTCGTGTCTCTATCAATGTTTTCTAGCAACCATCATTTGAGCAAGTATAGAAAAGGGAAAGAGTTAACCTTGGAATACTACAATCACTATCATTGTTTTTGCAAACCAATATATTTCTAATAGTTTATCAAATGTATTCTCTTGTTTTGTAGAGATTGAAACAGCAAAAATTCAGGTGTCCTATAATTAGGAAGTTCATTCTAATATAATTTATTTGCTTAAAATACCTTGACATGAACAACTGATACTGCAAATGATCTGTTCACATATGTTGTGAACTGAAAAGCTACACAGGACTATAGGAGAAATAGAATCTTTAAGAGAAACAATGACTGAAGAGTCCAAAATGGGATAGTCGGTGGAAATTACCTAGTTGCATCAAATCCTCCAATGTAGCAGTATTTTGATGCTCCTATTCCACCATCAGGTCCCTATCGGTAGAATCAAAAGTACTAGTCTCATGAAGAGGTATAAATTAGAAGCTCGGCTAAAGATAAAATATGAAATGTGAGCAACCTGAGCCCGTCGAAGGCCAAACTCAAGTAACATTTTAGATTTTCCAGCAACAAATCGGTGTCTGGCAGCATTTGTAGCCACTAATGATGCATAATTAATAAGGGTCAGAAATGGAGTTTCCAGCAATTGAACCACCTGAAATGACAAAGACAAGCATTAAGAAGAATTTAACTATAAAAGGTACAGTAGTTTTGCAGCAAACATATGAATAAAACACAAAAATGATGATCATTTTGATATGAAAATGTGTGGATTAAAGCCAATTTAGAAGTACTTACAGCAATTGGCCCTTCAACTCTTAGTAGAGGAACCTTCGGGAAAACAACTGTTCCCTCTGAAATGGCATATACTTCAACGTCAGAACAGTCGATTCCTCTAAGATAATTGTAGAAGTCATCCTATGGTTTGTAATAAAAATAGTTAATTAGACAAAGACCTAATATGTAGGAATATACTTACAAGACAAAATTGTATTGGAAGTTGCATAATATGTCACAAATGCATTCCTTTATTGTTGTAAAAAGAATATGAACTCTAAATCTTATTGTTGAAGCTCATCCATTCACGTTATAAAATTTCCCATATTACTATGATGATTTGAAAAACTAGTGACACAACGGGTTGCAAAAATGATGAATTAAAACACTAAAAAAACTAGGTATTCTTAATCCCTTCTTTAGTATAAATTGAAGCAACTGAACCAATAAATACCAAAACTTATAAATTCGTGCATCCATTGCTGACATTCCTCCCAATGCATTGTCAATATCAGGTTATGTGTAGAGCAATTTTGTTTACCTATCTAAGCAGTAGCACCTATTAAGATAATTTGCAATTAACAGGCTGAAGTCAAAGTGGTCTAAAACCAAAGCAACAGATTCATCAGAAACAGCATCCGCTTCTCTGACAAACAAAAACAAGCCATCCGGACGTCCTTTGGAGTTAGAGTAGTGAAAGTCTTTAATGTCATTAGACACAGTAACAACAAAATCTACGATCGGACAGAAACAACATTAGCCACCATACATACAACCCAAATTCAGCATCGAAACACCAATCACCACATAAGATGAAAATCAAACACAAACCACCTCTTAAATATGTTATAAAGAAAACGTTAAAGACAGGTAGCGTTTAAAGTGGTAACAATATCAATATGTACAAGCGAAAAACAAGTTGCCACACAAGTAACATTTATCTCTATTAAATATTATTAACGAATTCAAATTAAAATTGGCACCAAATCAGCCTCTTCTCATCAACACGGGCCTCAACATTCAACCAATACACTATTCACGCCTTAATCAGAAAACTCTTTTCAAAATTTTAACAACATACATTCAAAAAACTAAGAATCACATTCAAAATCATTGAAACTGAACTCAACATAACAACACTACATTAAAGAGAGAGCGATATCACCTCACATGAACTTGGCAAGCTATCGCGAACAAAGGCGATTTCCTCCTCTGTCAATTTGAAGTTAGCGATAAACTTTATGCATTCCTCTAAACCAGCAAACACCGTATATTCACCGCCAAACGGATTCTTCCGATAATACAAATCAAATCTGAACAAAAATAGAGTGCGTATGTTTGGCAAGCGAGAGAAAGTGAGAGAAAAAAAAAAAAAACAAAAAACAAAAAGGAAACACATACACGGCGCGTTCGTGGTGTTTGCCGGCTTTCCAGTAAGCGTAGGCCATGGTGAACTGATAAAGATCCGTTAAGAGAGGAGTGACCATCGGGTTGGTAGGTCCGTCCAAGACCCGACCCGTATTTCAGTGGCCGGTCCGTTACCTTTGGCTTCCATTTTTTCGTTTTTAATTTTGAGGAGTGCGTCCGATTCTCTCTTATTTGAAACAATAATTGACAAAAAGCGTGCGAATTAGAGGTATATATAGGAATGGACGAGGCGAGAGGGGTTGTTTGTTTGTTCAAGGAGACCGTTAATGCCTCGATTGAGAATACCAACCAATAAATGTCGAGTCGAGACTCTTTCTAGGGACTAGCCAGACTGGAATGCTGTCCATTTTCATCACGTGGGTCTATTGCTTTTTTTTTTTTTTTTGCCTTTTTAATTCCCAAAAAAAAAGTAATTTTTAAGGTAAAATATAAAATAAATATAAAGGGAAAGATTAATTGTTGGAACATAGTGTTTAGTTGAATTTTACAAGTAGAAGAAGCAAAATGGTGTTTGGCTGAAGTGGGATGCTACATTTGCGGTTGTGGAGGGGGAGATTTAGGAACAAGGACCACCCATAGCCATAGGCAATATTTCATTACTCAAATTGAAATAAATTTAGACCAACTTAGTAATATTATAATTTTAAAAAATGAGTAATATTAGACTTTTTAATTTTTTTTCTATATTTATTATAAAATGATATGACTTGTGAGTTGTCAACACTATATTAAATATCAAATATATCATGATTTATATGATGTTTAATAACTCATGTTATATCATTTTATAAATTTAAACAAAAGTTTTGAAAAACTTAAAATAATTATCATTATTTGCTATTTGTTAAAAATTATGTAAAATAATTATATCATTAATTTTATAATTAAAAATATTATAGGACTAAAAACAGTATGAAAACAATATCGATAATTTAATGAATTTTTATATTAATATGAATAATTTTAATGTTTATATTAATATGAGTAATTTATTAATATATACTATCAAAAGTAGGTATAAAATAAGTTCAAAATATATAAAAATAAAACATTTTAATTTATGTTTGATATATAATAGACTTTATATAATTAATGTTGGGATCTGCAAAAATACAACTTGACTTTATAAAAACCAAAATTACTATAAGTTTAATATTCTACCTATATTATTAGCATGTTTGTTCTATAAAATTATAACAGATACACCATTTATATATGAATTTAAATTGTTAATTGTTATTATAATAAATAATTTTATTACAAAAATTCATAGAAAATTATATTTTATTGAACATATAAACAGATGATGTGGTGTCCGCTCTCTTGAATGCTGTCCCCCCTTCTTATAGACGGTGTGAAATTTCATCAAGTGAGTTAGGTTTGTAGTTATGATTGAGAGCAAAATATGGTCCATCCCATGTTATGATTGAGAGCAAAATATGGTCCATCCCATGTTATGATTGATATTCAATGATTTTATGTCCTTCATTTTTTCAATTTTCAGTTTTCGAACTTGTCAAATACAAGATATTCACGCAACCGCGTATAAACGAAATTGATAGTGGCAACTGAGGAATACCCAATCACCCATGAACTCATTAGGTCCATGAAAAAGCAAGATATCATGCGATAAATAGGAAATCTTTGTTTCTTGATAAGATAAATACAAACAACTATAAATATTACATTCTGACAAATTTGCATCTTCTTTCAATATTTGTCGAAGAATCGGTTTGATTTTGGCATCTTTAAAAAAAAACGAACTAATTCCTTTCATTAAATCACTACAAAATACAGTCCAAGTTCAATAAATAGACATTCTTATTCCAAAGAGCAAATCATTAACCCATTATGACTTGAAGTGGGAATTAGTGAAAATTTAAGGAATATTTAATTCGTGGAATACATGTTTTGGACAAATAATAATTATAAGATATAATTTAAAAAGTTAAGTAATTCAGAAACATTGTGGAAGAACTAGCTATGGAAAAAGTACTTGAAGTTATCGTTTCAAATCCTCGAAAGCTTTTTGTCCCTCTCAATCGACCACTACAATGTAGACAAACAAAGGTTAAAATATGCATATATAAATAGTTTAATATATAGTACTAGAAATAAGAATTAACAAAGCTTTTTTGAGGTAGTCGTAAAGAGAAATGTTAAGAGAGAGGATTCAATTTTGTGGTTGTCTTGTGGGTTATCTACAAATATGCTGAGTCAGAAACATTGGCCTATATCGACTAGTGCTACAAGAATTGCATCTTCATGACGGAAGGCATTTGCATCTGGACAGATCATGTTATGACACAAAACCCATAATTTTTTTTTCCCATTTTATGGTTTCCTTGTGCAAGTTGTTATTGCTTTTGTATTCCATGGAATTTCAAGGCATATTCAGGTTGATAAAAATCTGGCAAGTATTGAAAGTTTATATATTCCCAACAAGTTGTTGCCAACAAATTTGCTACAGGCTCCATGCAACATTCATAAACCGAGCTACTGCATTAATTCCCTGTTAATATGGTTTTCTTTAAAAATGTTTTATTACGAAACTAGTTCCAGAACAGCCTAATTATGGGTAAAATGCCAACAGAGCACAGGCAATGAGCATTTTAGTATGCTTGTGCAATTTTGGCACATAGTTTTACTTTTGTTATATACATATGATGTGACTGCAGCATATATTCCAAATTGCTCGAGTTCAATAGAGAAACAGCACAGTAGTCAGACTGAAAAGTAAAGGTAAAATTTAGTGGAAGGTACAAACATTCTCTTTCTCAAAGCAAACAAACATATTTTCAGGAATAATACATAGTAACTAGATGCAATGGACACGTAAGTTCTAGTCCCGAGAAAACAGAAAAGCAGCTTGAATCCAAAGAACGCATAATGATGCATAGTGCCTTTACTAGAAGGACAATTACCCGTTGGATATGAATTTTATCGTCCAATATTTGGAATCTAATTCAGCGTGACTCAACTGTTGTAGCACCCGTTTGACGGGTTCAGGAATGGTTCAAAACCAGTAAAGACTTAAGAAGGTTGAAAGTTGAATTCAACAATGACCAACCCAAAACATGGATTTGCGACTAAATGATCGGTAAAACAAGTTAAACAATCAGCATAAAGGACAAGAAACTTCTTATTTGACTGGAAAATTCAGCACCAGTAGTACGATCAAAAGACTATAAAACTTGATAGCATCTAACAAGTTTTCATTTATATATTGTTACATTCATGGTAGGACAAGAGCATTAGCATATAACATGTAATTATAAGGAGTCATTAGACAATGTCTGTCTGAAACAAAAAGTTTACATGAATCATGCCAACTTTTGACCACAGGCGTTGCCCAATGGGTTGATCTGACAAATTTTGATGAAAAAAGGTTGCTAGAGGCATGTCCAAAGCAGTACCACCTTCACATTGAGGATTTCCTGACCCATGAAGTAGATACTAAAGCTGCCAGTAAACTACAGCTGTACTAAGTCCAAAAGCTTAATTGAGCAGAACGAGTCCAAGAAACTTCAGAGATTGTTTCTTTCTAGCTTGCAATCACCGGGGAGACTTCTTCCCGTTCGCAAACTGGTAAAAGCATATGCCAAGAGAAATTAAGGCATGCATATACTATAGAATGATGAACAAGTAACAAGTAATTCACCTAAGTACTTTTACCCAGTTAAGTGTGGGGAAAGTACAAATAAGATTGTGCTCTAGGTTCTTTGAACGCACACTTTCTCGCCGGCTTCTAGCCATTACGCATGCTTCTAAAGAGCCACTGTCCTTCAGATCAGAATCTTGTGTATTGAAGGGAAGCAAAGCTGCATCTGCGGTTTTGATTGAGTAATTCAGAACACAGTTTAAGATCTTAATTTCCTTCTTAAAAGACAATACCATGAAGCATTGATAGATCTAATTTCATGGTCCAAACCTTCAATATCATTAAATGTATGTTTTAGTCAGTTAAAGAATGTAGACTTAGAAACACACCTGATGGATTTGTCTCAGAGTGATTAACATTTAGTTGTTGATTAGAAAACATGTCTTCCCTGCATATGTCCTTCAAATTGCAAATCCACGTTAGATTGGCAAATGCCATTTCCTTAATGTTTTATGTAGGATATTGTTACTAGTAGTGATCATTTAGGCTCACCTCTGAAGGAGTGCGAAGCAGGAATGGTCCAAATGAGCCTGTAACGATGAGTCCAACCCAAATGAGGTTCCTGAATTTATTAAATTTGATACCTGAAGCTGGTTTGTGGCAGTGCTTTGGCTGGGTAGACTGAATAGAGACCGTGTCGGGGTTGCTTGGGTCATAGTAAGTGTGCCCGATCCATTATCCCCACCAAAGCCTGTTCTCATTTGAGAGAATTGAAATGGCTGCAGTGCTCCAGGTAAGCACATAGGATGTAAACTTATTCCATTTTTCATTGTTAACATCTGAAACATGAAACATAAATGTAGAACAAGTCAGAACCAACCTTGGTTGCCATATCTCTTACTGCTATTTTTCATTCATACTCGTAAACTTTTTTTCAAACCATTGTTTTTGCTTACAAAATTTCATCAAGATGAGGATGAAAGAGTTTAGGAACTTATCAAAATTAAGGTTGCAAGATAGACATCAGTAACAAATGTATCATTGAGTCTGGCCAACTATATATTTTGTAATTTACGCATCCAAGTTTGAATCTAAAACAGTTCGGTGGAAGATTTCTTGTCTGCCTTTATTGGGGCACCAAATTCATTTCTTGGAAAACTAGAAAACATGGCTAATCGATACTAGCTCTAGGCATGCAGTAAAATTGATTATGACAGTTAAGTTTCTTCTTAGCTAGACAAATGTCACCAAGTGATATCCATCCAGGCCTTAACATGGGAATAATTTTTTTACACGTTATGCTTATCATACGTCTGAAGAAGTTACAAGAGATTGATTGATCTCTCTTTAAGAATTATGATAACTTATGCCGGATGTAACTTACAATAACATGAATGCATGATACCTTGCCCAGCCTAGACTGCTACTATAAGATAACCATCACTTCCTCATCCATTTCTTTCTCTTTGTTTGATCCTTGGCACGCCTTTCTCATTGTCCATTGTTAATAAGCTATATTATTATTCCACATCCTTCTGTTGAACAAGTTAAAATGAACATTATGTACATCCTTTCTACAAAAGTCAAAGCTAAATTATACATTTTTCACACCTAGATGTCACCCCTATCATCTGGTACAAGATTTATACTGAAGCTTACATTGTAACTCTATTGCACCTCTACCTAGCTGGAATCATCTGAAACTAACTTAACCATCTCTTTCTCTTGTCTAGATACTCTCAACTGATTCTGCTGAATAAGCTAAAGTGATTCCACTTTATAATAAACATTTTCCTATTATCCTATAGCAATCTTTTAATTTAAATTACTTTTTTTTTTGGCAACTTGATCTGATCACTACTGGATTGACTTAAAATTTCCCAAGAAAAATCAATGGATCAAGAGGCATAAGTCCTTTAAACATCTATAAATTTTATCTCCACTCAAAACCATGTTTTTATTCAAAAAAAAAAAAATCATGTTTCTCTAGCAGCCATTGCTAGTCCGACGGCAGGTTACTAAATAATTCCAAAAGGTAGAATATGATCTAGACCTCGCTTTGTCACATTTAGCATGCTTTATGCTCTTCCAGCAATGCACATTATCTCAAAACTTTTTGAAACATCTTGCTTTGGGATAGAATTTTCTCCAAGCTCCAAAATGCCAAAGACCATAATTCGTAAAATTAATATCACCACTGGTTTACTACGTTCCATTTCATAGCATTCTTGTAAATCTCAGCTTAAGTTTCCAACAGCACGAAAAAAGGAGTAACAAAGTAGAACTATCAACAAAAAAGAAGACACACAAGAAAAACCAAACCTGTACTTGGAGCTGAAGCTGCTTGAGGTACTCGATAGCTTCATCAAGCATTGATGCCTTGTCGGTCTGCTATGAACACAAAATCAAACCCGTCAAATGCAACCAAATCGAGTATTTCCATAAAATAAAACCAATCAACCATGAAACAGCCTAAACTTGTAAACTTACATACCTTATTGGAATTTGGGATCAGGTTTTGCAATGCCTTCATTTTCTCATTAATCCTGCTCCTCCTCCTCTACTCGAGAAAAAAAAAAAAAACCACCCATAAAATAAGTCATTAAAAGGTAAATGCAGATATTAAAACTAAGCCAATTACGACATAAGAGCAACCTTTTCAGACAAATTGTGGACTTCTGCAGCTCTGCTTCTCTTTGTACGAGGAGCTACCTTTGCTGGACCCTCATCAACCGCTGCTTCAATTCCCTCCTGCGTTTGTGACTAACCACTAAATTGAACATTCACAGAATTCACAACTGAGTAGAATTTTATTGTAAAGGAGATCTTTTTTTATTACTTTTTGAAACATGATTGCAACATTCAAAATGCTAATTGTTTTACTGCTTTACCCATATTTTCTCAGCAGCCAATCGGCAAGAAAATAAAAAATTCAGAGTCTGAAGAACAATAAGTAGCGTGACCAATCAAGGAATTCTTTTTTTTTTTTTTGGTTTTATCTTGCGCATTCTTAGCAAACAAACAGAGCATATATAGGCCACAAAAAATGCAACCCATTGACGAATAAAAGTACCTCGCTTTCACAGTCATGGTCTTCATTTGTTTCGTTTTCACCAACCGCAACTGAAGAAGACGACACGTTAACTCCAGTCAGCCTCACATTCCCTGATAAAAACCCACCAGCAGAGATCCTCTGCGATTTGGACAACGGGCCATGAGAGCCATCCTCCGGCGGCGACGAGAAGGTCTGCGCCTGCAAACCCACGCGCGCCAAAACAGCAGAATTCGTTGTCGCTGTCGTTTTCATCGCTGCTGCTTTCGGTGGTGTTGATGTCGATGAAGAAGAACGGTACAGAAACTGGTTGAGCAGCAGAGAAATCTCGTCCGAAGAAGACGGAGGAATATTACAATGAAGAAACGATGAGTTGCTGTCGTAATCATACGCATGATCTCCCATTTCTCGCTTCTTCTTCTTGTAGTTTTTTTTTTTTCCTCTCTTTTCTCCTCTTTTTCTTTTTCCCTCTTTCTTGTGTTTTGTTTTTGGTTTTGTTTTCGGTTTCTTTTTTAAGCTTTTGGCTTGTTTTTTCAAAGTTGTGTCGTGTGTAGTTAAGTGGTAGCGAAGATAGAGGGAGGGACGGTGATGGTGGTGGTGGTGGTGGAGAGTTTTTGAGCCTTGCGGGCGGGGTTTAACGCTTTAAATAAATATAATAACTAAATGGGAAAATCCCAAAGAGCCTCTAACTTTAACAAATTATCTATTTTCGCTCATAAAGTTTAATTTTTTTCAAAATACCGTCTGACTTTAAAAACACCCAAAATATCCTATAGAGGAGTACGAAAGGACAATAATATCTTGACGGTAATAGATTCCTTGAGATTTACATGATTGATTGTTTGACTCATAAATAAAAATGAAAATATGAAGAAAATTAATTAAAATAAAAAAAATTAAATAAACAATATTAAATATAAAAATGTAAAGATATTTCTTTAAAAAATTACAAAAAATATTGAATAAAAATTAAAAAAAAAAATTAGTCGCTTGGGTCTCTCTCTCTATTAGTCATTGTCTCATTCCTTTTTGGAGGGCGTTTCATCTCATTTCTATCTTTATCTCTTACTAGTGAGTGTTCAGTTCGACATTCTGTCACTATCTCTCTCTTTTTCTATCGCTCATTCTTTCTTTCTCTTGCATAAAGGTCGATCGCTTTCTCTCTTTTTCTCCCTTTCTAAGGCAATCGATTCATCTTCAGCTAGTGTATACTGGGTTCATGTGATGATAGTCTTTACCATTGAAGACCTACAGTGGTCTCCAATGGTGGAGACATTCAAGCGATGAAGGCTTAGTTCCACTAGAGGTGGTGTGTTTTTTGTTTACTATCTTCTCTCTTTTTTTTTTCCCTCACATTAGATGGAGGTGGTTAAGCAACATCATTACCTTTGCTGGTATCATGGTGCTCTTTCCTCCCATTTTCTCCCTTCGTTTACGATTGGTGATACACTAGCTCCATTAGATGGAGCTTTATGCTCTTTCAATGATGAAGTGACGCTTCATCTCTAATGGAGTAGATTGCTCCATCCAAATGAAACAGTTTTATCTGCTTAATTTATTATTATTTTTTAATTCAACTTTCGTTTTATAATTGATTTATGAAGGTTGTTTGGTTTGTAAGGAAGATGTTTAGGTGGATTTCAATTAATGGGTGGTGGTGGTTGGGTGGGTTTTGGCTGGTGGACGAGTTTGAAGTTAAGTTCTGGGTTTTATTTGATTGAAAAAATTAGGATTTATTTGGTTAAAGAACCCCAGGTTTGTTTGATTGTACATATAGGAATTTGACTCTTTTTAAAAAAAAAAAATTATAGAATTGACATTTTTATTAATTGTTTTTTGATGGGTTTTGAGTTTATACGATTTGAGAATTTGAATTCGTTTGATTAATTGAATAAATCTAGTTTTATTTGATTGAAAAAATTTGGGTTCGCATGGTTGAAAAATTTGGTTTTTAGGTACTTGGAAACCCAAAAATTAGGAGAAAGAAGAAAGAGAGAAAAAGAGAAAAAGAAGGGAAATAATCCGAGAATATGGAAGGTTGAAGATGACGATGGTGGAATTCATGGTTGCGATGATGATTTGATCTCCACTTTTTATTTTATTTATTTATTTATTTAATTTTTAATTTGGTGTGTTTTTATATTGCAAAATATCATATTCAAGGGTAGTTAGGTCTTTTCACACTTTGCAAATATCAGGCTCATATTCGGATAAAAATAAAATTATATAGGAAAATAAATAATTTATCAAAAGTTAGGGGTTGTTTGGGATTTTACCTAACCAAATTGACAGTGAGCACGCGTTGAGAGAGCGAGTGGGAGATTAAACAGTGGGTTTAGTCGTCAAATGATTGGATGGTTTCGTGTTTAAAAAAATGACGGGCGGAATTTATTTATTTATTTTTTTAAAAGTATGGTATGGCAACGCAACAAGTTGTGTCAGGTGAATTTCAATTTTCCACGCCCCTGTCGCACGTGACCCTCACTATCGATTTTGCACATCCTTTTAATATTTTTCATTTTCTCCTAGCAAATCCGTACCACTGCCGGATTTAAAGTTTGTGTTGCAACAGGTTTGAGGCTGTAATTTAATTATATCAAAACATTGTTGGATACAAAAAAATCTTTAGTGACAGTCACATGTTTTATATTCAATAGATGGGTTATTCCATCAAAATTTTATAAATTATATGGAATTAACACACGAATTAATAATGACGATCATTTCGGATTATACCTTAAATATAATTGATATTCAACAAACTTGACTTGATCAACTGGAGTAGTTTATTGTTACTCTTGAATGATTTAAATCCTTAGAAAGAAAACAGCTGTCACATTTTTTACTAATATTCTCAATGATTTTAATTACTTTTTTCTGTTACCAAATAATCAAATATGCATTACGTATTATATGCACTTGTTTGATAGTTATTTTTGCAGGTAAAATGAAGACGGCAACGCAAAGAAAGACAAAGCCAGAGCAATTGCATGAATTTTCGTCAAATGTCGTGTAAAGGCCAGCTGTCTGATGATCACATAAGAAGATAAAATGGAGATAAGACCAGCACAAATAAATAATGGAAGTTACGTACACTTTTTTCCACCTTTTTCTTCTCTTGAATCACTGAACTTATTTTGGAGCTTACTGTCCTGTGATTATCAAATGGGCAAAGCTGTAAATATACACCAGCTCCAGAGTCCAGACCCAGTTGGAGTAACCGAGTTTGCGTGTTTAAATGATGTATATCAAAAACTAGAGTAAAGACGCTGGTCAGTTTAAAACTCTTGTTTATATCGAAGCTGACTAAATTCCTTTGGATTGGCAGAGAGGTGGAAAAAGTTCAAAATTTTGACGTTGATATATATCAAAGTTATTTTCAAATTATTCTAAACTGCCTAAACACTAGTTACAGAATCTGACAGCAAGAAGAAGAATGGAGAAAAAAGCAAGTGTAATAAAAAAGACTACTCGAGCGTATGTTTATATAGGCTAACCTGTAAAGCACGGATAGGAAGTGAACTTGCATGAAAATGATTTTTATATTTGGCTCTGTGAAACGGTAGTTGTTGCATGAAATTCACCAAATTCAACAACTACACTCAATTGCTTTCTGTCTTGGATACTTGAAGAAGGAATTTGGCATGGTTTGCTTTTGCTTTAGCTTTAGCTCATCTGCTGCTGCTTGAGCCTTGACTATCGAAGCAGACCCTTTCTTTAATCAAATACATATATATGTGTATGTATGTATCTATCTATCTATCTTCAGCTTGTGAGAGCATCTCTAATATCGTGTACCAAGTACCAACCACCACACCATTTTGAAGATGATTATGTTCTGATTGTGTAAGTCGCGCGTTTTTTATTAAAAAAAAAGTTGAAGTCGTATTTGTCAAGAGCGCATAAGCCTTTTTTTTTTTTTTCCCTCAAATGCTTCATGTTATACATATCCGGATAGTATTTGTATACAATCTTCGTACTTATTTAATCAAAATAGATATCTATACTGCATAAATAAAATTTTATCTCACGAGCAATTGGTTCTTTTACCCGTTTGGCGTCGGAGTTTAGCGTTTCTTTTTTCACTTTTTCTTTCCTTAAAAAAATGTTTGAAATTGTAGATATCCGAATTGCATAAAAATATTTGATTTTAGTCTTCTTACCCATTTAAAAAGAGTAGATATCCGAATTGCATAGGTAAAATTTGATTTCAGTATTACAATTCTCTTACTCGCATGGTCTCAAAGTTTAGTGTCAGTTAAAAAAGAAAAGAAGGCTTGAAGTTGTAGATATTTAGACTACACAACCAGTACTTGGATTTCAGCATGTAATTCTCTAAAAAACAAAATAGAAGTCTGAAGTTCGATGTCTGCTTTCAAAATTGGAAATGAACACTAAATAGTAGTATTTGACCTCAATATACAGTCAATTTACCTATTTAGTGTCAGTTTTTAAAAATAAATAAATAAAGTTTATTGTCAACAATTAAAATTGAAAACGAACTAAAAATAGTGTTTAATTACAGCATGTAGTTTTTTAATTTATTTTTTTAAAAAAATAAATATAAATGAACAATATATATAGGTACAAAAGATGATAACATTTTGACTGTAATATTGCATATCACCTAGTAGGAACAATTATACATTCCTTGATCTTAAAAAATCAAGAGTTTAAATCCTATTCTTATTAGAAGTGTGGATAATTTTGTATAAATTTAATTTCCCTCTCTATTATTAAAAAAAAAATATTGACCCTAGTATTAATATGAATAAAATTTATCAGTATAAAATTTTAGCATGGTTTTATTTAAGAATGCGACACCCACCATTCTAAATCGGCCGTCATCGTGATAGTTCATTTTATTATTCGGCAAAATACACAAAACGCCCCTGAAGTAAGGCCTTAAACGTCTATAGTTAAAGTTTGTCTTTTATAACACAATGCCCCCAAGTTAACAGTCAACTATGGTTAAATCAAACGGTTGACTGGTTTTTTACTTGTAAAGACCAAAATACCGTTACTGTTTGAAATAATTTCAAATTGTAATTTAAAATAATTTAAAATATTATTAAAATAAAATAATAAATCAACAAAAATCTCTCTCTCTCTCTCTCTCTCTCCACCAGAGACTCTTCTTCTTCTTCTTTTTCTTCTTCTTATTCTTCTTCTGAACCAGGGAGAACCCAGGGTTCGTCGAACCCAGACGAGCCCAAATCTGGGTTCGACGAACCCAGCATCTGGGTTCGTCAAACCGAGAGCCCAGACATCTCTGGGTTCGAATCGAATCCAGATTTATGAAATTTGGATTGGATTCGATTCGAACCCAGAGATGTCTGGGTTCGTGAATATGTTTGTTGATGATTTTTTGGTGATGATTCTTGTGTTTATGTTTGAGTTTGATTTGTTGTTGATGATGATGATGATGATAATTCTGAGATGAGTTTAAGTTTGGTTTTCAAGTAGAGTTTTGGAGTTGATGATGGTGTTCTGAGATGGAGTTGATGATGATTCTGGGATGATGTTCACCATATTTGGGACGAACCCAGATGATATTCATCTAGGAACCCAGAAATTTTGGGTTCCCACTTTTTTTTTTTTTTTTTAAATTCTACTTTTTTTTTTAATTCTACTTTTTCTTTTTTAATTTTTCTTAAATAAAATAGATTCGTAAATGATGAAATTACCCTTGGTCAACCAGACATTGACTAAGAGACACTAATGACTTGGGGGTATTGTATTATAAAAGTTAAACTTTGACTATGAACGTTTAAGGTCTTATCTCAGAGAGGTTTTGTATATTTTATCTTTTTATTATTTATATAAAGGAGTAAACGTAAGATAAAAGAGTCTAGTTAGGATGTAACTACAAATCTAAATTGTCACTTAGTCCTTAACGTTGTACTAATGATAGTTACAATAAAAGTGTGGTCAGAGAATCAGGCACTCACTATCCGTTCCTATCACTGTCTTGTCCGAACCAACGTCACCTTAACCAGACACAAATCATGTTTGTCAAAATATTTATCAATATCTTTGGCAAGCCTTTCCACATCAGCCCTCCTACGTGTCGAATTTCCATTGGTCTTCTAGATCTCGTATCTACCAAATGTCTACACTACGCGCGGGACCACCGTCGTGTTTTCGTCAACATCATCAAGCGTCACACACGCATCGGATCAACTCAACATCGGAACATGGCGAGTTAATTCGACCGTCTAAATACCTCTAGTCTTTCCCTGTGGGTGTGTGGGGTCCAGATGGAGTTTTTATGATTGGGACGTGTCGAGTGGATAGGATGACTGACGTCTTGGGAAGTGCACCTGCTACATCACCCTATACGTGGATCGGACGGTGGAGGACGGGGGAGTGGTCAATCGTCGACCGTGAATTGATTGGTGCGTCTTGAAATTTAGTGAAATCATACGTTCCCAAGGTCCTTGGATGCACGTGTCGTGTCCTTATTGTCGGAGATGTTTTCGTGTGTGGGATTACGAGGAGATCGGACGGTGTAAGATTGAAGACGATGTACACTCTTCAGCACAGAGCTACAGCTTGTATGTGTTAGATAGCCTTTTTGACTCTCTGATTCTGGTGGGCAGTACATAGCATCAACCACGCGCCTCTTAATAGCGTGCCGTCATTAAACTGCTAAGTTTTTTTTTTTTTTTACTTTTTTAATAAACTACTAACCATCTTCGATACAAAATATGAATTATCATTTAAAAAAAATGAACATATTATCAATATCAAGAAAATTTACATATCACGTGACGTAAATATGAATTAATAGAAACTCAAATCTAAAAAGACTTTCAAATGGTATTTTATTAATTTCAATGATAAACAGTCAGATAATAATATATCATTAAAATAAATTACCATAAAATATTATTTGATAGAAGTCTCAATTATTTATTATTGACATGACTGTCCAGGAAGCCCTTTAGAAATAGATATTGAGGTTAATAACCTCTATTTTCTTTTTTATCATGTCAATTTGATAATGGTTAGGGAAGTTTGTATTAGAGATGTTAATTTTAATAATTTATTAATTTATCTTATGTGACACTCCATTTTTTCATAATTCATACTTATATTGAAGATCCTGATCCTCTGAGTTATTATCATTCACTTCGATTATTAATTTCAAAACATGGAGATTATTAGATTACAAAAGATGATACAATTAAAGATAGAAATTAATCGGGTTTAAATAATCGAGAAATGAATGAGAATTATTGTGCATTTTTAAATAGAATTTGTATTGCAAGAGTATTGTTGTGGGCAAAAATGTAGTACGGAGATAAAATGTTGCTTTGATCTATTCCTTTCTCCGTACAAATTTTTACCTCGATCGACTGCTGCAACTAAACTTATAAAATAAGTAAAACCTTTATTAAGGTGGTCTAGAAATTATCTTAAAAAACACATTTTAATGCTTAAGTCAATTTATCTTTCTAAAATGAGTTTATCTCATTAAAAGTTACTAGTAAATCATATTCTGTTTCTAATTGAAAAAGTATATTTCATAAAGGGATGAGATTTACTTTTCAGGTATCGTGATGCATGGAAGAGTTTTTATCACTTGTCATTTGAATTAATTTCTTATTAACAGATATTCATTGTATGTTGGATATTTATCATTATTTTACTAGGACAGTTCCTCTAAAGGTCAATGGATATTTCGAAGATGTGTATCCCTTGCCTTCGATGATAAATTATTTAGCATAATCTAGTGAATTTAACATCACATTCGCTTGAAGTCCACTTCATGTGCAACATGTCACGATCTTGCCATGCTGACTTGTCTGCTTTCTATTGACTCTATTTTGCACAAGCATTGTTATATGTTTTTCAGTTAAGAAGTTTCGGACAAATTTGATTCACTTCATTTTTTTTAAAAAAAAAAAAAAATCATTTGTATATTCAGATTATGTTTGCTAACATATTTTATAATATAATTTTTGAATGAAAAATATATAATAAATTGGGATAGACTAAAGTAAAATATGTCCTGTACCGTAGTTTTCAAGTACGATGATCTAATAAGTGCAAACTACTGAAATAGATTTGTTGATCATCATTACACTATGTTGATACAATTAGATGCAATCTAATAATCATTTGTAATTATGATCGGATAGTTTTAGTAAAGTTATTCTCTCATAATTGTGAAAACTCTTGACATTTATAAAAAATCTACATAAATTCCAAAATGATAAAAGCAAACCACCAAAATTTGAGGCAGAGGAAAGTAAATAAAAGCAAAAAAGCAACATTTCCCACGTTTAACCGCAAAAATGTAACCCCAAACCATTAATTAAAAGATTTTTTGCACAAAATATTTGACTCTAATAAATAATATTTTATAATGTGAAAACCATAAATCAAAAGTAAAGATCATTATGCCTTAACAAACATTTAAATTTTAACTTTGCGGCGACTATCAACACTTTTACATGAAAATAAAAATATGAACAATCTAATTTAACACAAACAATGAGTAAAAGGAAATAAACAATATCCCCAAAAAAAATGAAAAATGAAAATAAATAGATTAGTGAACTAACAACCCTTTCATTACTGGTCATAGGATCTGGTACAAAAAGATTTTTACTTAAGAATTTTTTAATCAGATAAAGGGCCCTCAAATGAGTGCGGTTCATCTAAATCAGTAAAAAATATAAAATACAAGAAAATCAGCAAAACAAGATCATATGTCAAAGTCTCTTTGAAGATCGTTCACAGATCTTCAAGAGTGATATTTGTGAGTGTGGTCAATCTAAATCAACAAAAAATGTAAACTATAAAAAGAAAAATTGAAAAAAAATATGAAATATCAAGGTCACTCTTTCGGATATCACCTTAAACCATTGGAGATTATGAAATTTTCAGTCAAAATTATTTTTGTGATTTTATGAACCATAATTGATCACCACAGTTTGATTTAAATAAAAAGACGGCAAAAATCAACATCCATTAGCCACTTGTTACAACAACATGAATACTAAATCATAGCAATCAAGACCTTCCAAGAAAGAGCAGGCTTCATATAGTCACAAGGGTGTAGATCATATACAGATGCATTCTACAACATATGTATAATCTTTGGATAAAAGAACACATCACAAACGATTTTTGTTTAATAAATAATTAGATTGAATTGTTTTTTGTCACCTCAAATATGGATATATAAAGTTGATCAAATCAAAAATCAATTAATATATACTATAACAAATGATAAATGATTAAAGCTTGAATAGATTGAACATAAAGCAGACAAAATGTTTAAATCATACCCAAACTCGGCACCACAAAAACAAGGAATCAACAAAGATATAAGCAAAAACACTAGAGAATCATAGACCAATCTCAAACATAATACTAGCAAAAGATAGAGATTGTATCCAAACAGATGATGACAGTCCGTTCAAACAAGGTGCGTAGCCTTGGTAACGGAAAATTCAATGCCAAACACTCTTTGATCAGATACCTTTTATCTCACTCTTTCTAAGTGATGTGTGCTTGTTGAGTATTGAGAGGGCTACTCATAGAGATGTTGTGGGCTGACGTGAGTGATTTGTCGAGTATTGAGAGGGTTACTTATAGAGATGTTGTGGGGTTACATGAGTGAGAAAATTTAATAGGGTAATAGTCTGTATGTGTTGAATTACCAATGATGGACAAGAATCTTAATTGCGCCACAGAGCAGACAACTCTGGATGTGAATTGTCTTGGTTGGCTATTGACCACTTCTGTACATAGTCACTAAAATACCCTTGGTTTGCAATACTCGTGTCACCGCGTTTTGCATAATTCTCTCACGAAATCTGAAATTTTATGGAAATAATTTCCTCACTTTTTAATCACCAAAATCTTCTCTTTCTACACTCTATGTTTGTGCCCTAGGGGTGGCAAAACGCGTTGGCATGTTGGGTCGAATGGAATTCGGTTTGATTTGTTTATGAATTCGACCAATTCGACATAAATTCGTTTAATAAACGGGTCAACATTTTTGGATTCAACACGAATTCGTTTATAAACATATGACATGACATGATTCGCTTAATTCGTTTATTAGTTGGATCATAAAAGATCCAAACCCATTAACTCGTTAATTCGTTTAATTAGTTTAATTTGTTTAACCTGTTTAATTCGTTTAAATGAATTCGTTAAACGAATTAAGAGAATTAAAAACTTTATTCTTCAATATTGCTCTTCAATATTTAAATCAATTCAAAATCTTAATATAAAATCTAGTTTGAACTCTTGCTTAAATTCAATTAAACCAACCAAAATGCTCTTTGATTAAACCAATCAAAACCTATAATCTTCTCCTTCATCATGTTACACAAATTAATCTACCATGAACTCAAAAAAATTAAAAAAAAAAAAAAACTATCTAGAAAAACAAAAAACCAAAAGCTCAAATCAAACCAAGAACTATTTTTCACAGATATCCAACACAAGCTAATTTCTAGCATAGATATCCATCGCATCCGAAATCATCAATATTAGAGAGTATAGTAGTTTCACAAATAAAACAAAAATAATTTTACACAAATTTTAAAAAAAATAACAGTAACAATCAAAAGGAAAAAAGAACCCAGAGGGTAGATCTACTGTGATATGAGATAGATAGTCACACGGGGATCGGGATAATCAGATCGACCACTTGATGGAGTGCAAGCTGCTAACGGAGGCAGGATAAAGATGTTGTGATGAAGGCTAGACGGTGACCAAGAGCTGTGAGGGAGAAGGGGTGGTGGTGACCATGAGCCGTGATGGAGAAGAGATGGTGGTGACCGTGAGGGATACGGGTGGAATGGGTGGTGGTTGCCGAAAATGAAATTAGTTGAGGTGGTGGTGACCGTGAGGCATGAGGGAGAAGGGGGGAATGGATGGATCGTGACATGGTGTGGTAGCTGCCAAAAAATGAGTTAGATTTAGGGTTTGGTTAAGTGTGAAAAAAAAAAAATATATATATATATATATATAAATGGATAATTACACACTAACCCTATAATATGTCAATATTATAATTTTACCTCTAATTTAATCGTGTCAACTTGTGATTTGTTTAAGTAAACCCAATTCGATTTGTTTAATAAATGGGTTAAGCGAGTTAACACGATTACGATACGAATTCGTTTAACTCAAATTCATATCCATTTATTTTTTACGAATTCGTATTGACCAGTCGTGTTATAACCCATATTACCACCCCTATTGTACACTCTTGTTTTGCTTTTCCCTCTTGTTTTGATTTTAGTCCATATCACTTTTAATATTTTAGAAATTTATCAAATTCGTTATTCTGACAAAAATCTAACATCTAACCCTCACATAATGTGTACGAAAACCAAAATACCTTTAATCATTTTATTTTTATTTAATCAAATTAAAAAATTTTAAAAAATAAATATAAATATAAAAATAAAAGTTAATAAAAATATACAATTATTAAAAAATGAAACAAAAATTATAAAAAATAGAAGATTTGAGCTTTAAATATTAAAGATGATATAGTTTAACTCATATCTTCAAGTTTGAAGATCTGAGTTGATCCCAGATCTTCATATATATATATATATATATGTGTGTGTGTGTGTGTGTATGTAATTGTTAAATAAACAAATCAAAATTAAAAAAAAAACCAAAAAAAAAAAAAAGAAAGAAGATCTTCAAATTATTAAAATGTTTGAAAAAAAATTAAAAAAAATGGGGCCAAATCTTCGCTGATTGAAGATCTGGGTTCCAACACTTAGATCTTCAACCTCATCTCCACACACACACCTCATCTCCTCCTCAGTTTTGGGATCGAACAAGCACCAAAACCAGATTTGGAACAAGCATCAAGAACCTAGACTGAAGAAGATCAAAATAAATTAAGTAAAATAATAAAAAAAATGAAACGAAAATTAAAAGCTGACAACGCAAATATGAAATTTACACATTATATTTGAGTTTATAATTGGTCATAAATTTTTAATGTACCATTTAATGAAGTATTATTAAATTGCTTAAAATATTTATCGAGATTCATGAATAAATGATATGGTATATGAGATACAATTAATACCTTACTTATCAAATTATCTCATTATTTATATTATTATATGATATTGATAATCTATATGTCATATCATTTAAATAGAAATTCGAACAAAACATAATATAACATTACTCTTTAATAAAATGTGGGATGCTCTCTATATGACTAACTTTATACATTTAAAGAAAAAAAAAATCAGCGTGCAGTATCAAAATGTTTTTGTTAAATGTTTTAAATGATTTTTATGCTTCGATACTTTTCACAATTTTTCTTCTTTTAACGATTTTATTGAATATTTTATTGTGAAAACAATTTGTTCCTTCACCAAGAAAAACAAATTTGATTTGCTAGCCTTACATATAAACGAAATTAGAAAAAAACTATAAATAATTTGATATTGTTCAATGATATTTTTCATTAAGCTTAATTAATGTTTATTTTTCTTGATTCAGTTTTTCTTCTTCAACCGTGAATGGGAAGCAGATCAGCATCTTACCGTTCTTGTATAATTTCGTTGTGAAGTAAATTTGCATGCTCTAATGAAAACAAACAGAAGTTTTTTGAGATCGAAACATAATATAAGGGAAATAAATAAGAACATGGGAATCACTGGACTATTTGACATTGTTTGCTTCTACGCGCTTTAAAGGGTGGTATCTGGAGTTCTTTTGTTTGCATGACGTAATAATCAAGGCCAATAATTATTGTAAATTGTAATCTTTATGGACTTATAGTGGTAGATCAAAGTAAAAGATAAACATCACGTAAACTCAACTCATACGAGGCATCTCATAACAGTCTTACATGGCAGCTAGGTGATATTCTAAAATAATAAAAATAACTAACAAAACTTAAAAGATTCTGCATGGCTGAGTTCTCCATGCAACATTTTCATTTAAAATATTTTCTGTATGTTGAACTTAAAGCAGCTCATGGAGAGAATGATGATATTTATTGATGGGATAATCTTATTTTTTCCCTCTAATTTGATGTTATAGTCAAAATCCACTACTAATTTAATAAATTATTAAAAACTCTTTATCGGTTGGTTAAATAGATAAAATAATCCTTATAATTTAAAAAAATCCAAAAAACCCATTGTAGTTTAAAAATTATTCCAAAAAACCCCTTGTTCATTTTCTTTATTGTGCATGTAGAATCTTAGAAGAGGTAAAATGAGATTTCTCTAAACTAGGGGGAAGTTAATTAGTGATTACATCTAACAATAGGGGAAAATTGAGATTATCTCTTTATTATGCCAATTCATGACACGCCCTGCCTTGGAAGACCATCAACTTGGGTCGATAGATACCGAAGAGCAGCCCTCTCACTGGCTTACAATTGGTTTGTAATGAAAAACTGTCCTGGTTTGGTAAAGGGCTTTGAAATTAGGGATCTCCCACTAAAGCAGCCAAGCCTGTTGCCTTGCATAGAGGACACGAGTTCTTGTACATGAGCCAATTTGTGATGTACTGAACATGATAGTTATGTCTGCCATCAAGCCTGGTAATACGTTCCCCGGGAACATATTGCTCCTAGAGAAGGTTTTCGTTCATTAACATGGAAGAAAAAGAAAAATTAAAGAGGATCCACAGTTGATAAAATAGGTAAAATATAAAACGTTAATGCCCTAGTGCCCAAATGACTATTACATGTAGCAAAAAACAAAATAATTGATGTACGTATATAAGTTGGTACTTACAGCCTACCCTACCAATCTCTTAAAATAATTGATGAAAATTTGTAACTCTTTGCATTAATGTAGGCTCTTACCTCACAGATGCAACAATGTTCATCCAAATTAAGTGGGGAAACCAGGTTCGTTGGGCTTATGTTTTCGTTGCTTTAGATGTGGCAGAATATGATATTCAGTAACTGTAGTCCTAACATGTCCAGTTTCTTCTTGCAGCTCCACAATTTCCTATAATGTCTCAAATCATAATTTAGGAAGTTGTTTTCCACAAAACATTATGCAAGAGTACTAATGGTTGGCACTTGAGATATATTTTCTTCTTGCTTTTAAGAGATGATGAAATTAATGACAGACCTTATAATTTAAAAGTAGAATTAAAAGACAAAAAAAAAATAAAAAATTGACAATGTACAAATGGCTCAATTTTTTTTGTGGCATTACCCCATAAGATATGCTATTTATATCAAGACGCATATCATAATGAAGTGTACTTCTAGTAGATTTTATCATCATAATCAAGTGCATTAATAATCGTCAAACTATGATAATGGACAACTAACTAAATTAATTATCTCTCCTCCAACTCTCAAATTTACAATTAAAAAAAAAAAAAAGCTTATAGTGGCATCTTATTTTTTGCTTAGGGTTTAGGTAATTAACCTCATATAAGTTACAGACTAGAAGAAGAAAAAAAAAAAGAACCAAGTATTGATAAAGGTGGACATCAAAAAGTTAAAAATATAGCAACTATATAGAGTAAGGAGATGATAATTTATTTAGCATACCTCAGTTACGCCCCTCGTTATCCGCCCAATATTGAAATCAGACACATGAGGGAGTTGATCAGGATGTGGCAAATCAGCAAATAGTCTGTCAATCGTATATCTTTGCCTTCCCATACTTGCTCTAACATGCTGCATTCATCTTACGACAGGAGAAGGAGCTGATACGGGCTGGTATCTGTGATTAAAATGCCTATGTACCCTGAATTGATTCACCTCATCTGTTATTGGATTTGGATATTCAATTACATTTGTAATCGGATTCCGGAGGCGAATAACGAGAGAGTTTGGTTGATGGTTGGCGGTAGATGAATGTTGATCGGTTCCATTTGGTTGAGGGAGTTGACGTTGTGGAAAATCAGTTATGTCCACTGGAACTTGGAGTGGAGGCTCGAATGGAATAGCTATACTAAATGGAGCTGCTGATTGTGCATCATCGTCTTCGACTTGATCAACATTACGTTCGTTATGAACCGATGCTTCTCCAGAATCTGTATTATATTGGTCCATAGGAGAGATTTCGCTGGATGAATGTGTACTGCTTCCTTGCCCTTCCATTGTCACCAGTATGTTTTTTTTTTTCTTTTGAAGAAGCTGATGAATGCAAGCAAACTTAACACAGTAAGTATCTATAATCACACCGTCTGTATTAGAATTAAATTTGGAGCAGTTTAGTTTCGTTGTTTAGAGACTTAAAAAGGCTAGCGAAAATGTAAAGTTATACAATTTCACGTGTCTCATTAATAGTGTTGTACAATATGCTTTGGCAATAGAGAATTAACTAATGTTGTTGATAATATTATATTATATCTAATGTAGTATGTAAGCACTATCGTAAAGAACCTTCAAAGTGATGATATGCACTTAAGCCACATCTGTCTACAATACGCACTTGCTCCTATAACATATATGAATCCCATGTGCCTCTATGTTAGCTCCCTATCACATGTTTGCTTCCTGTAATATTCATAACTCTGAAAAACTACTACGCACATACAAAATCTTAAATTTAGCTAGTTTCACTTAGGAAGTTAATTTATATTTCTTCACTTAGGTACATTACACAAATAAACGAGATTATTTGTATCATAACAGTGCAAAACAACATGATTTTTGAAATATGATAGTCCACTGTATAATAAAAGCCATCATGTTCAACACATACTTCTTCAAACAATACAAATAGGAAGAATAGTATTGTAACATGCACGAGGCTACTAATAAATCAATGTATATTTAGGCAGACAACAAAATTAAAATTAAATTATCACTAAGAATTCCTAGTGATGTCCAAAGATCTAGCCCTCAAGCTATCATGGAGATAAACATAAGGGGCTTGATTGCTTGGTAATTGTTTCACCTACCGTTTAAGTTTTCAGACAAAGGTCCAAACAACACATCGAGCTCTAATATTATATCTACCACATGCGAGACAAACATGCTTTTAAATTTTAAATACTAATGCAAATAGCAAATACAAGAAGTTCAGCAATAAATATAAATAATTTGAGATATCTCAGATTTTATGTCTCTTATAATATTAACTTTTCTTAATAGGGCCTTTTTATGAATAAGGAGGCCACAAACGACCAAAATTTGAGGAAAAGAACAACACAAAGCAAAAGCGAAAACGCAAGACCTAGCACATTTGACCACAAAACTCCAATCCGAAAACCATAAAATAAAGGATTTTTCTACCAAAATGTTTACTCCAATAGATAATATTTTACAATATAAATTTTTTTATAATATGAAATCTACAAATCAAAAGCAAAGATCAATATATATACCTTAACAGTTCTTTAAAATTTAACTTAGCCACAACTCAAAGATGAGTTAAATTAAAAACCTGAACAATCCAATTTAACATAAACAACGACCAAAAGAAAAAAAAAACTGGAGATCTTTTTTCTTTTCTTTTTTTTTTTATTAAAAGAAAATAATAGAGAGATATACATATTTTTTAAAAAATAGAGATCTAACATCCCTTTTCATGATGGGTTATAGGATCTAGCTCAAAATTTTTTTTAGTTAAGGATTTCTCTAACCAAATAATGACTTTTAAATGAGGGTGGTCAATTTAAATCAACTGTGAAATATAGGAAGAAAAATAAAACAATACCACATATCAAAGTCACTCTTGAACATCTCACAAAGATATTCAAGAGTTATATTTGTGACAAATCCAATTTAACACAAACAATGACTAAAAAACACCAGATTAAAGATCTGACATTGTTCTTCATTTTTTTTTTTTGGAAAAAAACTCTAACATTGTTTATAGGATCTAGCTGAAAAAGATTTTCAGTTAAGGAGTTTTTAATCAAATAAAGGGCTTCATGGGTGTGTGGTCCATCTAAATCAATAAAAATGTAAAATATAAGATGGAAACTTAAAAAAAAAAAATCAATAATTAAAAATCAAAGTCACTCTTGAAGATCTCACCTTAAACCATCCAGAATTATGGATTTTTTAGTCAAAATTCTTTTGATTATATGAACCGTAACACCACAATTTTAAACAGAAAGACAGCAAATATCAACATTCATTTGCCACCTATTTCAACAACATGAATATTCAACCATAGCAGTCAAGACCTTCCAAGCAAGAGCAGGCTTCATATGATATAGATCATAGATTGATACAATACATGTATAATATTTGGACACAAGAACACTTCATATATATATAAGTACTTGTTTAACTGATAATTAGATTGATCCATTGGATCATCTCAAATGTGGATAAATATGATCAACACAAAAAAAATTTCATATCGAACATAACAAATGATAAATGATTAAACTTGAACAGATCAAATATAGAGAAAAAAAAAAAACAATGTTTACATTGTAAACCATCAAATTAGACCTAAAATCGAAACCACATACAAATAAAAAAGGAATCAACAAAGATATAATCACAAGCATTAATGAATCATAGTCCAATCTTAATTATAACTCTAGCAAAGGAAAGAGATTACACCTAAACCAATTAGATGAAACAGCTCGTTCAAACAGGTAATGTAGCCTTTGCAACAGAAAGTTCAAAGCCAAACACTGTGATAATAGAGGGCTATGTGAGTGAGAACATTTGATAGGGTAATAGTCTGTATATAGAGAATTGCTAATGATGGATAAGAATTATAATTGCACTTGAGAGAAGACAACTCTGCAAGTGAATTTTCATGGGTGGAGGGTGACCAATTTTGGTTACATTATCATTGAAATACCCTCACTTTGCAAGACTCGTGACGTTCCATTTAGCATGATCCTCTCACTGAATCTGAAATTTTATGGAAATAGATTTCCTGCCTTTCTAACCTTGGTTTCTTTTCACTCTACGTTCTATGTTTGTGTACATGCTGGAGTTGTTTTGCTTTTCCCTCCTTGTTTTGTGATTATCTGGGTTGGTTCAAACTTACCTTAATAAACATGTCTCTAATTTATACACATATATATATATGTACACACACATATATAATTAAATGTTTATCCTTAACTGATTGTTTTTATTACATTGAATTTAGTTTTTGTCATTTGAGTTTTTTTTTTCCCCTTCTTTTAGTTTATATTTTTCCAAATTCACATTTTTTTTTTTCATGTATTAATTTTCTCATAATCATAGCATTACTAAATGAATAAAATTTTATATCAGGTGAAAGAAAGAAGATTCATATAATAATTTAGGTACAGTTAAGATGAATATTTAATCAAGTCAAAATTTTAATTTGTTAAAATATGACCATTATTTTGTTATTTGAAAAAACCGTTAATAGGTATTTTGTTTTTCCCACTAAAATTACCAGTTATTCAATCATTTGAATATATTATCATTTAATATCTTTACTTAACAACCGTGGTAGATAATCGTTAACCGTTATTTAAGTGTTTAAAATATATAACAACTTTTCAAACGTTAATGAGATACATGCTAATTTATTATTCAATTGATCGTTATATCAGGTTTTAGTTTTATTGTTTTTTCAATCATTTAAATTTATTGTCATTTAATTTCTTCACTTCAGAACCATAATAATTAATTAGTGACCGTTATTTCATTATCTATAATATATAATAACTTTTAAAATGTAAATGAGATGCAATAATTTTTTATTCAATTGTTCATTATATTAGGTATTTTTGTTTATTTTTAATGTGCAGTCAATATTAAGTTGATTGCATTACTTTATGAATTTAATTATTTATTAAAATACCTCTTAGAATATAGCAACCCGAACTTGGAATATTATTAGACTGAATAAACGCTTTATATCACCAAATAATATTGGCTACTGGTTTTTAATTTTATTGATTTTTAGTTTAACTTTGTTAACCAATTTAGATGCATCATTTGGATGTTACGACCAACTTGTATTTAACGATGCTAATGGATATCGAAAAAAATAAAAAAATCAAACCATGTAATTTAAATAGATATTGTGTTTTATATAAAATGATTGAGATATCTTGGATGATTATGTTGTTATTTTTCGAGAGTTAGTGGTATGAGTTATTTTTGTTATAGCACTAAAGTTACATGAGGTTTCAAATTAGAATGGAATTTTTAAAATAAGTTGTTTTCTTTTTTAGCACCATTAGTGTTATTAAACTATAATTTATGAACAAAAGACCATAAATGATTATATTTCATGTATTTTGTTGCGAACTATAGTTCATAGGCATTCATTGTACTAAAAAAAATCATTTAAAAAGTTTGATGCTAGTTCAAAAATGTACAATAACGTTGATGCTAATTTTTGAGATTTGTTTGCACACCCTATCAAACACATTTGCATTAATATCATTAATATATTTTATACTTTAATTGGCACTTGGCATGTTATATATATGTATGAATTGATTCCTGTTTAGATAATGCTTTTGAATTTCAATTAAATATTTAGGTTGATAATGCAATTTCCAGGTTATCAAGACGTTAAACCCTTCATTTTAAATAGTTTTCATTTTATTTTAGTGAAAACAAAAAATGCAACCGTTTAAAATTAAGGCTTTATTTATTTTATCTTATTTTTTCTACTCATTTAAATCTTAAATGCATGGAAAGTATACACCATATCAAATATATACCATACAATTAAGAGTCCAAGTAAAAATGTTTTGTCAAATTATTTCTATCAAATATGATGTATTAGGAATGCTTTTTCCAAGAACTACTTTTCGAGAAGAAAATTAGTCTTCGAAGAATTACAAAAAATTAAATATTTTGAGTCTTTTCTAGATTATAGTTTTGAAACAAAATAGTAGAAAACATATATCTTTCAATCATCAACAAAAATCTTTTAAAAAAATTCAACTATCCATCCACCAAGCAAACTCAATAAATATCCAATGCGAACCATTATTCAACAAAAATCTTAAGAGAGGATAACATCACATAAACATAACAACTCATATAGAGCATCTCTCAAAATAGTCTCACATGTCAGACATGTTTTATTCTAAAATTAAAAACTAAGTTTAAAGATTCTCCATGGTTGAGTTCTCCATCCAGCTTTTCCATTTGAAACATTTTCTGCATGCTTGAATTTCACGGGCTTACAATTGTTTGTAATGAAAAACTGTCCTGGTTTGGAAAAGGGCTTTGAAATTAGTGATCTCCCACTGAAGCAGCCACGCCTCTTGCCTTACAAAGAGGACACGAATTTTTGCACACGAGCCGTTGTGTAATGCACTTGACATGATAATCATGTCCACAATCAAGCCTGGAGATATCTTCACCGGCGACATATTGCTCCTACAAAAGGTATTCTTTCATAAACATGGAAAAAAAAAATTAAAAAAAAATCAATTTCCCTAGTGCCCAAACGATTATTACGTGTAGCAAAACAAAATAAATGATACAAGTATATAAGTGAATACTTACAGTCTGTCCAACCAATTTCTTAGAATAATTGATGAAAATTTCTAACTCTTTGTATTAATGTAGGCTCTTACCTGACAAATACAACAATGTTCATCTGGAGCAGGGAAACCAGGTTCATTAGGCTGATGCTTTCTCTGTGTCAAGCGCGTCAAAATATGGTTCCCAGAAGTTGAAGTCGTAACTTGTCCAATTTCTTCTTGAACCAGAATTTCCTATAATGCCTCAAATCATAATTTAGGAAGTTGTCCTCCACTAAACATTATGCAAAATTAATGTGTTTGTACTACTAGTCTTGTGGCACTTAAGATATATTTTCTTCTTGCTTTTAAGAGATGATGAAATTGATGACAAGTTTTAAAATTTAGAAGCTAGAATTAAAAGACATGAAAAATGATAATTATAAAATTGGCTCAATTTTTTATGGTATTTCCTCGTAAGACAAGGTATATCCAAATCAAGACTCAAATCATAATGAATATCATTGTCATCATCATCCTCAGACAAATTATGGAGACTTAAAGCGGCTGTCGGGCAAGACATCCTGGCGTGCCACAAACAAAATAAATCATATATGTTAAACCCTGACAAAGGCATACATATGGGAGCTATATATCATTACATACAACAATGGAATCAAATTAAGTACATAAACTATAACTATTAACATCATGTTCAACTTGTCAAAAAAAAAAAAATCATGTTCAAATTGTTACTGCAAGATCTGCAAAGTAACAATATTTTTATTATGACTTTCGTCTAAATTGTTTATTAGGACTATTAGCTAAATTGTTCCACATTTACCTACTTGAATGTAAAATCTTGTTTATATTTTAACTAATTAAAACAAACAATACTAAGAAGAAGATCAAATCTACACATAAAAAAACTATAATGAAGGTAAAAATTGTCACTACACATAAGAGAAAAGGCGGCCGGTGTTATGTCAAAAAAAAAAAAGAAAAAAAAAAGGCAGTTTCAGCTTCTAGTGAAGTGATGATTATGAAGTGAAGAGTAAAGCCAACCAAAAGGGTAGAATACTAGGTGTTTGAAACGCTTTTCACAAATCAACTTAAAGACCCCTATACACATTTGCAATCACACTAAACCATAACACCAGTTGCCTGAAGAAATTAATATTGAGCAGCTAATATAGAAGCCCTTAGAAACCCTGTTTAAAGAGAAATACTGGGGTGGTCAAACTTATTGTCATGAATCAACAAGAAGCCTAACTTACAATAGAAATATGACGGATAGGAAAGTACATGGGTTAAGTTGGATAACGAATATATATAGTTTTCTAAAATCATTCAAAATTCTCATTTTTAATAGGATTATTCATCATGATCAAGTGCATGAAACATTGTCAAATTTATGATTTTAGATAACTAAAATAATGATTCCTCCTCCAACGCTCAAATTTGTTGTTAAAAAAAAATGCACAGTGGTATCCTATTTATTGCCTATGGTTTAGGTAATTGACCTTATATTAGTTAAAGATCAGAACAAACAAATAGAACTAAATATTGATAAAGGTGAACATCAAAGATTAAAAAATATAGTAGTTGTACAATATAAGCAGATGATAATTTATTTAGCATACCTCAGTTATGTCGCCCTTATCACCCCGATATTGAGTCGAGGTTGTAGAAACTCAACAAATTGTCTCCCAATTATATAATAAGTCAACCTCACCAAACGTGCTCCAATATCATTCTGCGTCTTTGTACCCCGAACTGATTCACTATTTCTGTTTCATTTGGTTGAAGGTTGGCGGTAGATGAATGTTGATCAATTCCATTTGGCTGAGGGAGTCGAGGTTGCGAAAATATTCATTTATTCTATCCAGGTCTATAATATTAAAAGGAACACCTGAACTACTGACTGCTTCCTCAACTGATATTGATTCATTATTAAGTTGATCAAAGCCAAGACTAGACTGCCCCGCTGAGCTGTTCATATCATATTTGTGATTAACTGATATTTCTCTTAACCTTGCATTATGTTGATCCACAGGAGAGATTTCGTCAGCCGAATAGGAATTGCTTCCTTGCCCGTCGATCTTAGCTAATATGTTGATCCATTCATTATTTCCTTGCATTATGAATGAGGATGCCACAAACCACCAAAATTTGAGGTAAAGAAAAGTAGACAAAAGCAAAAAGGCAACATCTCCCACGTGTAATCACAAAAATCCAACCAAAGAATAAAATAAAGGATCTTTTGAGCAAAATGTTTCACACTAATAAATAATATTTTTTAGTAAACGATAAATCAAAAGTAATGATCAATATTAATATACCTTAACAAACTTTTTAGATTTTAATTTTCGCTGTAACTATCAAAGCTTTAAATGAAAATAAAAATACGAACAATATAATTTAACACAAACCACGTTTAAAAGAAAATTAAAGATCTAACAACTTTTTTATTGTTGGTCATAAGATCTTGCACAAAAAGATTTTTACTTGAGGATTTTTTAACCAGATACAGGATTTCAAACGGGTGTGGTCAATTTAATCAATGAAAAATGTAAAATATAAGAAGACTAATAAAACAAGAACACATGTCAAAGTCACTCTTGAAGATCACATAATGATCTTCAAAAGTGATATTTGTGAACAATCCAATTTAGCACAATAGTAATAAGAAAAAGTAGATTAAAGATCTAACATTGATCTTAGGATCTAGCTCAAAAGACTTTCAGTTAAGAATATATATATTTTTTCTAAATAAAGGGCTTCAAATGGGTGTGGTCAATCTAAATCAACAAAACATGTAAAATATAAAAAGAAAATTGAAAAAAAAGAATATCAAAATCACTCTTTAGGATCTCACCTTAAACCATTGAAGGTTATGGATTTTTCAGTCAAAATTATTTTTGTGATTTTATGAACCATAAATCACCACAAAATTAAATAAAAAGACAGCAAAAATTAACATCCATTAATTAGCCACTTGTTACAACAACATGACTACTTAAACATAGCAATCAAAACCTTCCAAGCAAGGGCAGGCTTCATACGATTAGAAGGTGTAGATCATAGATAGATGCAATATACGACCATATGTATAATCTTTTGACAAAAGAACATATCACAAACAATAAATACTTGTTTAACAAATAATTAGATTGAATTGTTTTTTGTCATCTCAAATATGGGCCTATAAATTTGATCAACAGAAAAATATATAATATAACAAATGATAAACGATTAGTATAAAAAAATTGATAAACGATTAAAACTTGAATATATCAAACATAAAGAAGGAAGAAAAATTACATCATACCCAAACTTGGCACCACAGACAGATAAATTAAACAAGGAATCAACAAAGATACAAGCAGAAGCACTAGAGAATCATGGGCCAATCTCAAACTGAATACTAGCAAAAGATGGAGACTGTACCCAAACAGATGATAACAGTTCATTCAAATAAGGAACGTAGCCTTTGTAACAGAAAATTCAATGCCAAACACTCTTTCAGACACCTTTTTATCTCTTTCTTTCTAAATGATGTGTATTCGTACGCAAACTGAGTATTGAGAGGACTAGTTTTGTAGAGATGTTGTGGGGTTACATGAGTGAGAAAATTTAATAGATTAATAGTCTGTATATGGTGAATTACCAATGATGGATAAGAATCTTAATTGCACTTAAGAGCAGACAACTTTGGAAGTGAATTGTCATGGTTGGCTGTTGACCGCTTTTGTAAATTGTCACTAAAATACTCTTACTTTGCAATACTTGTGTCGCCTTATTTTGCATAATTCTCTAACTAAATCTGATATGGAAACAATTTTCCTCCCTTTCTAACCGCCAAAATCTGTTCTTTCTACACTCTATGTTTGTGCCCTAGAGTTGTTTTGCTTTTCCCTCCTGTTTTGTGATTATTTGGTTGGTTAGAACTTACCTTAATAAACAAGCCTCTCACTTGCATATAAAATTAAATGTTTAGCCTAAAAATGATTGTTTTCATTTCACTCTATTTATTTTTGTCATTTGAGTATTTTTCTTTTTGGTTTCTTTTTTTTTTTTTCCCCAATATTCATCTTGTTGTGAATTATATTTTTCCATTTATTAATTAACTCATAATCATGGCATTGAATGGATGATATTTTTGTATAAGATAAAATGAGAAAAAAAAGAAGAAGATACATGTAATCATTCTAGCACACTAAAGAGAACGTTTAATCTAAGTCGAATTTCAACAAAATAAGCTTGGTTCAGTGGTAAGCCCCTTATGCTTACATTGAGAGGTCATGAGTTTGAGTTATATCCCTTTTCACCAAACGCCTATTTAATTGTAATAGTTAAAAAAATCTAAGTTGGATTTCTAAATTGATTAAACATGACCATTATTTTGTTAATTTGAAAAATCATTAAATGATATTTGTTTTCTTGCTAAAATCACCAGTTATTCAATCATTTGAACATATTGTTATTTAATATCTTTACTTAATAACCATGACAATTAATTATTAACTGTTATTTTATTATTTAAAATATATAACAACTTTTCAAATGTAAACGAGATAAGTACTTATCTACTATTATATTGATGATTACATTAGGTAATTTAGCTTATTAGTTATTCAATCATTAGAATTCATTGTCATTTGGTATCTTCACTTAACAACCATGGTAGTTAATTGTTGACCGTTATTTCGTTAGTTAGAATATAATGATATTATTATTTTAACCCCCGAATTTGAAAATAATGTCAAACCACCCCTGGTATTGAAAATATTATCCAAATTGATCTAACTATTAGAGGGCTAGTGATTTCCGTCAATAAATTGATGTTATGTTCAAATATAAGGGTATAAAGGTAAATGCATTTATAAAGGACAACTCGATGGATGGAATAATAAATTTTTTAATTATTAAATAAAATAAAAATAATTATTTTTTTCGATATCTCGAATTTCCCCCATGTCTCTCACAATTTTCTTCTCTCTTTATTTTTCTCTCTTTCTCACAGTCTCTCAACTTTCACTATTTCTCTTTCCCTCTCTCACAATCTCTCACCATCTCTCTTTTCTTGCCTATAGAAGGAAACTAGATTGATGGCCTGACTCCCAAATGACTAGTCCCTAAAGACCGACCTCCCTGAGAGACCGATGTTAACTTTAGCTACACTGCAATTGTGTTGTCATTTGACACTAATGCAAAGACCAAGTCTTGGAGGACTTGAACGAGAACTAGGATGAGATCTCACACTTTCTCATCCTCTTAGCAATGTCACTGCCGCCTCACCCTTTCACTCTCTCTCAACTCACCATCTCACCACCTCACCCTCACCATTCTCTATCTTTCTCTTCCACCCTCACCCATTACCCTCTCTCTCTCTCTCTCCCACCCCTACCATCTCTGATTTCTCCCTCTGACCGTTTTCTCTGTCCCATGCCTCCAGTTTTCTAGTTTATGATTGTGTTTTATGAGTGAAGTTTGGGGGTTGTGTTGGGTGGTTATGAGTGGTATTGTGGGTGGTTTCCAGTTTGGTTGGACTTTAGCTTGGGGGCTGTGTTTCCAATTCTTTTGTTGATTTGATTAGGCTTTAGTTTGGGGGTTGTGTTTTTCGGTTGTGTTGTGTTTTTGATTTAGAGGTTCCATTTTCTTTTTGCTTAAATCCTAAACATAACACAACACCAAAAAAAAAAAATGCTAAACATAATATGGTTCAGAGAGATTTTGTTTTGAAAATAAAGCTCGTAATGTTGTTTGCATTTCAAATGAGTAAACAGTTATTGCTGATTGGCCTACTTGGTAATTATAATTGTATGCAAATTTTATTTTTAAAATTTTCAATATAGTAAGGATATTTTCATCTTTTAATGGATTTATCGCAAAACCACTCAATTTTGGATGGAAACCGCTTTTGGACTAATTGTAGAAGGTTTTTTTTACTAATATTTTCAAAAGTTGTGGTAAATTGATAATAATTTTCATTTCAATGGGAATTTTTAGATTTTGCCCTAAAAGAAAAAACATCACATAAATGTAACTCACAGACCATCTCATAACAGTCTTACGTGACAGATAAGTTATATTCTAAAAAATAACAACTAACAAAACTTAAAAGATTCTACATGGCTGAGTTCTCCATGCAACCAGCTTTTCAGTTAAAATATTTTCGTACGCTTGAACTTAAAGCAGCTCATAAAAGGAGAATGATGATATTTCTTGTGCGCATGCCTTTGCCTCGGAAGACCATCAACTTTGGTCAAGAGAAAGCGAAGAGCAGCCCCTTCACGGGCTTGTTTGTAATGAAAAACTATCCTGGTTTGGTAAAGGGCTTTGAAATTAGCGATCTCACTCTAAAGCAGCCAAGCCTGTTGCCTTACATAGAGGACACGAATTATTGTGCATGAGCCACTTTGTGATGCACTGAACATGATAGTGATGTCTGCAATCAAGCCTGGTAACATCCTCGCCAGCAACATATTGCTCCTAGAAAAGGTTGTCGTTCATTAACACGGAAGAAATCCATAATTGATAAAATAGGTAAAATATAAAATGTCAATGTCTCCTAGTGCCCAAATGACTATTAAATGTAGCGAAAACAAAATAATTGATGTACGTATATAAGTTGACACTTACAGCCTACCCTACCAATCTCTTAAAATAATTGATGAAAATTTGTAACTCTTTGTATTAATGTAGGCTCTTACCTGACAGATGCAGCAATGTTCATCTGGCGTGGGAAAACCAGTTTCGTTGGGCATATGTTTTCGTTTCTCTAGATGTGGCAGAATATGATCTTCAGTAATTGTAGTCCTAACATGTCCAGTTTCTTCTTGCAGCTCCACAATTTCCTATAATGTCTCAAATCATAATTTAGGAAGTTGTTTTCCACAAAACATTATGCAAGAGTACTAATGGTTGGCACTCTAGATATATTTTCTTATTGCTTTTCAGAGATGATGAAATTAATGACAGACTTTATAATTTAAAAGCCAGAATTAAAAGACAAAAAAAAAAAAAATGATAAATATACAAATGGCTCAATTTTTTATGGCATTACCTCATAAGACATGTTATTCAAATCAGGACGCATAATGAATATCATCCTCAGACACATCCTAACGTGCTACAAAAAACATAAATCATATATGTTAAACATTGATAATGGCATACCTGGGAGCTATATATTGTTACCTATGACAAAGGGATCAAATTAGGTATGTAATTATAACCATTAGAATCATGTTCATATTGTTGCTGCAAGATCTGCTATAAGTAACAATGTTATGACTTTCATTAAAATTGTTGCTGCAAGATCTACTATAAGTAACAATATTATGACTATTATTAAAATTGTTCCAAAATTTACCTACTTGATGAATGTAAAAACTTGTTCATGTTTTACCCAATTAAAAAAAAAAAAAAAAACCTAATAATAGATCAAATCGAATTAAAAAAGAAAAAAAATTATACATCAATGGAAAAATCACCACCAGGCAAAAACAGACAAGGTTAGTGTTGATCTGCCATGTCAAAAAAAAAATAATAATAATAAATAAAATTGAAGTTTCATTCAACTTCCGATGAAGTGTTGATTATGGAGTGAAAAATAAAGCCAACTAAGAGGGCAGAATAATAAGTGTTCGAAGAACTTTTCACAATGAACATAGAGACCTCAATACACTTTGCAATCACACTAAACCTTAACAAGATTTGCTTGAAGAAACTAATAATAAGCAGGTGGAGGCCTTAGTCAGTCTATTTTAAAGAGATACGCTATGGTGGTCAAACTTCTTGTTATGAATCAGCAAGAAGCCCAACTTTACAATAGAAATACGATAGATATTTAGGAAAATCCATAGGCCGGATAACGAAAATAGTTTTCCAAAATCATTCAAAGTTCTTATTTCTAGTGGGATATATCATCATAATCAATTGTATTAATAATCGTCAAGCTTATGATACTGGATAACTAAATTAATTATCCCTCCTCCAGCTCTCAAATTTAGAGTTAATTATTTATTAAATCGTCAAGCTTATGATACTGGATAACAAAAAAATTAAAAACTTCTAGTGGTATCTTATTTATTGCTTAGGGTTTGGCCGTTTAGGTAATTAACCTCATATCAATTAAAGACTAGAAGAAAAAAATAGAACAAGGTTTTGATAAATGTGGACACCAAAAAGTAAAAAAATAGCAGCTGTATAGTATAAGGAGATGATAATTCATTTATAGCATACCTCAGTTATGCCCCCCATTATCAACCCAATGAAGTGATTAGACTCATGAGGATGTGGAAGATTATCAAGTTGTCTGTCAGTCATTTGTCTTCGCCTTCCCTCACGTGCTCTAAAATGCTGCATTCGTCTTACAACAGGAGAAGGAGCTAATAGAGGCTGGTACCGGTGACTCGAATGCCTGTGTACCCTAAACCGATTCAACACATCTGCTGCAGGATTAGGATATTCAGTTATGTTCGTAATTGGGTTCCAGATGGGAATAACGAGGGAGTTTGATTGATGGCTGGCGACAAATGAATGTCGATTGATTCCATTTGTGTGACGGAGTTGAGGTTGTGGAAAATCAGTTATGTCCACTGGAACTTGGGAAGGAGGCTCAAATGGAATTGTTATACTAAGTGCAGCTACAGATTCTGCATCATGATGGAGAATAGCATTTGATTGTTGATTAACAGAATGGATAGGAGCATGCCTATGCACATTAATTAATGAATCTTCACCTGTCCTTCGACGGATATTTCTCTCATGGTATAGTGGTTCTCTTGATGAACTACTGGCTCCTTGCTCAACTGGTTCATCATTGACTTGATCTAGATCTAGAATAGACTGCCCCGCAGTGCTATTCATAGCATCATGTTCGTTACAAATTGATGATGCTTCTATAAAACCTGCATTATGTTGATCGACAGGAGAGATTTCACCAAAAAAATGTGAATTGCTTCCTCGCCTTTCCATTGTCACTAATATGTTTTCTTTTTAGATGCCGATGACTGCAAGCAGACTTAACACAATAAGCACCTGCAATCACACCATCTGTATTAGAATTAAATTCGAAGCAGTTTAGTTTCATAGTTTAGAGACTTGAAAGGGAGCAAAAATATAAGGTTGTACAATCTCATGTGTCAACAATAGTTTTGTACAATTTGTTGGTAATTTTATATTATATCTAATATAATCCATAAGCACTATCTTACAGAACCTTCAAAGTGATATGCATTTAAGCAACATCCATCTACAAAATGCACTTGTTCCTAAATAACATATCTGAATCCCATGTGCCTCTATGTTAGCTCTCTATCACCTGTTTGCTTCCTGTATTATTCATTAACTCTAGAAAACCACTCTACACACAAAAATCTTAAATTTAGCTTTCACTCTGGAAGTTTATATTTTTTCATTTAGGTTCATTACGCAGACAAACGAGATTATTAATTTGTATCGCAACAGTGCAAAGCAATATGACTTTTAAAATATGATAGTCTAGTGTACAATAACATAAAAGCCATCATGGTCAACACATACTTCTTCAAACAATGCAAACACGAAGAATAGAACTGTAACATGAGGCTAGTAGCCAATCAATGTGTATTTGGGCAAGCAACGATATTAAAATTAACATAATCACTAAGAATCCCTAGTGATGTCCAAAGATCTAGCCCTCAAGCTGTCATGGAGATAAATATAAGGGGCTTGATTGCTTGGTAATTGTTTCACCTACAGTTTTAAGTTTTCAGACAAAGGTCCAGAGCTCTAATATTACACCTACCACATGCTAGACGAACATGCTTGTAGCATGAACCAATTTCAATACTAACGCAAATAGAAAATACAAAAAGTTCATAAATAAATACAAAATAATATGAGATAGCTTAGTTTTGAAATCTCTTATAAAATTAACCTTTCTTACTAGGGCCTATATATTTTATGCATGAGGAGGCCACAAACCACCAAAAAATCTGAGCAAAAGAAATATAAACAAAAGCAAAAAAACATCTCACACATTTGACCACAAAAATCTAATCCCAAACCATAAAATAAAGGATTTTTCTACCAAAATGTTTACACTAATAAATAATATTTTACAATTTATATAATATGAAAACGATAAATCAAAAGCAAAGATCAATATACCTTAACAAATTTTTAAAATTTAACTTAGCCACAACTCAAAGATGAGTGAAAATAAAAACCTAACAATCCAATTTAACACAAACAATGACCAAAGAGAGAGAGAGAGAGAATAAAAAAAAGGATCAGAGATCTAACATCCTTTTCATTATTGGTTATAGGATCTAATTCAAAAAGGTTTTTAGTTAACGATTTCTTTTAACCAAATGATGGGTTTTAAATGGTTGTGGTCAATATAAATCAGCAAAAAATTGTGAAAAGAAGACTAAAACAATATCACATATCAAAGTCACCCTTGAACATCTCACAAAGATCTTCAAAAGTTATACTTGTGACCAATCCAATTTAACACAAACAATGACTAAAAAAACCAAATTAAAGATCTAACATTGCTCTTCAATTTTTTTTTATTTTTTTTTTTATTTTTTAAATCTAACACTCTTCATAAGATCTAGCTGAAAAAGATTTTCAATTAAGGAGTTTTTAACCAAATAAAGGGCTTCAAATGGGTGTGTGGTCAATCTAAATCAACAAAAATGTAAAATATAAGTTGAAAAGAAGAAGAAGAAGAAGAAGAACAATCAAATATCAAATATCGAAGTCTCTTTTGAAGATTTCACCTTAAACCATCCACAGATATGGATTTTTCAGTAAAATGTTTTTTGATTATATGAACTATAAATCACCACAATTTTAAATAAAAAAGACAGCAAAGATCCACATCTATAAGCAACTTATTACAACAACATGAATACTAGCAGTCAAGACCTTCTAAGCAAGAGCAGGCTTGGTATGACTAGAGGGGTGTAGATCATAGATTGACAATATATAAACATATCTATAATCATTGAACAAAAGTACACATTACAAACAATACGTATTTAACTGATATTTAGATTGAACCATTGTATTATCTCAAACATGGATATATAGCACATGATCAACACAAAAATCATATCTAATATAACATATAACGAACAATTGAACTTGAACGGATCAAACATAGAGAAGAAAAAGAACAATGTTTCCATTGTAAACCACCAAATCAGACCTAAACTCAAAACCACAGACAAGTAAACGAGGAATCCACAAAGATATAAGCACAAGCACTAGAGAATCATAGACCAGTCTCAAACATAACAATAGCAAAAGATAGAGATCATACCCAAAGAGATGAAAACAGCTCGTTCAAACAATTGGTGTAGCCTTTGCAATAGAAAGGTCAAAGCCAAAAACTCTCTCAAAGACCTTTCTATCTCACTCTTTCTAAATTATATGTATTTTGTATGCAAATTGAGTTTTGAGAGGGCTAGTTTTATAGAGTTGTTGTGGGGCAATGTGAGTGAGAACATTTAATAGGATAATAGTCTGTATATAGAGAATTGCCAATGATGGATAAGAATTATAATTGCATTTGAGAGAAGACGACTCTGCAAGTGAATTTTCATGGGTGGAGGGTGACCAATTTTGGTTACATTATCATTGAAATACCCTCACTTTGCAAGACTCGTGACGTTCCATTTAGCATAATCCTCTCACTGAATCTGAAATTTATGGGAATATATTTCCTGCCTTTCTAACCGCGGTTTCTTTTCACTCTACGTTCTATGTTTGTGTGATAGAGTTCTTTTGCTTTTCCCTCCTGCTTTGTGATTATCTGGGTTGGTTCAAACTTACCTTACAAAAAAATGCCTCTAATTTTATTACATATATAATTAAATGCTTATCCTTAAATGATTGTTTTTCTTTCATTGAATTTAGTTTTTGTCATTTGAGTTTTTTTTTTTTTTTTCCTTTTAATTTATGTTTTTCCAAATTCACCTTTTTGTGAATTCTTTTTTTTTTTTTGTGTTATTTATTAATTTTCTCATAATCATGGCATGGAATGGATAATATTTTATATAAGGTAAAAGAATAATTTTGGCACAATTAAGATGAATATTTAATCAAGTTGAATATCTAAATTGTTAAAATATGACCATTATTTTGTTATTTTAAAAAAACGTTAATAGGTATTTTGTTTTTCCCACTAAAATTACCAGTTATTCAATCATTTGAATATATTATCATTTAATATCTTTACTTAACATCCATGGTAGTTAACCGTTATTTAATTATTTAAAATATATAACAACTTTTCGAATGTTAACAAGATACATGCTAATTTATTATTTAATTGATCGTTATATTACGTTTTAGTTTATCGTTTTTTCAATCATTTGAATTTATTGTCATTTGATGTCTTCACTTAACAACCATGATAATTAACTGGTGACTGTTATTTCATTATCTAGAATATATAATAACTTTTCAAATGCTAATGTGATGCAATAATCTATTATTCCATTGATTGTTATATTAGGTATTTTAGTTTATTTTTAATGGGCGGTCAATATTAAATTGATTGCATTACTTTATGAATTTATTTTTTTAATACCTCTTATATTAATTCACATGCTTTTTTCCTTCATTAAATGTTATTAATTGATTTCTAAATTTAAAATAATTCATTGAACTCTATCGTTTATATCAAAATCTATAATTGTAATACCCAGATTTTATATTCAAATGCTTTTTTCCTTCATGAAATGTTATAAATTAATTCAAAATTAAAATAATTCAGTGAACTATTTCATTTATATCAAAATCTATAATCTTAATACCCAGATTTTATATCACCACCCATAATCCAAACGTTTTTGTCCTTCATTAATGACTTCTCTATTGCGCGCCATCCTTCTTTCATTTTGGGGAATTTCATTTGGGTCATACCTTTTCAATTACAAATTTGTTTTCAGCTTAGCGAGTTCCTAAAGATTTGTAAATTCTTTATATTAATCAATCCCACTAACCATAATTTTAATACTCAAGGGTTAACTAAAGAATGTAAAAAAAAAAATAAATAAAGGACTTTAGGCGCCATAAAATTATTTTACCCTTTTAAAAATTAATTAAAAAAAAAAAACTAAATCTCTGTCATCTATCAAGTTAAGATGGGTGTTGGAGACTTGATCATAAAAACAAAATGAATTAAAAATAAAATGAGAACTAACTCTAATGTCCATCGTCCAACGTTAACTCATTGATGGACAATGGAGATTTTAGATAATAAAATAAATAATTCAAAAAATGAAAAAAAAAAAATCATGGGATAGAGATTCAAATTGGATCTCCATTAGCCGTTGTTGAGGATGCAGGTCTATCAACAATGAAAGACCCATCTCTACTATGCAATGGAGGCTATGGAGATTCCACAAGCCAATTTCATTAGATTCTCAAACAATGATCTAAAACTTGATTGATGACAAATCTAGTTCCAACTAGATCAATTTTTTAAGTTAAATTTGATCTCCATTATTTATTATAAGGACGAAGAGTGAAAATTCTTTTTCAATTGATTAATTAATTTTATTTCAATTATTTTTTATTTTTATCGTCCGTTTTGAGATGTATAATAAAGAACTATTTTTTTTCTACTTTTATTTTTTATTTAAAATAATGAAAATAACTTTTTTTCTAAGGGTGAGTGTTTGTTGTGTTGGAAATGTAGAAGCAGAGCTCCTAATTTGCAAACTCCAACTTAATTCTAGAAGCAACCAACCACTCCCATAATCAAACCCAACCACTTCCAATTTAAGAACTAATTAATTATTATATTTATGAGTTTTGTTTTGTGTAATGATTTCTTATGTTATTTTATAATTTCTGAAACTCTATAAATAGATCCATTAAACTCATCCTATAAATACTAAGAAAAAAAAAACCCTTCACCACACATAAACCTAAATTTACCCAAAATACAAAAAAAAAAAACACTTTGCCACACCCAAATCTCACCTACCAGAAATCCCAAAACTTCACCCTCCCCCTCCCCCCCCCCCCCCCCCCAAAAAAAAAGGAAGAGGAGACAGCGTTGCTACCTCTCACCAAAATGGGTTTGAAGCTTTGGTCATTTTCTTTGCTGCAGGATCATCAAAGCCCAAGCCTTTTTCCACACCACTACCTCGCCAAACACTTAAAAAAAACCATCACGCCACCACCATGCAAATCAAACATATGCACCACACAAACCTTCCATCACCCAAAATGATCTCCATCATTATCACTCAAACCATGCAAAAAAGAAAATTAAAAATAATAATAATAAAGGAAACCACCAAAATCTACCACCCATTAGCAATCTCTACTTGGACTCGACACTATCCGGCCAACCACACTTCTATCACCTTCCATCTTGTTCTCTCTCTCACTCCTCAAACTAATCTCTTCCTTTTTTTCTCTTTCCCTAAACCATTTTTATATTTGATTTTCTTTGGCTTGAAATAGGGGTGGCAATTTGGGTCATGATAAGACAAATCGACATGAAACAAACACAAATATTATGGGTTAGGGTTGAGCATAAATAAGTTGTATCCCTGATTGTGTCAACTCTTTTAACCCGTTTAATAATCATATCATATTTGGGTTTCATTAATGGTGTCTCGTTTGATAAGGGTAAAAAGATAATTTTATTGTTGAAGGGTATTTCTGTAATTTTAGTAGTAAATATATATAATTAAAAACTCTGACCACATTTTCCGTCCAATAGCCACATCACACTTCATAATCATCAGTTCATCTCCTTCTTCGAGTGGTGGTCGCTTCATCTTCGACAAACACTAGCCACACTTCATTTTCGACGCTTTAAGGTAGAATCCCTTTTGTGTGCAAAACTTTTGTTAAAAAGTATGTTAGTCATAGCTTATAGTTTGACTTCATGATCACTGACTTTTAATCTGTGATGTGGTTATTAGTGCTCTATAGGACTGCCAAATAAGAATACAGATTTCTTTTATGTATGACTATTATTTTGGACCGGTATAAGTAAAGGTTCTTCATTTGTACTCTAGATTTTGGTCTAGATACAAAAATGAGGTCTTTGGATTTGTGCACTATTGGTGCTCTTAAACCTTCTGATATTTGGTTGTATGGTGCTTATAAGATTTTTCTAGATGCTTGTTCAAGTTACATAAGAGAAGGAAGGTTTCTTATAATTTGAGTGTTTCATATTGTATCCCTTATTATAGCTTATAACCATCTTGAATCGGTTGCCTTTGTATTATATTTGGATCTAGGGGCCTTAAATCTGGTTTTCGCTTGCTCCTTTTTTGTTGGGAAGTTGCTGATTGCATTCTTTTGTGATCAACTCTTTCTTAAAACATTAGTTGACAATGGATATATATATATATATATATATGTCCAATGTCATCCATTAAGGTTGTGCAATCATCCTCTGAGGCATGTGTAAAAGTTTTTGGATCTATCTTTTAGTGTTATCTTGTGAATTTATAGTTTTGACACTTTTAGAGGCATGTGTAAAAGTTTTGGATCTGTCTTCAAGTGTTATCTTGTGAATTCATAGTTTTGATACTTTTAGAGGGAATTGATCCCTTGAAATTTCATATCACTTGAATGTTTTTCTTATTTGGGCTCTCTTTTTTTGCTTCAAGTTTCTTTTCTAATTAGTATGTGCAAGAACAGACTTTTCTAGCTTCAAGTTTTTAACTGAATGGACTTTTATATTTATTAATCAAACAATTGATATAACCTTGATGTGAATATGAGACGAGGCTACTGTTGTCAACTGGTAACTGTAACTATATGACTACTAAATAAGTTCTAGGCATTCCTTGAATATGTTTGTTACAAAAAAAACTAACAATTGTAGTAATTAGAGTTATGGAATATATTTGCTAGCAATGCTACTATTCGGTTTCTTATGGACACTAGCCATCGATGATTTACATTTCCCCCTCTATTATTCAATAATTAAAAATTACCATTTTATCATGATCAACTTTATTTTTATTTTTTTGCTTTTGCTTATTATAAGAGCATCTCGATCACTGGATGCTTGTTGATGTAATTGGGTATGTGATAGCCAACATGAGTGGATAATCGTTGGATATATATATATGTTATGTAGTTTTTCTGGAGTTGAATGTTTGTTGCTTCCTAAAGAAGAACTTATGAGTTGTGAAGCTTTTTTCATTAATAGACTTTGTTGAAAATAAAATGACATTTTGTTTTGTGCAAGTTCACTATTTTATTATGCAATGTATAATGCAGAATACTTGGATTGTATTTGTGGATGATTGTAATTTTATGTTTTGGATTGTATTTGTAGATTTCAAATGTAAACTTAATTATTTCACTTGTATTTATATTTTAATTTTGTTTTTTATTTGATCTATATTAAATATATTAAATATGGTTAAATGAGTTATAAACTGGTCTTTAAATGAGTTTTCCGAATATGTCAATAAATGACCCGAAAATAAATGGATTAACCATATTGTGTTCATATTGATCCAAATATAATTATATCGTGTTCGTATTTAAAATGTCTAATTCATTCATTAATCGTGTCATATTCTTGTTAAGCAAAAAATAATCATGTAGTGTTTGTATTGACTTAAATCCGACCTGTCAACTCTAATTGCCACTCCTAGTTGAAATCACTGAGAGAAAAGAAGGTTTTATATGATCTACTTGTGATAGTTGGCCTTCAAAGTTTTCACTTTGGACAAAATTATCTTTCATTGTTTCCATTTACTTCAGAAAAATCAATGGTTTTTCACAATTTAGTCTGACAAATTATGATTTAGTCCAGTAAAATTTTTCATTTTACCCTTGCATGTGTTTTATACATCAATTCATCCATTTTCATTATTTTGATCTAGTTTTTTCTTTTTGATCATTATAGTTTTTATCCTAAATTAAAAAAGTAAAAAAGAAAAAAGAAAAAAGTTTATAAAAAAGGAAAAAAAAAAAAAAAAAGAGACCAAAAAAAGGCTTATAGTTTAAACATTATAAAGCAAATCGAGGCTAAATTTGCAACCAATGATGATCTAAACCAATTGGTCTAACAAGTCGCAGAACTATGACTTTTGATTGAAGATATACAGTGTAACCAAAATGCTCCACAACACACTACCCTGTAGATATCAGAGTTAGGCCTAATCCCCGACGGAGAGCTAAAATACCACTCCAGACAATGATTTGATTGATGAAGAGACAGAAGATGTGATCCTGTGGAATCAACAACAAGAAAAAAAAAATCCATTGATCATTGGTCATGGAGATCAAGCCAGGATCTTGAAGATCGTGGTTCCACGATCTAGGAACACTAGGAACCTAGATTGTGTTCCTAGATCGTTGTCCAACGATCTAGGAACCTAGATTGTCAATGATTTAGGTTGAACTCAAATCATTGAGTGACGATCTAGACCGTCAATCAATGATCTAGAACTCGACCTAGGTTCAACCCAGATCGTCAACGACGTAGGTTTGAACTTTGGTCAAGTTCACCACCTTTCACCACTTGCAATGTCACCAAGACTAATAGATTAAAAAATAATCACAAAATCACGGTCACATTCATAAGTAAACAAATCTCTGAAATAATTAAAAAAGAAGAGGAATTTTGTAAAAAAATTTCCATCATTGCAGATCAAGCATTGAAAAATTAGGGACAACAATCCTAATATATTTGTAAAAAATATATATTATTTTTCTTTCTTTTAATGACTTCTTCATATGGGTGGCATGACTTGCTCATTGTCCTCATCTTAATCCTTTCATACATACTTATTAATAATTTAAATAAACAAAGTACAAGAAAGGAAACTAGAAAATGTTTGGATGTCAGTGACGCTTCCAACATCTCTTAGTAGAATATGTGGCACCTATAAAGATTAAGAATTTGTGTTTATAACTTAAAATTTTGTTGACTTTCTTTTCCTAGATCACTATTTAGTCTATTTCCTTAATATTCTGACTCCATCTTGGAAAAAAGATTTCTGGTTTGGCAAAGGGATTTGAAATTAGTGCTTCCTCAATGAAGGAGCCAAGCCTATTGCATTGCAGATTGGGGCCGGAATTCTTGGGCATGAGCCATTGTGTGAGGTGGTTGACATGATAACCATGTTCGCAATGGAGCTTGGTAATATCTTCGCCAATAATATAGTTGCTCAGCTCCTAGAAAGGTTTTCATTCATAATCATGGAATAAAAAGAAAAATCGAAGAGGATCAATTATAATAAGGTTTTTTTTTTATTATTATTATTTTTTGATAAATACATGTTGGGTTATTGAGTTGTTGGGCCGGGTCCACTCAAGATGACCCAAACCCATGACTCAATCTAAATAAAATGGATTTGGATAAGAACAAGTAACCGTTGGCGGTTACTGACGATTATCATAAAATAATTGTCACCCCTATAAATACGTGATGTATTTAATTTTGTAAAGGATAATGAGAAATTATTTTTACAATATACATGAAAACACAGAGAAAAAGAGCAACAACAGAGAGAATATATGACAAGATTCTTACACCATGATTTGAGAGTTTGGTCCTATAATTGGTGACCGTACTCTGACCAGTTGAACAATCCAGGATTCAGGGCAATTTCCGCTGTGTAAAAACGGGTATGCTTTCAGTTCCATTTTACTATTTTATATTGAATTTATATATTGCTTTAAATTCTTTCTATACATATAATAAGTTGATACTTCAGTATATCCTACCAACCTTTGAGAATAAATGATGAAAATTTCTAACTCTTTCTATTAATAATACAAGAATAATTCATGTTGTTGATCATGTCTAAAATATAATGTTGTCTTTCAGGTTGGGGAGGCAACATCACGTATGTAGGTCCATTCCTTGTATTCTCTTGCCTAGTCTGAGATCCCTCCATTTACAGAATGAGCATCTATTGATGCAGTAATGGACTAGGCATATAAACTTGTTTGGTGGACCGCTGGCGCTTTGAGTGGAGGTTGCAATGTAGGAGATACATCTTCGTTGGCTTGATGATCATAATGGATTGTTGATCAGCAGCATGGACATAAGCATGCCAAGCGTTCCGATTCAAGTCGGTAAAATATCTCTTCTTGTCCTTGGATTCAAGTCTTTAATATCAAGACGAGCACCTGAACTACTGGCTCCTTGCTCAACTGGTGCTGATTTATTATTGATTTAATCATTCTCAGATAGACCAGGACTAGACAGCCCTCCAGGGCTGTTCATAATATGTTCATTATGAACTGATGGTTCTCTAAAACCTTTGCGTTGATCCATAGGAGAGTTTTCGCCTGACAAATAGGAATTGCTTCCTTGTCCTTCCATTGTCATTAATATGTATTTTCTTCAGATGCTGATGAATGCAAGGAAACTTCACACAAGTACCTGAAATCACTCCATCTGTATTGGAATTAAATCTAGAGCAGTTTGATTTCATAGTTTAGCAAATTGCTAAGGATTGCAAAAGTGTAAAGTTGTTCAATTGAATTATCATTATCTACAAACAAACACACCATTCCTAGTTTTCTACAATATGCTTCGTCAATAGAGAATTAGCTACAAATAGAGATCTAACATCCCTTTCATTATTGGTCGTACAATCTAGGTCAAAAGATTTTCTGTTGAGGAATTTTTTACCAAATAAAGATTTCAAATTGATCTAGTCAATCTAAATCAATAAAAAATATAAAATATAAGAAGAAAAATAAAACAATAACATATATCAAAGTCACGCTTGAACATCTAACCTTAAACCATCGAGATTACGGACTTTTTGGTCAATGAAAATTCTTTGTGATTATATTAATCATAAATCACCACAATTTAAATAAAAAGACAGCGAAGATCAATGTCCATTAGCCACTTATTACAACAACATGAATACTAAACCATAGTATTTGAGACCTTCCAAGCAAGTGGATTCATATATTTACAAAGGTGTAGATCATAGATGTATACAAGCAATAAATAAACATATACATAATCTTTGGACACAAGAACACATCACAAACAATACTTGTTTATCAGATAATTAGATTGAACCGTTGAATCATCTCAAATATGGATATATAATATATGATTAACTCAAAAATCAATTCATATCTAATATAACAAACGATAAACGATTGAACATGAACAACTTAAACATAAAGAAGAAAAAACCAAAATTAACAGTGCAAACCATCAAATCAAACTAGAATGACCACAAACAGATCAACAAGCAATCAATGAAGATATAAGCACAAGAACTATAGAATTGCAGACCAAGTCAAACATAACACTAGCAAAAGATAGAGATCATACCCAAATAGATGAAAACAGCTCGTTCAAACAAGTAATGCAGCCTTTGCAACAGAAAGGCCAATGCCAAACACTCTCTTAGAGACCTTTGCATCCCACTCTATCAGTATGATGTGGATTTGTATGCAAATTGAGTATTGAGAGGGTTGATTTTATAAAGGTATCGTGGGGCTATGTGAGTGAGAAAATTTAATTAGGTAATAGTCTGTATATAATAAATTGTCACACAACAACAAAAAAGCCCAACCATATTGGTATTGACAGGCCCTGACTCCTATTCTCAAGGTGACCCGCTCGACATCCTATGGTAGTCTTCCAGTCAGGATCCCCTACGACTGAAAAATTCTCGTGAAGCTAAGCCTTTTTAAAATCATACCTTGAAAATTCATTTTCTAAAGTTTGGTTGCCAGCGAAATTTGGGTGGGAACTTTTTTAATTTAAAATTTGCATTTATAAACAAGATTTTGTAAAAATTTTGACAACACAACAACCGTTTTTCTTTAAATGTCACCCTGTAAAATCACATTTAAAAAAAATTACATACTTCAAAATCATTCATTTTCTCAACTATTGGGCCTCAGACCATTTTTCCATAATTCACAACCATCCACAAACATCCATCAACCTTAAAAATAATTTCATGTTTCAACACATGATATGTATGAATATATACATAAATTAAAAAAAGAGTATATTTACATAAATAAAAAAAAGAGTATATTTACATGCAAAATATTTCACGTGATTTAAAATATAACATCATACATGTGTTGCTAAAAGAATCACAGCTGTACCTGATGAGAATCTATCTACTCCGGATGCGAAGTCTCGGCTGTTGGAGTGTCTGCACTTGTACCTGATCCTAGGAGGTTTTTATTTAAAAATAACGAACTAAAAATGAGTGAAATAGGCTCAGTGGGTGTCAGGTATTCCTACCTAAAACATTTTGGTAGTTTCATTTCATAACTAAAGTCATGCTGTAGAATTTAAATAAATATTTTGAGAACCATACATAATATAAAACATGAATGATCATTTACAACAACATACACATTATAAATTATATTTGAAATAATAGATTGAAAAACAAACTTTATGATATCAATATTTACTTTCAAATGCTTTTCAATTAACGAAACGTGAGTAACACAATATCTCACACACTTTCATTCACTTTTATTGTTATTAAAATACATCAGTGATGACGATTTAGATTTTCGAAAAGCTTTTACATAAAACAGGTCAATCACTGTCATTTTTAATCCATATGGTATTTTAAAATAAATGTATGACCGAGCGGAATCTTATATCATCTCAGGCCATACCATATGGCGAAGCGGAATCCTACATCATCTTAATCCATACGTGTTCGGTATTACGTAGCGAAATCCTACATCGCTACGGAGCGAAATTTTACATCGTCTCAGGTAGTAAGCTAGCTCATAACGTACTCTATAGGAAGCGGAATCCTATATCATCTCCCAAGTGGAATTACACATCGCTTAAGGGTACTCTACCAATACCGGAAATAATGGAAGACATATCATATGCTATAAAACATTTCAAACGCTTGCTTTTCATTTTAAAATTCACATTTCATGTAAACTTTAAAGATTCATACAATTTGGTTCTCGTACAAAAGATTCGTTTATCGTATAAAAATAAATTTACAATCCACAACAGCATGAATATATATTAACATACCAATCCAATATGAATAGAAATAATAATTATTCTAAACCTTTTCGTTATGACACTCACTTGGATTCTTAGCTCACTATTTAACTCTAACCAACGGGATATTTTACTTTGTCTCCGAATGACCTACACATTTCGGCAATCTATTTTCAAACTACGTTACAACTAACATAATTCGCACATAAATAAATTCATACATCATCCAACAAAATACTCCACCAATCAATTATCTTGAACCACCTCATTTAATTCATTTTGACTTCAATTACTCGCATTTAACATTCGTTCACAATTCTAATTATTTAAACATTATAAATATTTCAATTCGAGATTAAATTTACGCGAACGAACTTAAACGATAATTTTCGAACCACATTTTCTCACTTGACCGAATTCAATACATGGTCTTATCATCATCATTTTCACATTTTCACATCAATTTATATTCGAACACATAAAAAATCAACGCAAATCTCATTTACGACTATTAAGTATCACTTTCGAGCGTTTACGGAACATTTAATGGCGAAGTGATTAATTAATGTCCAACAATTTCTTTTTCGATTTTCATACTAATTCTAACATTCAAAAGTTCTCTAAAATTATTTCAACCAATCGAAATAATTTTTAAATGACCAAATTACCCCTGTGACCGAATATGTATACATATCCAAAAATCATCATTCCAAAGCATTCAACACATTCAAAACACACTAAACTCATGCAAAACACAGCTAAAACATATCAAAACCATTAAAAATCCAATCGAACCACAACACCCCTTAGTAGCCGAATCTAATATATACATACATATCCATTTTCGAAATCAATCAAACATCAAATTCATCCACAAACCAACCTCCACACTAATGAGGTGGTAATTCCTAAAGCCCAAGCATGCATTCACAAAATCCTTTTCAAATCCTTTTCAAATCCTTTTCGAAAGCTTAACAAAATTTTTCGAAAACTAAAGTTTACTTTCCGAAAACGCTAGAAACACTTCCTAAATGACTTCCACCTTCCTAAGAGTGTCTTATTACATTAAGAACACCAGCATCTATCCTTGCTTGAGGTTCGGCCTTCACTCCCCCTTGCTTGACCGTGAGTCACCTTGACTTACTTCACTTGATTTCTTGTTTGAACTACCTTATGTTGATTCTAGCTTCCTTGATTCTTGATAACTCCCTTCAAAACTGAGAGATTGAGTGAGAAAGAGAGTGAAACCGTGAGCTAGAGGGAGAAGAGAACCGAGAGAGATGAGCTTACTGTGAGATGTAGCTAGGATGAGAAAGTTGAGCTCGTGAGATGAAGAGAATAAGAGAACAAGAGACTAGAGAGAGCTCGAGTGAGATGGCAATGGAAGAATGAGAGAAGAGAGCTTTGAGTTTGGGTGAGAAGAAAGTGAAACCGTGAGAGAGAGATCGTGAAATTGGAAGAAGAAAGAAAAAAAATGAAGTGAAAGGGAGAGAAATAAGAGTTGATTGAATATATGGTGGAAAAATTTTCATCTATTTTATTTATTTAGTTTACAATTATAAAAACTTGATTATTTGATTATTAAATAAACACCTTACACTTGTCACTCTATCTCATTTAATCTTCATCCACTTGTCATCTATTTCATTCACATGCTTTACAAATATCATTCATGCACACTCTCCTTGTCACTTGAATTATTTCGTTCTTCCAAGCTCCTAAAATGCGTTTTTCGTATTCGGAATCCTCTCAGGTCCATCTGAAAATTTTATTAAAATCAAATTTCAAATTCGAAAACTCTGTTAGTATTCTACTAATTATCTTGGTTCGTTCGTTTTAATTACTTTTTGGATTTCAAAATCATAGACAGTCCCCAGACCCATCCGGAAATCTTACGAAAATTTAATTATTTATATGAATTCAAATATTTTAATAGTTTTACTATTTCGTACATAAAAATAAAATTTAAGGGGTTACCTAGATTTCGGGAGAGTATGTTACATATATAGTTGAGTATTCATACCGGGCAATAAGCCCAGCGTGCTTGCTATCGATATGGATACTCATATAACCCAGTATGGATACGAATACATATGGATCGACCCATGGGGATAACTCGACATAATCCATTATCCATATCGGTCAGCATGACACCTGGTATGGATAATATAAAGAAATTTATTTTTTTATCCATATCGGGCGTCATGCTGATCGGTATGGATAATGGATTATCCATACTGGGCGACATGACGCCGATATGGTCAATCACGTTTTCAATTTTTTTATCATTATATTTGATTATCCATACAGGGCTTTTAGTGTCCGGTATGGATAATCTGGTATTAATATAATGTTTTCTTGTAGTGCCAATTATGGATATTAATTGTAGGCACGAGATTAATTTTGATTATTTTGATGGAATTGGGTTAGATGAGGCTGAATTGGATAGATTTGATGGGATAACATTGGATTAAATTGGATGAGGTGAGATTGGATTGGTGTTGTATAGAATTGGATTGAAAATAATAGTGTATTATGGAATTGAATTAAAAAATAATTATATATTATATTATTTTAATAATATAAAACTTAAACCATTTTAATATCATTTTAAAAAATAAGTCTAGCCATTTAAAATTATATTTATTTTATAATTATTATTGGAATATTATTATTTTACTATTTTAAAAATGTATAGAAAAATAATATGAAAAATAATTTAATATATTATATATTTAATATAAAAAAGGAAAGAAGAGAAAAAATGTAAAAAAGGAAAAAAAGAGTTAAAGGTTGATGGGATAAATATAACCCATCAAATTAGTGAGTTAAATTCATCGCACCAAAGTGGGATAAATTGGTCGCATGAAATTGAAAAAATTCAATCTCATACAACCAACTAGGGGTGGGCACAAAAACATGGAACCAATCCGAACACCCTGATCCGATCCGATCCGTGGGTGGGTGTTTGGATCGGATCACATATTCAAAAGTAAGGTGTTTGGATCCTCACTTGTGAAAACACCATGTTTCGCGGATCGGATCAGATTGATGTATTCAAAACCGATCCGATCCGATCCGTGAACCCGTGAACAATGATACATACGTAATTTCATATGCCCCTATATAAAGTCTACTTAAGCTAACCCTAACATCCATCTCTCACTCACTTTCACTCTCATCTTAGCAGCTTGGTGAGTCTATTTACAACTTTAGCTTGATATTTACATGATTGAGTGTTAGTGTTTTAGTGATTTCTATGCTTATTTGTTGTGTTCTGTTGTTGAGTTATATATTTCACTCGCTGATTTTATATATATTATATATGTTATTGTTGCTGTGAATAGATAGGGAAAAGTATAAAGAGTGATGAGGAGTCTGAATTTGATATTGATGATGTTAATTCGATTAGAAAAAACCAAAATCTTGGGGTGACAAAAAAAATAGAGAAGAAGATGAAGAATAAAAGTAGTCGTAGACTTAAGTTAGATTGTTGGGAGCATTTTGAGTTGTTCGAAACTAAGGAATGTAGAAAAAAGTCTTGGTGTATATATTGAAATTGAAAGTAGGTGTTCAAACATGAAACCGATTCGATCCGATCCGCAAACTAGGTGTTCGGATCGGATCGGTTCATTCTCCTTGATAGATCATGTTCGGATCCAAAAATAGCGATCCGCAAATTTATCATGTCTGGATCGGATCCAGTCGGGATCGATCCGAACATGGTGTTGCCCACCCCTACAACCAACAAACAAGGGATGTGATTGAATTGAAAATTATCTAATCGCAATCCAATCCCTTGTAAAAACAAGGCCAGAGTAGGAAACTGTAAAAATGAATTGTCATGATCGGCTGCTGACCAAATTTGTATGTTGTCACTAAAATACCTTTACTTTGCTAGACTACTATGATTCCATTTTGCATATTTCTCTCACTAATTCTGAAACTTTATGGGAAATAATTTCCTCCTTCTCTAACATTGTTTCCTTTCATTCTACTATGTTTGTGGGTTGGTTCAAACTTACCTTGATAAATAAGTCTTTCATTTATCATATTATTGATATACAGTAACGCTGAACATCTCACTTCTCACCCCTTGTATGTTATTTTATATCTCATTTGGGTTTTTATCAATGATGTGGCAATTGATTTATCTTAAATGATTATAGTTAATTTTTATTTTTTTTCCAAATGGTCATTATATTAGTATACTAGTTTATTTTCAATGCACAATCAATATTAAGTTAGTTCCATTATTTTATTAATTTAGTTTTGGGATATTAAGAAAAGTCTCCTTGAAAAGTAAATTAATCGGAGTTGGCATCTATTTTTTTTTTTTTAATAATTAGATAAACTGCTCTCTATTGTTAAGTTTATATCCAAAAAATTAATATTTTTCATTTAAAATCATGAAATGAGTAAAAATAACTTTATCAAGATTATGTAAAATCTCTATCATACATTTTAAATTTATGTAATAACTAAAATATCATCTTAATTATTAATTAATAACAATATTAGGAAAAATAACACAAAAAAAAACTCTTTTCTCTCATTCTCGTCTTATTTTTCTCTATTTTCTCATTTATTAAGTGTCATTTCTTCTCTCTAATTCTCTCTCATTTCTTTTCCTTTATTTATTTTTTTCGTTGATAATAGTGGTGGATCATATGGGACAAACCTAGATGATGACCCCATCTCATTTTGTTTGGACCAAATTAAAATTTTTTAACTTCAACATCCGACCACTTGTTATTTTTAACCTAAAAACTAAAAATGGATGTTCTCTCAACAATTATTTTAATCATTAGATTGAAAGTGCATAAATAATTAGTTATTGAAGTAAAAAACTATAAGTTATAAATTTAAGTTAAAAATAGTTACTAAAGTAAAAAACTATAAGATACAAATTTAAGTTAAAATAGTTATATAAATATATATATGTGTGTGCATGTCTACGCGCGCGCACCATAAGATTCTTCATTTTCACTTTTGGAAGGCGACTCCTTACTTATCCTTAGCCATTCATTCCCTTTTGATCATATCTAATTTGCATATTCTGTGGTCCCATTTAGGTTATGAAAGAAAAAATAATAATAATTAACTATTTATTTTGTTTGCAATAAACAACTTGCTTATTTTACTTGTACAACCGTGTCACAGATTATTAGTCCAATATAATTTTATGAATCGAACCATAAAATTCAACGAAATATGGTTTCTCAAGCTTAGCCAGTTTACTACCGTCCGATATAATTCGGTATAGAAGAGTTCTCATTCAACTTGTATGATTGAAATTTGAGAAATTGCACTGTTACTAGCATTTTAAAAAAAAAAAGCTCAATCAAGTCAAACACTATAGTATGAAATGGAAATAAATTAGAAATATTTATATCATTACTCTCAAAAATGTAATAATTAACTTATTATTATAAACTTACGAGTGTCCAACATAACTTAATGAAAAAAAAAAATCATTTTTTTTCATAATTGTGATAAAATTTAAGCTATGTTACTTATGTATCCACATTTATTATAAAATTTAAGTTACATTGCTTGTGTATTTACTTATATGTTTGAAGAGACTTTTCTCAATTTTATAAGAACAGATATATATGAATCACATTTAATCTTAACAAATTTCGCTGTACTTCTAACTCTTATGGTGTTTTTTTTTTTTATGATGAAAAAATTTAGTGTGACGATACCAATTTCAAATTAATGTAAATGATAATAAGAAAATGTCAAATTAATTAAAAGGAAAAAATTTATTTTGATCCTTAATTTTTTAGAAATTGATAATTTTTTAAACATCTTTAAGATAATATACTAAACATCCCTAAATTTATAAAAAATTCATCATTTTAGTCTCTATCGTTAGTTAACCGTTGGTCAAATTGATGGTAAGAATGTTAAAATGGTAATCTTGCATTACAATTTCGAGAAAATTTTATTTTGATTCCTAATTTTTTAGAAATTGATAATTTTTTAAATATCTTTAATATAATATATCAAACATCCCTAAATTTATTAAAAATTCATCATTTTAGTCCTGCTGACAAGTTTTTTAACAGTTAACGTTAACAAAAAACGCAAAAAGATCAAACTACCCCTACTTTATTGGAAGTACCTTTTTACCCATGATGCATTAAAATGTAAGATATTTGGAATGACTATTATACCCTTCCATATAAAAACAAATTAGAATTGAAAAGATCAAAATATCTTTATAATTTTTTATTAATTCTTTTTGGATGCTATATGTTGAGTGAATGAATTGTTTGTTGCATCGGATTTGATAGGTTTTGATGGGTAAGGAAAATACACTCTCACTGTCAATTTGACCAACGGTTGACTAATGGTCGGGACTAAAATGATGAATTTTTATAAATTTAGGGATGTTTGATATATTATCTTAAAGATGTTTAAAAAATTGTCAATTTCTAAAAAATTAAGGATCAAAATGAAATTTTCATAAAATTTTAATGCAAGATTACCATTTTACCTTCTTACCGTCAATTTAACCAATGGTTGACTAACGGTAGAGACTAAAATAATGAATTTTTTATAAATTTAGAGATGTTTGGTATATTATTTTAAAAATATTTAAAAAATTATCAATTTTTAAAAAATTAAGGATCAAAATAAATTTTTTCCTAATTAAAATAAACTTCTTTAAAAAATTTGTACGAAATGTAGTTTTCCTTCCGCCTTTTCTCTCTCAGATTTCATTCAATACACGAAAGCTACTTGCAAATTACGATTAAGGGGGAGAAGTCAGAGACCACATAAGCACGCAAAGCACTTGATTATCAAGTCATCAAAATAAAATAGTAATAATAATAATTAACAGCGAAAGATTCTTGACATGATGACAAAACGATGACCACATCTTCAGACATCTTATTTAATTTAATAATTTATGTTAGGATATGTAAGTTAACTTGTACCGGCAAAAGTAGCATAGCTTTAACGACCCTTTCAAAATCCTACAACGTACTAAGGAAACCTGAAACCTGAAACTGTGTCTTTGCCTGAATTATGAGGGGGGAGGAGGCCGAGATCGATCGCTTGCCGATTGACTTATTGGCTCATATATTTGTTTTCATAACTTCCTTCACTGATTTGGCACAGTAAGTGATGTTACACGCATTTTCTTGTCAAGGGGTTAGTTGGTTTTGTCTGTTTTTGACGGTTTGGTGGTGTTGTTTGTGAAGGGCAAGCAGTGTTTGCAAGAAATGGAAACTGGGTGTGAAGCAGTCTTTGGCAAGAAGAGAGAACTTGAGCTTTGCTGGTCGGAACATGGACGATGATTCCACTGCCCGCCTTGTTGGCCATGCCTATAACATCAGAGAACTTGAAATGTATTATACTCTCTCTCTCAATTTTAGTTGTTTTTTTTTTTTTAATCTTAATTATGAATATTGTCTTGGTTCTATGTGTATTTTTATTTTTTGTTGGGTATTCAATCTTGTTTTGGTTTTGTTTTTCTTAATATGTATATATATGGTTGAAGAAATTTTGAATCAAATTGCAATTTGATGAAATTACGGTGATCATTTATAATGTTTTGGACTGTTTAACAAGAAACAGAGAAATGGAGAGATGGAGTAATATGTGTTTGTGCTTAATTTTGTTGACAAGAGTCTTCACCTTTTCATAATTGGGGACAGCAACCCCATTTTAAGCAGTTCCCCTTCTCCTTTCACAATTATTATTATTACTATGTTCAATTGAAATCTTGAAGAATACCTTTAGGGCTTGGTGGTCTGGTGGATAACAGTAAAAGTTATTTTCCTGGAAATCATAGTATCGTCATGATCATGCAAATTGGGTGAGGTCACAAGTGTGAAATTTTGTACATATTATAATGTTAGTTTCCTCTCTGAAATTATGTTGTCTGCGTTGGGAGTGCTCTTCACAGTTGTCCATGAAGAACATCTAGATCTAGGCACCTGCCCAGCTCCGTTGTTGGAATAGCAATGCATTTGATTAAGTTAATTGAATTAATTCCGCTTCTTGTCCGTGAAATTGTGCCGTAGTAGGACACAGTGGATTAACATGGGATGGGGGAGTGATATCTGGGCTATTGATATAGATGAAGTGTATGTTTACACTTTCAAATTTCAATTGTTAAGTAGACATATGTAAGGTGTGCTCCTTGCCTTCTTGGATGGTGCATTGCAGCATTACCAACCGGTAAATTCATGTGACATCAATTGCTAGAGCAATGTTTTATGGTTTTCTTAGTTCTTTCAGCCCAATTATAAGATGGTAGTCATTCGCTAAGTGGGCAACAAATCTAATTTGAAGAGTCCTTTTGTCCTTGTCATGGTAGAGTGATGCAGGATGCCCTGTTCTGGAAGTTCATGCTAGAAAATTTGTGATCTGGCTAACATGTTAAGTCTCGTGATTCCTGTCATGGGTTGATGTGAAAAGTATTCTGCAAGAAAAGTGAGTGTTTATAATTGATTAATTAAATTGGATCCTAATTAATTGTTTGTTAGTTGAGTGTTACCTAGAAATATGATATGATATAATTCTTATAATCATTTTTCATACTTCTATTTGGCATCATATAAGAAGAATGTTGTAAACATCAGGGCTCAACAATTGGCGCTTGAATGTTGAAATAATAAGGCAAGTGGCATATTCATAAGATTGAATGTTGTAAAATGAGATCTGGAGTTTGCATAAGTGGGACTTGAAACCTTTTTTTATGAAATTGGTATAAGCTATTTTAGATATCTTTCTGCCTCATAGATTATGAGGAATTATTTGATTTATCTATATTGAAATAAGATGCACCAAATTTGCCTCCATAAATTTTCAATTTCTGAAGTATGTCATTGTACTTTCAGTTCAAGGAACCGTTGGGGTTGCCAAATAACTGACAATGGACTCTACAGAACGTCTCTAGCAAAGTGTATCAGCAATCTTACATCCATATCCCTATGGGGATTGACAGGCATCACAGACAAAGGTGTTGTTCAGTTGGTACGTGTTAGTTATCGGTCGAAATGCAAACATGCGTTATTTGCAAAATACATAAAATAGTTTATAGGTTCTACTCTATGCCAAAGTTCAGAACTCTATACTTTTTAAGTGATCTGTGTTTATGCATAACCAAGAGTATTTAAACAAAACAAATATATTTCGAAAGGTGAAAATTGAAATTCAATGTAGATAGATGTATGCCATTCTCTTCATCTAACATTAGATTTTGAATTTACTCAATGAATTACAATAAAGAATAATGAATGAATATTGTCTGTCCTTTGGCTGCCTATCATATTATTGATAAGCTTTTGCTAGCAAATGAATTCATGGCAGTTATTAAATGTATTCATCTTCTTAGTGTCTGTACTGTTTTTGTGGTTTTCTGGATTCAAAGTATATGATACAAATTCAAGTGAAAAAGAGATGCCTTAGTTGTTGGCTGCTTGTCATATTATTGATATACTTTTGCCAGCAAATGAACTCATGGCAGTTATTAAATGCGTACATCTTGTTTGCGGTTGTACTGCTTTTGTGGTTTTCTGGATTTGAAGTTTATGATACAAATTCAAGTAAAAAAGAGATGCCTTTGTTGTTTCCATTACCTAAATAATCTTATACTATACCCCACCAGCAATTTTTTTGAATCCTTTTAGCATAAATGATTTTCTTTGTTTACCTTTTTTCTTTTTTGAACAGATATCAAGAGCCAATTCCCTGCAACACGTTAATATAGGTGGCACATTTGTCACTGATGAATCTTTGTACGCCATTGCCAATAGCTGTCCACAACTAAAGGTGATTTTTCTGGGCAAAAATTGCCCTTTGAATCACACTATCAGAAGTAGTTAAGACTAATGTTATCGGCTACATTATCTTCTCTTAAATACAACAAGAAATTGGTTCATTTTTTTACTAGTCTTGATCAAGGCAAAAGTTACTAGCTTTTATTTTATCTGCTTATCAATATTGACCATGTTGGTTGTTCTTTGCCAGAGTATTGTCCTCTGGAGCTGCCGTCATGTGACAGAGAATGGACTTCTTTTTCTTGTCAATAAATGCCGGAAACTTGAGTCCATCAATGTGTGGGGAACCAGAGTTCCTGTCGACTGCTTCATGGGCTTGCTTGCTATCAGTCCAGCCCTACAGATAAAACCTGAAGGATTGCTCTTAAATGTTGGAGTTCCCGTGTTGCCAGTTGTATAAGTTGTTCAATTAGTTGCTCTTTGTACTGTTTACTTCACTTTCTATCATCATCGTGGTCGTCAGAAATTTGTTAATTTGATAAACTGCCCATTGTTTCAACTTTGGCTCTGTACATTGAGTCAATGACACAATTGGTATTCTTTTGTGCTGCTTTGCAAAAGATTCTTGGATATGAAATACAAAATTTGAACCAGAAATAAAATTGTTCGAACTCTGACCAAAAATTATGATTATGATGGCACTTACATGATCAATCTATTTTCCCTTCGGATTATGAACCAAATATCATCCTAGAAAATTTGATTATTTAATGGTTAACATATTTAATTTGCAATTCGGATGCAATTCTATATTAAAAGTGAGTTTCGTTATTGAATTCATATAAACGATATTTATATAGATTCCAACTCTAGAAATTTCTCGAGTTGAAGAATAAGGAATTTTTATATTTAAAATATATTTATTTTTCAGATATTTTAGTTCAGCGAGTTGATATGACCCGTATAATATGATAGTTCAAATTTGAAATTGCTAGAAGTATTACGGCACCGGGAACTTGAGCACGAGTAATAAATATTATATATCACAAAGCCTTGGTACTTCATTCCATTTACACACAAAATATCTTAAATGACGTCTGTTTATGTTCAGTACTCTTGCGCATAATGGCTGCTTCCTTCCCTTGGCTACTTGGCATAATTCTCAGAGTTTCATTCTAAAGATGCGGACATCTTGACCATCTTATTTTAATACGATGTTTGTCTTTGAATAAAGTATCTATACAATTATTTTGGGTTATGCTATATCAACTTAATTTTGATTTAGTAGTAGACATTTGCGGATTGGGCTTAATTTTTTAAGTCAACCTAACAAAGTTGGGTTGAGAAAAATTCAACTCATCTAAACTCAACATAAAATTTCAGAAGTGTTGATATTTTTACCCTTTTTTTATCGGTCTTTTATTTTTCAGTTAATTTGAAAATCATATTTTATAATTTTTATGGTAGTTCTTAGATGCCTTTTTGTGTATGTAATATCCATGATCACATTTATTTTATTTTATGAGATGGTCTTCACATATATATATTTGAGCAAACAAGGAGGGGAATAATTTGTGTACAGTAATATTCAAACCAGTTTTCCCCCCAATTTTATTACAATACCCATTAGGTCCATCGCGCAGAACCAGTCAAAGTCACGCGCTTCGCCACCAACTTTCAATTAAATCAAATTATTAAAAACCAGAACCAAAATAAATAAATAAATAAAACCAAAAGCCTATTGAAAAAGCCGAGAAAAAAAAAAAACAAAAAAAAAAAAAAAAAAAAAAAGTCGCAGAAACGCCCTCCAAAAAAACAAATTGAGAGAGAGCTTAGAACAAATCTTAAAATTTAGGGTTTCAAGCCGACCCGCCAAATCCTCTCACAAACCCTACCATATGCAGCATTGCCTCTGCATGAATCGGATCCAGATCCGGAGCCACATTACCGATTCCGGTTCAAATCATGACGGCTTCGAAGGTGCCGCCTTCCGCCTCCGCCAGCAGATCGGAGCCTCCTAAGGACTCTTCTTCGGTATTTGATTTTGAATTTCTCCTCTGTCTCTGCCTCTCTCTCTACGGTCTCTTTCCAGAAAATGCATGTCGGTCTCCGATGACGCTCCTTCATTGACTATTCTTGTTTTCCCTTTTTGTCCTAAATTTGTTCAACTTTTTAGATTATCTTAATAAATGCATGTCTGCTTCCAATAATTTAATTCTTTAGATAGATGTATAAACGTAGCTGCATTGTGTATATGTTTTGATCTTTTAGGTTTTCGATTCCTTTTAAGTGGATTACGGACACAATTATGATAATTTTAGTTTTATGGTTCACGTTTGAATGCAATTTTTGGATTCTGTTAATTACATTGCAAAGCTGGAATTCTGTGTTGTGTATTTGATTTTAGTTTGGGATTATTTGTTAATTTGTGGTTCATTAATGGTTTCTTTTTATGACAATTCTGCTTCTGTATGCTATTTTTCGTAATTGTTGCTTGAGTTTTCCTGTTATATTCGACTCTTTTGTGTGATTGTTTGTTGGATTTTATGCAGATGGCGAAATCACAAGACCAGACTCCAACTCATAAGGAGATTTTGTCTGTTATTGATTCTTTAAAGAAACAAGTTGCGGCTGATAATTTTGTTTCTATAAAGGTGTGTTTTCTATGTTTGGCGTTGACTGAAGTAGTATGTTTTTGGATATGATTTTCGTTTATGTTAATTAATATCTGAACGTTGTTTTTGGATAAGATTTTCGTTCATGTTAATTAATAACTGAACGTGCTTTTGTTTTGTTTTGTTTTTGTTTTTGTTTTTTTTGGTTGTTTTTAGAGAAGAGTGGAAGAAAATAGACAAAAGTTGGTTGGCATCACTAACGAGCTATATAGACTGTCTATAGAAAGAAGAAACAATCAGATAATTTCCTCAGATAATTGTATAGATCTACTGACAAAGGGCCAAAAAGATTTACTTGGATTGCAGAATGGTATTGATGTAAGTAATGGGGACAGGGATAGCCACAGCTCTCAGGAAGATGGCCATGCTTCTAGCATTCCTGTAAAGAATGCTGTTCGCCCTATTAAGCTCGCTGAGGCTAAAAGATTACCTCCCTATACCACATGGATATTTCTAGACAGGTGTGATACAATTATTGTGTATTCTGCTTCCTTGGTCCAGATAGGATTATTTGTGTTATACATTGTACTTATCAGTTTATAAAATATGTTACTGTACCCTTCATATGTTCCACAAGCTGAAAGTTCATAGACTTTTGACTATGGATTGTTTTTTTGTTATTGATAATACAGACCAATGAGCATGTAATTTCAAAGCATTGGATATATAACCATAAAATTGCATGGTCAAGTATCTTTTCATTAATAATGCAGCTGTTGTTGGAATCCTTTTATACAGATTGAATATCACACTTTTTACCTCTTCTTCAGATGTGTCTTTTACAGGATTGCAATTTAAGTACATGTATTTTGTTACTTAGAATAGTTTCTTCTCTGCATTTTGCTATTATGTGCATATCCGATCCAGATATGCAATTTCAAATATTCGAAAATATTATCTCTGATGAAATTTTAGTTATGTTAATAGAGTCAGTTTCTTGTCTGTCAAAATTTTGGTTTGGAGTGTTCAGTTTGATGGTGATCTATAATGATTCTGGTGCAGAAATCAAAGAATGACAGAGGATCAGTCGGTGGTGGGTCGAAGGAGAATTTATTATGATCAAAATGGCGGTGAAGCACTAATCTGCAGTGACAGCGAGGAGGAAGCAATAGAGGAAGAAGAGGACAAACGAGATTTTGTGAATTCTGAAGATTTTATTCTGCGGTTGGTAGAATCAAACTATCTGATTTAATTTATAAAGTTTGTCATTTTCTTTGTTTCTTACTTTTCTTTTCAGTTATTTTATTGTGATCATTGGTTGCTTTCTTAGCTTTTGCTCTAGTTCATGTTTTTGTGAAGCAATGGTTTCTTTCTTAGCTTTTGCTCTAGTTTGTGTTATGGTGTTAGCTGTATACTTTGTTGTAAATTAAACTTCTCTTCTCCGCATCTCCATCTTCCTTGTTAGGTGCCTATCCAAACTCAACATACCTTGAAGGCCTAGTTTCAACTATTTGATTGGCTTCACATTTCTCCTCTCTGTGATCCCATTTGTTTTGATGAACTGTGATTGTTACTCCATTAGAAATTCTCTGAAGCACTCATGTTTCTCCTCACTCCATCTCAACTCCTGTTTTGTCTTAATGGTCATTATATGCACCTGTACTTTTCCGAGAAAGAAATTTTTCGATGTTTTGTCTGGATAGACTATGAGAATACTCTGTGCTTTCTCATGAGAAGCAGGCTATTACATGCATTGAAAGTGTCATTCTGTCATCATCATGTTCTTTGAGGTGGGCTGCTTCTTTTGCCAAATAAAGCTATATTACTAGTTGTCTTAATTTAACAAGCAAGAATTGCAAAAGTCCCACAATTTTTTTGATATTTCTTTGATAGCCAATATGATGCCTTAACATATGTTGCAAATGTTGACAAAACCACATATTGCTTTTTTTTTTTTTTTCCCTGATATAAAAATTTTGACTTGAAGTTTGTTTTACTTGTTTCATAAAAATGTTTAGTATATTATATTGTTACATAGTTTTAATAGGCGCGCCTGGAGCACTTAGGCGGAGAAGCCCGAAGAGAGCCTAGGCGCGCCTGGGCAAAATAGAAAGGAAAAACTGGCCGACGAGTCACCCCGACCACCGCCGCCAAAACCGGCCAAACAACCACCGAAACCAGCCAAACAGCCCTGAAACCAGCCAAACAACCTTGAAATTAGCCTTCTTGTCATCGATCCACTCCTCTCTCCTCACGTCGGCGTTCTAGTCGCCGAAATCGGCACTCCAAGGTGGTGGTTGCTTGGCTGCAGACGGTGAGGAGAGCTGGAGAGAGAATGGCAAGGGTAAAGGGAGGGAGAGGCTAAGGCAGAAGAGAAGTGACGGCTAGGGTTCTGGCTGTCCAACCTTTAAATATATATATGTGTGTGTGTGTAGGAAAATTGCAAATAACTCCCTAATTTATGACAAAATATCTAATTAGATCTAGGAAAAATTGTATAGAATCCTTAAATTATAATAAAATATCCAATTAAACCCACTAATTTGAAGAATAAATAAAAAACCCCTAAAATTATATATATGTATAAAAAGACCCTAATTTTATGATTTTATAATATTTTAAGTTTTTTTTTTATAAGAAGTGTGCTTTACCTCGAAAAGGCATGCCTTGTGCCTTGCGCCCATAGTTCTGAAAAGCGAAAAGCGCACCTAGGCACAAAAGGCCGTGGGGCCTGAGGCGCAAGGCGCACGAGGCGAGGCGCGCCTTTCAAATGAGAGGCGTACGCTTCGTAAAAAAACTCAAAATATTGTAAAATCATAAATAATAAACAATAATAAGATTTAATTCATAAAATAAACAAATTTTCATCATTAATCATCTTCAAATTCTAAACTAGTAGCAACATTAACCATGCAAACAACAAAAATTCATTCCAAGTGCTATTGTGCTAGTAGCATAGTTAGTAACTTAGTCACCTATTAAGTACTAGTAGTCTAACACCAATTATCAAGTACCGACAACAAACATTTAAGGCAAAATGACAAATGTAAAGTAGTAAAACCACTTGTATGTAATAACTAACTAGTAAATTAGTAATTACCAAATAGGTTTTACTTGTTAGACACCTACACAATAACAAAAATTTAAAGTTTAAAAATACTAATCACTAGAACCAAAAAAGAAAAAACAGAAACTAATTCATGCATCAAGCCATCAATCATCATCAAGATCATCCAAATAATCATCTTCATCCTCTCCCTCTCCAATCTCCTCTTCATCTTCTAGTTGCTCTCCAAATTCTACTCCTTGTTCAATGTCACATTCCTCCTCCTCCTCCTCCTCCTCCTCCTCTTCAATCTCCTCAATTCTTAACCGCTTTGATGAACCTGCTTGCGATCTTAATTGATGGCTAGGCTCTCCCACTCCTGTAGCCATGGCAACATCAGTCCAAGTCAAATCCTCATTTGGAAAAACAATCTCATCATCTCTCTCTCCCTTTTTGTTTATCCTGGTAACGGATTGTCTGGGAAGATTAATTGATAGAGCTGAGGAGTGTCACTTGGTGGAGGGCTTTTGTGTGGGAAAAGAGAATGTTATGGTTTCTCATCTTCAATTTGCTGATGATACTGTCTTCTTTTCTTCGGATAATGAAGAGAAGTTTGGCTCTTTGGTTGAGTTGATTCATTTATTTTGTAGGATTTCTGGGCTTAAGGTAAACTTGGCTAAAAGTGTTTTAGCTGGTATAAACTGTGATGACAGGAAGATTGTTGATTTGGCCAAAGCTGTTGGATGTGAGGTAGGTTGTTGGCCATTGAAATATTTAGGGCTTCCTTTGGGAGGTAATCCCAGATCTTCTGAGTTTTGGGCGCCGGTTGTAGAGAAAGTAGAAAGGAGATTAGAGGGATGGAAAAATGCATTTTTATCCAGGGGAGGAAGGTTGGTTTTGATTCAAGCGGTTTTGCACAACATTCCCACTTATTTTCTTTCCTTGTTTAAAATTCCTATTGGGGTGGCTAAGAGAATTGAGAAGATTATGAGGAATTTTTTGTGGGAAGGATTTGGAGATAGAAAGAAGGCTCATCTAATCAGTTGGGATATTGTTTCTCGTCCTCGCGACAAAGGAGGCTTAGGAATTGGGAACGTGGTCTTGAAAAATTTGGCTTTGCTCGGAAAATGGATTTGGAGGTTTCCCTTGGAACCTAATTCCATGTGGCATAGAGTGATTAGAAACAAGTATAGTTTGCATAGAAACGGATGGGATTCTAATGTGGTTATTAGAGGCTCTAGTCGTTGTCCTTGGAAAGTCATTATGCAAGGCTTCCAAGCATTCTCAGATAACATAAGGTTAGTGGTTGGAAACGGTGTTCGAATTCGGTTCTGGGAGGATTGTTGGTTGGACGCTTTGCCTCTTTGTGCAAAATTTCCAAGATTATACAAGCTTGCTTCTTCTCAAAGTGATTTAGTTTTAAACAGATTGGATGGTTCTTCTCTACACAAAGGATGGTATTTCGATTTTAGGAGGAATTTGACGGATAGGGAGATTGAAGAATTCTCTTATCTTATCTCTTTGCTTGAAGGTGTTTCCCTTAATTCAGGAAAAGAAGATCAAAGAGTTTGGAAGTTAAGCTCCAATGGCTTTTTTTCTTGCAAGTCTTTCTTTGATAAGTTGATTATTAATGACTCTCATCCAAGGTTTGTCTTTGATAATCTTATTTGGAAGTCAAAGGTGCCGAACAAAGTTAAGTTTTTAGCTTGGCTTATTGCTCATCGGAAATTAAGTACTTGTGAGGTTCTCCAAAAAAGATATCCTAGCTCTTGTATCTCTCCATATTGGTGTGTTATGTGTAAGAGTAGTGGGGAAAACTTGGATCATCTTTTTCTTCATTGTTTGGTGGTGGGTAAATTATGGAGTAAGTTATTTTCTTTAGGGGGATTGAATTGGGCTACACCTAAGTTTTTAGGGAATTTCTTTATGGAAGAATTTCAAGCTCTTGGAGGGGGAAAGAAAGCTAGTATTCTTTGGTGGTGTGGACTCCTCGCCATCATATGGGTTATTTGGGAAGAAAGAAACAGAAGAATCTTTAATGATGTTGAAGAGGAGGAGAATTTTTTATGGGATAAAGCGTATTATCTAGCTTCCCTTTGGGCTTCTTCTTGAGTAGATTTTAAAGACACTTCGTTATTCTTCATTTTGTTAGATTGGAAGACTGTTAGTTGTTGATTGTTTGTGGTTTGTTCTCTCCAATCTAGTGTTTTTGTTTTGCGTTTTTAGGCTCCTTGGTGGGTTGGTGGACCTCTGGTTCACTCTTGTTCCTATTGTATCATATTCCTTCTCTTTAATAAAGTTTCGTTTATTATAAAAAAAAAAAACCATTCATTGCTTTCATCAATCTGAGTCATTGCGATGAGATCAATGGTATCACGTATTTGATACCGACGTCTTAATGCTCGATTGTATTTGACAAACACCAAGTCGTTTAAACGACTTTGATCAAGCCTGTTTCTCCGTTTGCTATGAAGCTACAAGAATTTTTGCAAAAAATACTAAGGATAAGCTATATGAAACAAACTAGCTTCTTAAAAACAATTGTAAAAACAAACATATTATATATATGTATTTACATTTTCAAACACACTCCAGTTATGTTCACAACCAGATGAGTAACTACAAGTAAGGTTGAGAATTTTAATTGCAAAAGTTTGCAATGTGGATGTCGATGTTCCATATTGACTCCACCATTCAACTGTCCATTAAAATTCATGGGTTAGTAACTTAATATGAATGATAATATTTGATTTAATTTAAGATTTATATATAAAACATAATATATATACCTGGTGTTTTCTCATTTCTCTTTCTAATAGCCATATAGTTTCCAAAAAAACTCTCTGCTTTAGCATAGATTGAAATCTCTTCATCAGTCTGGTTTTGAACCTTTGGATCCGAATTCAACCTTCTAATACATTCATACAAGCCGTTCATGATCTCTGTATCTATACGCTCAGCCTTGTAGAAGAATTCTGGGTTCAAGTACCAACCAGCGGCATGCAAAGGGCGATGAAGCTGAATATCCTATCGATTATCAATGATCCGAAAAATGGCTTGATATTTCTTTTCAACCCCATTAAAAGACCTGACAATTGCTTCTTTAGCTCTATCCATAGCTTCACATATATACCCCATAGGAGGCTTTTTTTCACCGTCCACTAACCGAAGTACACGCACTAGTGGACTGAAATACCTTCAAAGCATTTACCACATTGGTCCAAAAAGATAGGCATCAAAATCACATCTACAACCTTTTTACCTCTTGTTTCTTTTGTCCACTTACTCGTCGGAGGTAAACATCTTTTTGAGGTTGTTTTTCAAACTATTCATCCTGCCCAAAGTGGTAAAGGCAGTTGCAAATCGTGTTTTTACAGGCCTCAACAACTCTTTCTTGTTGGATAGAAAGCCACATTAGTTCAAGTACAATAACTAAGAGAGAAGAGGAACTAACCTGATTATAGCTTTAGAGGAGAGGAACGGAGAAGAGAGGAGGCTAGAACAATGTTCGAAAATACGTTATACGGTACGGTACGGGCACCCCGATATGGTCTGATACGGTACGCTTGATATGGTTTATACGGGCGTATCGACCAAAAATGGTTTAAAAAAAGAAAAAATGCATAAAAAAATACAAAATGTCTTAAATTTCTAGAATAACAATATATTTAAAATTAATTGCCCAAAAATAATATAACCAAACAACCAAAGTGCCAAACTAGAAATAATATAAAAGTCATTAGAACAAAAGATGATCTAGTCAGTGTCATAAAAAGGGTCGCCTGTGGCAAATGGTCGAAAATTAGGATCAAAATGAAATGTGTCATCTTCAGTGTCATCTCCAATACCATCATCCTCCTCCTCCTCTTGACCAAAGATGTCGTCCCTATCCGATTCATCTTCCAATGATAAAATACATTTTCCTTTCCCTATATCAAAATAATTTAAAGTAATATAATTAAAAAGTTAATCGTATATTCAACTTACTCCATTGAATTATTGATAAACTTACGTGCATCTCTACTCCTCTTTTGTCTTTGTTGTGTTACTTGTGCACTTCCACTTGGTTCATTCATGTCCACGTTTGGTGCATAATGTGTGGACATTTGCTCAACATCATCTTCTCCCATCACCCATTCATCATCAGAAGGTAGGTCAGTAGAAATATTCAGCTTATTATCATTAGTTGAACTCCGGTGCCTTAGGAATTTCTAATGCAATTTTCTATTGTACATTATATACACCAATGAGTTCAACTTCTTTGTAGTCAACCGATTTCTTTTTTTTGTATGAATCTACAATTATTAATGATGAAAAAATTAGTATCAACAAATTAATAATTTTATAATATGTATTGATATATTCTAAGCTTCAATGTAGACTCATACCATATTAAATGAACTCCAATTCCGCTCACAAGCGGAGGATGAGCAAGGCTTAAAATTTTCACCGCAAAATACGTTAGCTCTGGAGTTTGATCTCCCCCTTGAAGCCACCAATCAACTACAATACCAATAACAATCTCTTTAGTAAGAAAACACAAACAATTGAGTAACATCTAAAAGAAAACTTCACATACTAGGACTACGTTTGGTGGCAGATGTTTTTGCCAACTCAAAAGAAAACATTCGTTCCCTTTTTTCTAAACTCATCGAGCTGTAAATCTGCCTTTTCTCATTCTTTATAATCTGGAATAAGTTTCTCCATACACATTATCAACCTAAGCTTGAAATTGAGGATTCAGAAAATAAGCAGCTACGTGCAAATGACGATGCATCTGGAAGTCCCATTTCTCATCAATTATCTTTCAGATCTCATGGTAAGCTCCAACTTCATCATTCAAGTTTTTGGCTATCTCTTCCTTAGCCAAGTCCATTGCTCCATAGATAAATCCCATTCCAGGCACCTTTTCTGAATCCGCCAACCTCAACACACGAACAAGGGGTGTAGTCGTCTTCAATGCATAAGACATACTAGGCCAGAAACTTGGATCCCTCAATATGATTCTCTTGACTTCCTTCCCTTTCGGTTTCTTTGCATATGTACATCCAGTCCACTCTGATGAAGTACACATCTGCTCCAAAGGTCCCTTCAATTCAAACATACATTGCAATGTCAAGTATGCAGTAGCAAACCTTGTAGGAGCGAGTTGGAACAATTCTTTATTTGTAAACTTTTTGAACAACGCCAACACCCATCCGTGATTGTAAATGAAGTTACTAACCTATTATAAAACATAAATTTTTTAATTAACATATAACTTAAGTAAGGTTAAAAAAAGAATATAGCAAGAAATACTATAAATCTATAATAATATCTTCTTTGTTTTTCTCAATGCATTTTTATGTTGGGGTAGTTCTCCAAGTTTCTCAAGTATTAAATCTAAGCAATGAGCAGCACATGGTGTCCACCACAACCCTTTTCTCTTTAGCATAAACATTTCCCCAGCTTTCTTGTAGTTGGAGGCATTATCTGTTACCACCTGAATAACAATATCCTCTCCAACCTCTTCAACAATATCATCAAGTAGCTTGAACAACAATGTCGCATCTTTCACAAAATCACTAGCATCAATCGAACGAAGAAAAATTGTACCATATGGATTATTTACAAGGAAGTTGATCAATTGTCTACCCTTTATATCTTTCCACCCATCTGACAATATGGATACTCCTGTTTGTTTCCATGTCTTCATTACTTCAGCTACCATAGCTTTCGTGCTTTCTTCCTCCTCCATTAATATGCTAGTCCTCAACTTATAGCTACTAGGTGGTCTCAAATCTGTACCATACCGCCCAACTGCTCGAATCATATTCACAAACGATGGACTATTAGCAATATTAAATGCAAGGCCATTCTTAAAGAAGAATCGGCCTATCTCCTCACATGTTCCGTCACGTAGTTCCTTGTCAAATCCTGTCTTTCTAATTACCCCTAATTCCTCTGTTTGTAAAACATCATCTTCCACCCCCCTGAGAAACCTATCCATAGGCCCTCTAATCCCTCTCAAAGTCTGAGTTTCAGTCTGAGTCACACTACCACTATTCGACCCTTCCTTAGATCGACTATTTAATGTCGTACATCTATCAATTCTTTCCTCCCTCACTAATTGATTAGTTCTTTTTGCCTTCTCCATATTCTCCATATATCTTTTGATGTCCTCCTTAACTTTTGGAGGAGTAGTCGGACACGCGGAAACATTTCCTTGGATACCCGCAAGGTGTTCTTTCATTCTAAACACTCCCTTCCTCATTACTTTATGACAAAAAATACATCGAATAAACTTTTTCCCATCAGTTTTCATCTCAACCCCATACTTCCATGCCGGATCTTTTTTACTACCTATCACAACACAACACAGCTACTGCCTGTTTATATAAAAAAAAATTAAGCACAAAGACATAGCTACTACTCTATGTGTTGAAACAGAAACCAATGAAGAACAAAAATAGAGGTCAGAAATAGAAACGGCAACATAGCTACTGCCGTCGACTGTTGTACAAAAACAGAAACTGATGAAGAACAAAAATGGAAGAAACGGCAACATAGCTACTGCCGTGGTACAAAAACAGAAACAAAATGCTTGAAACAGAAACAAAAAAGGGGAAAGAACCAGATGGAGGCACCGACACACCTTTTTAGAGAGAGGAAGCTGTTGCCGTTGCTTTTCATGTGGCCGGAAATGAGAGAGCTGTTGTGATCTTTTTTTCCATAGTCAGAAACAGTAGAAATGAGATGGAAATGGTTGAAAAAGAGGGAAAGATCGTCGGTGAAGAGGAGGCAAAGGTAGGTCATCACAGAGGAGAGTGGGTCGACTGAGTTGGTAAGAGTTTAGGGTTTTTTTTTTTTACCTGACCCGACCCGTCGTATAACTCAATATACGGCCGTGTCAGGTCAGAACGGTCGTACGGTACGCAATAAACCGATTTCGTCGTTTTCTGAAACAGGAACGGGCGTACAGACACGTTTTTGGTGCCATACGGCCGTACGGGCGTATATACGCCCGTACTGTATTGTATTTTCAAACATTGGGTTGGAATCGGTGACTGGAGTCTGGACTGCAAACTGTTGACTAGAGTCTGGACTGCCGGCGTGAGCTGGTTGGATTATCGGCGTGAGCAGAAGAGAAGAGAGAAGAAGAGATCGACGGTTGGACTGTCGACGGTCGGCGTGAGCAGAAGAGGAGAGAGGAGAAGTAGATCGGTGGCTGGAGAGCAGAGAAGAAGAGACCAGAAGTGGATCGGCAGTTGGAAAGTGACCTAAGTGGGATTTCGGTGGCTGTCGGCGGTCGGCGAGCTATTTTCGGCTGTCGGCAAGCTTTTCTAGCTGCTGTAATAGTGACCTAAGTCGCCAGTGAGATGAGAGAACGAGACAGGGATTTTTTAGCCCCTTAGATCGACTTTGACCCTTATAAAGGGTCACGATTTTGCAAGGCGCACCGATCGCCTCATCGCCTAGATGCGCAAGGCGAGCGCCTAATGAACACAGGCGTGCCTTAGGTGATGCTAGGCGCCGGAACAGCGCCCTGAGCCGCCTAGCGCCTAGGCGCGCCTTTGATAACTATGCTTGCGCCTCGGGCTCCATAGCCCCTTTGTACCTCGGTGCGCTTTGCGCCTTTTAAAACTATGTACTGTTTAATAAATTATTAACAAATATAGAATTAAGGTTACAATTATAATAGATAATATGCGCATTACACATCGATTAGCCATAGTTTTACAACTATGTACGTATGTATCTATATATAATAGCAAAACTGTGGCGGATTGATGTATTAATGTGCATATTATTAACTTTGATTCTATATCTGTTAATCACACACACACACACGTGTGTGTGTGATAGATAATATGCACATTAATACATCAATCAGCCACAGTTTTGCTATATATATGTATATTAGAACAGAACCTTTCTTTCTTTCTTTTTTTTTTTTTTTTTTTTTTTTTTTTGTGAAACAATTTATGTACCCTTTGGTGCACATTCATCAGGAATTCAATTTGTAGTACATATGAAAATCTGTTTTATGAATTATGATGTCTATAACTAATTACTTAACTATTGTTTCTGTTTTGAAACCACCAGCATGACAATTAAAGAAGTTGGTTTATCTGACGCTGTGCTGGAGTCACTAGCACAGAGTTTCTCTAGAAGCCCTGGTGAAGTCAAGGTATGCACCTTTGATCTCATTGTGATATTGATGGTCTGCATTTTGATGAATTATTGTGTGTGTGTGTGTTTTTTTTTTTTTTTTTTTCAACTGAAGGGGAAAAAAATTCATTAAAAACCCATTGTTAATTCCTATATTTTATTTAATAAAAACTGGTCATAGTGTAAGCTTTGGTCCAGCCGTTTCCCATTTGCTTTCTGCTGGCTTTACAGAGATATGAAACACCATCAAACATCTTATACAGGCAAGATACGAGACTCTTGTAAAGGAAGAGAATGCTTCAGGAATCTCCAAAAATGGGAACAATGGGGTGCAAACCATGAATACTTTTCTCCAAAAAGATCTTGAAGCAGCTCTGGATTCTTTTGACAACTTGTTTTGTCGTCGGTGTCTTGTAAGGATTACCATTCCTGTGCATCGTTTACGCTCCGCTTATGTGTACCATGTTTTTGTAGTTAAGTTCATTGCTCTTCTTTGTATTGGCAGGTCTTTGATTGCAGGTTACATGGATGTTCACAGGATCTTGTCTTTCCAGTAAGTTGCTTCATAATGTTGTTAAATATATATATGAATGTATTACTTGACTTAACATTTTTCTTGGTACAAATGTTGCCAGGCTGAGAAACAACTTCCATGGTACCATTTGGATGTGGAAAATGTACCATGTGGCCCACATTGCTATCGATCGGTATGTGCTGTTTGTTGATTAATATTTGTTTATGTTGCTAGCCTTATCTCCTGGAAGAAGAATTGGAAACCAATATGTCTAGTAGTTTCATATTGACTGATGTCAGGTTCTCAAGTCAGAAAGAAATGCAAACATGGGTTCTCCATTAAATGGAAATATCGAAGAAAAGTCTCTTTCTTCATCTGACTGTGCTGGAGCGCAGACATCATCTCGGAAGAAATCATCTGGTCCCGTTAGGAGAAGGTTGAAGTCCTACCAAAGTGAAAGTGCTTCCTCAAACGCGAAAAACATTTCAGAAAGTAGTGATTCAGAGGTTGGTCCAAAGCAAGAAACCACTTCTACTCGTCACTTATCACCATCAAAGAGTAAGCTTGTTGGCAAATGTGGAATTCGTAAGAGGAACAGCAAGCGAGTCGCCGAACGTGTTCTAGTTTGCATGCAGAAGAGACAGAAGAAAATGGCAGCTATTGATTCTGATTCTGTTGTGAGTGGAGGTCCTTTGCCAAGTGATATGAAACTTAGGTCTACTACTCGCAAAGAAAATGAAGATGCCAATTCCACTTCTCATAAGAATGTGAAATCTCTGACCACTGGAAGGACTAGGAAGAAAGAACTTCAAATTCTGGACAGTCGCAGTTTAGCACTGAGTGAAGTGCCTGATGGTCAGTCAAATGAGATGAATAGTGACCCACCGACAACCAGCAGTAATGACACCTTGAGAAAAGAGGAATTTGTTGATGAAAACATATGTAAACAAGAAATAAGTGATGACAAATCTTGGAAGGCTGTTGAAAAAGGCCTTTTTGATAAAGGTGTTGAAATTTTTGGCAGGAATAGGTCAGTGGATTAAATTCATATTAGGCTTCATTCAATTGATTATTTCATCCCTTTTCATAAAACTTTTCATAAAACTGGTTTTTTAATACATAGGCTGGATGTGGATTTGATTATACATGATACTGGATTGCTCATTTTCATCTTACTGTCATGCCATTAATTTCTTCATTGAAATGAATGCTAGTTTCATTTGGTTCTTGTGACAAAAACAATTATCATTGTCTGTAATATAAGTCAATCTTTTTACATATATGTTAGCTTCATTAAGTTCTAAATGCATGTGAACAAGCAACTACTGGGAAGTAATTTGGTAATTTTCAGCTATATACTTGTTTTGTTGTAAGTTATGTTTCAATTTGGTATTTCGTTCAGGGGACTTTCTGTTGGCAACTTTGGAATTCAATTGTAGATAGTATTTTTGAGTTTGAGAGTGCCTTTTAATAAACTTGCTTAGATGTTACAAATTGTTTCTAAAGAGTTTCTGTCTCCTTAAGATATTGATTTTCCTTCTAATAATGGATCTTCCTTGTCATTACAGCTGTCTAATTGCCAGAAACCTATTACATGGATTGAAGACTTGTTGGGAGGTTTTCCAATACATGACTTCCTCTGGAAATAAACTGTTCGGCCAAGCAGGTGATGGTGCAAATTCCCTTCTTGAAGGCTATGCAAAGTTTGACTTTAATGGAAATGTGGTTAGTATTATATTTTGCTTGGCTAAGTGCATAGGGCAAGGGTCCCATTTTGTTCTATTAGGTAATCTTTTCTTTTTTCTTTTTTGATTTTCTTTATCTTGGTTTGGGGGGGGTGGTTTTAAATGAACATTAGGGTAATAATGAAGTGAGAAGAAGATCAAGATTCTTACGTAGGAGGGGTAAAGTTCGCCGGTTAAAGTATACATGGAAGTCTGCTGCTTACCATTCAATTAGGAAACGGATTACTGAGAGAAAAGATCAGCCATGCCGACAGTATAATCCTTGTGGCTGCCAAACTGCTTGTGGAAAGCAGTGTGCTTGTCTTCTAAATGGAACCTGCTGTGAAAAGTATTGTGGGTGAGCCCTTATTTTCCCTTACAAACCTAACAATTAAATGTCAAGGCTTTTTTGGGTTTTTAATGATTTTGCATTGCAAACTGGAAAATTACTAAGGGCTTGTTAGGCACTTGTGTTCCGTTTTGTTTTTGTTTTTGTTTTATATTTTGTTTTCTGAATGCCTAAAAAACATGTTCAGTTGCTATTTTCCAAATTGTTTTTAAAAGATATGAAATATAAGTTAAATAATTTTAGTGTTAAAAATGAAAGACACAAAAAACCAATATATATATATATATTCCGTGTTTTTCAATAAAAAAAAAAAAAAAAACAATTATTTTTTTTTCTGCACCAAACCTCTCATTCTTTTTCACCCAAATCCTCTTTGCATAGACCCAGACCTACTCCTACTTCTCTCTTTCTTCTTTGCTTATATCTTCCTAGCCAAAACTTCCCCCTCTCTTTCTTCTTCGACAAGACCTTTCTCATCTGAGCCTCCTCATTCTCCTCTTCTTTGCCTAGACCTTCCTCGCCCAAACCTTTTCCTCCTTTGTTTCTTTTTCGTTTTTCTCTCTTTCTTCTCCCAGTTCTTTTTGTCCAGATCTTCATGTTCTTAATTTATTTTTATCCTTCATTTTTTAATTATTAATATATATTATTTAATAAAATTAATATTTACTTATTATTAATATTCTATATCCTAAATATTATTAGTATAAGGGTGGCTCTATTGCCACCTGAAAAAAATTCACCTCACACCTAATTATTTCCTACACCACCTAAAAAAAATTCACCTCACACCTAATTATTTCCTACACACTTTTTACAAATTTACAAATTAATCGTTTACTCCTGATAGAATACCAAAACTTGCCATAAGTAATATTAGTCACTTTAATATAGAAATAAAAGCAAATCTTGTTGGGTCCAATTCCTGTTGTCCTTATTTGACAAATAATCAAGCACAAAAATATTGGAAATTAATTTATGGTATAATAATAGTTTCAATATTATGATATAATTTTGAATATAACTTAATTAAGTGCTTCTTTGGTTGGGTTTTCTACTGGTTTAAAGCTCTACTAATCTCTATTTAATTTTTTTAGAGTGGTGTGGTTGGGCTTTTGAGGTTGACTTTTTAAATGATGGTATGAATGGTAAATTATGTGGGTTAATAATATGGATTGTGTATTCTTTCTTGCTCAATGATGGTATGAATGGTACAAGAATAATCTTAATTTAGTTTTTCCTGTTCATCTAGATGTCCCAAGAGCTGCAAGAATCGATTTAGAGGCTGTCATTGTGCTAAAAGTCAATGCCGAAGTCGTCAGTGTCCATGTTTTGCAGCAGACAGGGAATGTGATCCAGATGTTTGTCGGAATTGTTGGGTCAGGTAAGCTTTAATTTGGATGTTTCATTTTTTGTTTTGACCACTTATAATCATTATATGAAATATATAATGTTTGATGTAGTTGATTAGTGAGAATGTTATTTGAAGTAAAACTAAAGCAAATGTTGAGTAAGATTTTGTATTTGTGGTACGTGGTGTACTGGTCTGGTGTTCTCAATTGTGGATGTGTTTTAGGAAGATTAATTTTACTGATTTTCTGTTCTGGTTATATGTACTTATGTCATGATGTAGCATATTAAAATGAGATTAATTATCTATTCCAAGGAGTGGGCTTAGTGTTAAAAGACATGTTAATAGATTTTTGGGTATAGAAAGTAATCATCATTTTTAACGAAAATGATTCCATGAGTAAATGCTAAATAACATCACGCACGACTGTGTGTTTTTTGGAACTACAATTTGGGAATTTGGGGAGGACATGACTTGAACCCACAATGTTAATGATGTGGGTGTGAGGTTTTATCATTGGGCTATCATAAGTTTTGTGAATAATGTTAAGCATGTATTCTTTGATTACCTAACTCTTTGGTGAGATCCAAATTGTGGGCATTTGAAATGGATGCATTGTTTCTGCTTGCAGTAAGTCACATAAGGAATTGAGATTTTTTGCATAGTTACACACTGGCTTGCCAAAGTAAAGTCTTTCTTTTTTCGGAGAAAGTGCTTTTTCCTTTGAGGACTGAGAGCTGAAATGATTTATAGTTTGAGTTATAGCTTTAGACATGTTAGTAAGTTGTGGAAAACTTGAAAATGTGAATAAAATGTAATGGTGTATGAACAATCTAGTTTTTTCTTTTTCCTGTAGAGAAATCAATTGCATCTGGAGTTGCATTATCTCACAAATTACACCTAGTTGCAATTTGCGAGTTTAATTGTATACTGTTTGTACCTTTTTTTATTTTTATTAATACCACACTATCACTTGGGCTTCCGAAATTGGTTTTGCAGTTGTGGTGATGGTACTCTTGGGGTTCCTGACCAAAAGGGTGATAATTACGAGTGTAGGAATATGAAGCTTCTTCTGAAACAACAGCAAAGGGTAATTGAAGTTTTCTGCTACCATTTCTTTTCTAATGTTACATACATGTCTGGGCTAAGCGGCAGCGTTATTCCTTTAGTTCTGATAATAGCGTGATATCTAAAGAAGTATTAACTGCTTGAATTTGGGATTTGTTTATTGGGTGTGATGCTATTATTTTCTTTTACAACAATGCCTTTTCAATTGAAAATGAGAGCTCAGTGAGGTCTTCCTCTTATTTTATATTTCTCTTGTGCCAGTCAAGTGATTTTTTTCTGGTATTCTCGTCAAGTACCTGATTTTGAAAAATAGTGTTTGATTAAAAGAATTCACTTTTCCAATTCATAGACATGGTGGTAAATTAAAACATATATGATTTGTAATATATTTAAGCCGAATTTCCATGATAGTTTGGGAACCTTGGTCTATAGATAATTTATTATCAATTGAGATTTAGGTTTTGGGGGTGTAAATTTAGTAATTGTGATGAGAGAGATGACATGCAGTTGCATCGTATTTGTTCCATGCAATCTAAGGATTATACTGTATATCCTGTGTTTCAATTATAACTATCAACATATATGGCTTAGATGCTGTAGTGAACTTCTGTAAAATTACTTTTGGAGGCAGGGTGAAACCTATTGCTTGTAACCCTCCTTTGGCATTGTTTGGTCAGACAAAGCTGTAGTGAACTTTTTCTTGACAGCTGCTACAATCTAATAAAATTCCACAGTATATAATTGGGATGGCTAGCATCTAATTCTTTTATATAATATTTATGCAGGTTTTACTTGGAAGATCTGATGTTTCTGGGTGGGGAGCTTTCTTAAAGGTAGTATTCAGATTTTAAGATTTACCCCAAGAAAATGAATCATACTTGATAAATGCTTGTTTCCTTCATGCTGCTGAATGAGTTTTGGTCTGCCTCCAGAATAGTGTTGGAAAGCATGAATACCTTGGTGAATACACTGGAGAACTTATTTCACATCGGGAAGCAGACAAACGTGGAAAGATATATGACCGAGAAAATTCATCGTTTCTATTCAATCTAAATGATCAGGCATGATACATGACACTGCCTTTCAATATTCTGACATTTTTCTCTATGCTTGAGCAAATGCAAATACCTATATCCATTTATGTGCAGTTTGTTCTCGATGCTTATCGGAAAGGTGACAAACTGAAGTTCGCCAATCATTCTCCGGATCCAAATTGCTATGCAAAGGTAAGTATTTGATTGCCTTCCCACTCGGGCTCTTCCCTCTTATCTATTACCATTATTGTTTTACTTATTCCCTTTGACATTGTATCACTTGTTACTACAAACACTGAATCATCACATTCAAAGAGGTATGCCAATATAGTTCATGCTTTTGTCAAACATTGCTTGGCAGGTTATCATGGTTGCAGGGGATCATCGGGTGGGCATATTTGCAAAGGAGCGAATTAGTGCTGGAGAGGAACTTTTCTATGATTACCGTTATGAACCAGATAGGGCTCCTGCTTGGGCTAGGAAGCCTGAGGCATCCGGGTCGAAAAAGGAGGACGGTGCTCCTTCAAGTGGTCGAGCTAAGAAGCTTGCTTAGCATAAGCATATATTTAAGATCAAAATTCAAAATTTTTACCATTCTTTTACAGGTAAAAGCATCATTCGCATTGACCTTGAAGAAAAGATATATCGTCTTATCATTTCGTTGACGGAGATGTGGACATCTCCATAGGTAACCTATTTGATTTTGCCCTTGATTCATGTTTGTTCCAAAGGGACCTAATTCACTAACATTAGATATATAGTGTTCATTGGATCAACATGATTTACCATCAGACTTCATTGTAGATGGGCAATCAGTCAGGAAAAAAAAAAAAATTAAGTCTGATTGACAACCTTTATTTTGACAAAAATGTACCTCCTATTTTGAACGTAATTATACTTTTGTCATCATCATTACCCGTTCACAATGAATATCATTCCCTTTCAAAATAAATGTATTGAATGTCATTCAAAGCTACTAAATACTTGAGGTTTTTTTTTTTTCCCTCTTTTTCTTCGAGGTGACTGAATACTTGGATTTCTATTGCTCTGTTTTTGGACTGATGTTGAACTAGTCTGCATTAGTCAGTTTGCGTACTTGTTTTGAATTAGGTCTGGTAAAATATTAAGCCTAAATTATAAGAACTCTAAAATTTTGTTAGAATACAGAAGCATAGAAGATTTATTATTATTTTCACCACAATGACATTTGTAGAAAGTTATCCTACAAATTCTAAATATTATGAGATTTCTATGGAGTAGAGGTGTTGCCAAACTTTGAAGTGAGTGGGAAGATTTTGACGAAGTATACGAAAGCATTTACAATATTTGTTAAATTCTGATATGTATATACATAACTTGACGAAGTATACAAAAATATTTAAAACTTTTGTTAAATTCTGAAAATTGCTAAAGATAGTATCCTTGTATAATCATAGTTTAAAATATTCGTGATTTTCGCGATATTTCCGCTGATATTTCCGTAAATCAAGGGTACCGATATTGATAGGGGGTGTAATTTTTTATCTGTCAAAATATCCTGAAAATATCCGTAAATATCTATGATATTTCCATAAAATATTCTTTCCGTGAGTTTGTAGTATAAATTTTACAAAATATTGAGGAAATTTTCGAAAATATCTATAAAATATTCGTGAAATATCCTGAAAATATCGGTTAAATTTTCATAAAATAAAAGTGAAATTTAAGCTTTTCAAATAAGAATTTGTTAAACTTTTATCAAATAAATAAAATAAGTTTTCAATCCATGTGAGGAATTTCATTTTCATCAAAAATCTCATTATTATATTCCGTTTTGTAGTTAAGTTCAAACATCTCATAATTGATATTCTATTTTAATAGTCAAATATGTCATGATTGCTATTCTATTTTAAAAACAAAAACTCCTGAGTCCTTGCTATGTTTTCATTTCCATTTTTAAGTGTTATTTTCGTCATCTCTTTGTTCAAAACTTCAAATTACAAGCTAATTTTTGAGGAACTTGTTTACAAACGACAACCAAAACACAAAACATAATTTGGAATGTCATCATCCAATGAAGATAACATTTCAACTACTTTTGAATCTATGAGTTTAGGGACTAGTGATAATGGTCATAGAAGTTTTGATATCTCCAATGATCCTTACACACAATTTCCTATTTATAGACAGATGATGGGAAGAAATTAAGAAACTTATTCATGGCATGTTCATGATTATATTCAAAACCATTCAAATTATATGTCATGATATCAGTATTGTATAAATCTAGATGCTAGCTATATCATGTATGAACCACTTAGGACTTCATTTTAGTATTAAAATTTGCATGATTTGTGTGATGCAAATTAATTGAAAAGTTTTAATAGAAGCTTTTTATATTTTCATATATCTCCTCTATATATTATATCTATATTTATATTTTTTAGTTGTTACTTCTTAGATAAAATATGATTTTTTTAAATATAATATGGTTTTTGGTTGTAGAAATGATTATTTTAACATTACGAAAAGTTTCATTAAAAAATATTATGTTTTTAATTAAATTTCTGTACTTCCCATAAATTTTATGTAAATTTCCGTCGATATCGATATTTTCATCGACATTTTCGTCGAATCGTAGTACCGATATTTCCGTTGATATTGATATTTTCAACATTAATAATGGGTTGCCGTTCCTTTATACCGATTCTGTCTGCCTTCCTGCCTGCTAAAACTTAGATTTTTTTTTTTTTTAAATTATTCTTTTTTGTTTAAGCGTAAAACAGTATTCTTTTATAACAGTGGGTTGCCATCCTTTATACCTCTTCTGTCTGCTTTCCTGCCTGCACCATCTCAAATTTTCAATATTCAACTGTTTTGTTTTTTTGTTTTTAAGTATATTCAGTAGAAATTTAATCAACATGAAGAGATGAGACATATTCTGGACTGATCCAGTACGCTAAGTGTTGCCGTGCAGCATTCTTTATCTTTTCACCTCTTCCAACTCAACTTAATTGCATTACATTTTCCCATCAAAGAAAACCACACGTTAGCAATTAAAATCAAACTACACTATCACCCTTCACCACACGTCAGCACTTAAAATTATTATCACCTATCAAACCACACTATCACACTTAACCACACGTTAGCACTTAAATTTATTATCACCTACTTTGATTGAACAAATGCCGCTGCAAAACTTGTTGTTTTGACCCTAATAGCCCAACTCTGCTACATAGTCGGTGAGTTGAAATTGGAAGGCAATGATAAAGGCAAACCAATCACCATATACCCGCCGGGTGTCACGCTAGAGGAAATCTTCATTCACTTGGTGCTACACGAGAAAAAACATACGTGTGAGATGTTCACATGTGTACCAACATATTTCTGCCCGCGTGAAGTAGGAGGAGATAAAAAGGGATAATTCCAATTTCCTCACCACACCCAAGTGTCCCAACTCCCAACTATGCATGCCCTTAGAGAAGACAACCTTACCTACCCCACCCACGTGAGCCGCACTGAAAATAACCCACCAAATAAAAGAAACAAGAGCGACCGATTCAAAAAGCCTAAAGACTTAAAGACTGAAATGGAAAAAAAAAAAAAAAAAAGGCTTAAAGACAAATACAATTACTTCTCAATTCTCATTATAATAATCACAATCAATACTGCCAAGGCCAACTTTGATGTCGACAAGAGTCCTCCTAATCCAAGCAATCACCAGCTCCCAACCAACCTAGGATCTCATACAAAACGACACCGTCGTTGGTGTTTAATGTAAAAGTTAAACCTTGATAACAAAAAGAAAGTAGATATTTTAATTATAAAGAGAAAGAAAAAAAAAAAGGAATAAATGATAATTGACAAAAGCCCGCGTTTAGTACCCAAAAACACTTGTCAGTTGTCACCATCTCTCCACAGTAAAACTACTCACTTTCGCTTTAATTCCATCTGTTAGTAGTTTGGTCATCACTCTGTTTTCCTCTCTCCCTGTCTCTCTCTCTCTTCCTTTCTCGAGCTCTGCATAAGCACGCAGTTGGCATTTTGATGTCGGCGTGTTTAATGGACCCTCGTAGCTTATGCAGAGTCCATACAATTTGGTGCTTCTCTCTACTGATACTCCTCTTTTCTTTCTTGGTTTCTGTCTCTACTGCGTGTTCTAACGGCAACTGTCAGGTCCTTTCTATGTCCTTTTGTTCTACTCTCAGATTCATGATCTGGGTACGATTTTGCTTCTCTTATAAGAGCTTGAACTGAATTTTGAAGGGTTTTTCAGGTCCTCGATTCATGTGCAACTGCCACCGACTGTAGTAAAGGTCTCTACTGTGGGACCTGTCCTGCTTTGGGAAAGAATCAACCCACTTGCATCAGAGGCCAAGCTAACATACCCTCTTCTATTGTAAGCTTGTTCAATTATATACACATAATTCTCATGATGGGTATTTTTTGTGTTGTGTTTTTGTTTTAATTGTGTCAATTGTTTGATGGGCAGATTGGTGGTTTGCCATTCAACAAGTATTCATGGCTAGTTACTCATAATTCATTTAGCATTGTTGATGCACCTTCTTTGCCGGGTGTTCAAAGACTTACATTTTACAATCAAGAAGACATTGTTACTAATCAGTTGAATGTATGTGATTCTATTCTTCTTTAATAAGTTCTATGTTCTTTGATTCCTTGACTGGTGTTCAAGAGTCTTAACCCTTACACTGTTTTTTTTTTCCTTAATTTATTTTTTGTTTTATGAAGCAAAATATCATTTAACATTGCATTCTATTTCTTTGACCATGTGTTATTGATAAATTAAATTGGTATAAATGTTCTTCTTTGATGAATATCGATTAGAATGGAGTGAGGGGATTGATGTTGGATATGTATGATTTCAATAATGATATCTGGCTCTGCCATTCATTCCGAGGGCAATGTTTCAACTTCACGGCCTTTGTAAGCTTTCTCCCCGTTTTGTCAATTTAACAATTAAAATTGATTGTTTGTTGTAGTGTTTTTTTTTTTATTGTTTTTTCGGGTTGCTTTGTAATTAGCGTACATTGATTCTTCGTAGCAACCTGCGATTAATACTTTAAGGGAAGTGGAAGCATTCTTGAGTACGTATCAAACCGAGATTGTGACTATAATAATCGAGGACTATGTGCATACTCCAAAAGGATTGACTAAATTGTTTGCTAATGCTGGTCTGGACAAATATTGGTTTCCTGTGTCGAAGATGCCCAAGAAAGGTGAAGATTGGCCCACTGTGAACGAAATGGTGCAGAACAACTACCGGCTCCTGGTTTTCACTTCTATTGCGTCAAAAGAGTCAGAGGAAGGTATAGCTTATCAGTGGAGATACATGGTGGAAAACGAATGTAAGTGTTGGATAAATTTTGTGTTTTTTTAGATTTTGAAGTATGTATATGTCATCCTATAATAGCATCATATATGTTGTGTTGCATTCAGCTGGAGATCCTGGGGTAAAACAAGGCTCATGTCCAAACAGAAAAGAGTCACAGAAGCTAAATTCAAGAAAGGCATCTCTTTTCCTTCAGAATTATTTCCCAACGTATCCAGTTCAAGCTGATGCTTGCAAAGAGCATTCGGCTCCATTAGCTGAGATGGTTAATACTTGTTACAAGGCTGCAGGGAATCTGTTGCCAAACTTTTTGGCCGTCAATTTTTACATGGTAAAGAGTATTTCGCTTAGAGGAAAATGATTTGTGCTAAGATATCCCAGGTCAATTAAGCATCCTAACTGGTGGAAATTTTATGCAGAGAAGTGATGGAGGTGGTGTCTTTGATATTTTGGATAGAATGAATGGTCACACCTTGTGTGGCTGTAACACTGTCATTGCTTGTCAGGTTTGCTGATATATTTATCCTACCATTAACCAGTTCTGTCGCATTCTTCTTCAGTTAACTCTATCTCTCTTTTATTTTTGATATTCTGACCATTGTTACATTTTCTTTGTTATATTTGAATTGGTAACTGTTTGATAAATTCTGTTTCTGTCTAAGCTTTTTATATGTTATATGGTGATATTTTATAGCCCAGGAAGTAAAACATTTTAATGATCTTTCTAGTCTGTTTTGAATTTATAATTTATAAATGAAAAGAAATGAGGCTTATGTATTTGCATATTTTTCCAACGTATTATGGCCAGATTGTTTGCGCTTTTACTTTACGTCAACTTGATATGGGATGGGGGCATAATCTAGTCAGCCTAGAATGAACGAATTGGCTGATTCTGCGGCGGCGCCCAGACAAGCATGCTTTGCTCTTAATCATTTATGTTCTTTTTCCTTCTTGGTTGGACAGCAATGGTTGAAAACTCTCAAAATGTTCAAAAATTATATCAATATCTTAAATATCATGTCAAATCTTAAGACTACATTATGACATCTCATGGCACACATTCGAGCTAAGTCTAGTTTAATGACACTATTACATGACAAAATCTCTCTGCATGCCTGAGACTACATTTGTAGCCTTCTACCTCTTGTGATAATTCCCGTTTATGTACAAATTTATGCAAGAATGATGTGACTTATGAAATTTTGCAGGCTGGACAACCCTTTGGATCTTGCAAGAATATATCTGTGCCAAGTACAAGTCCAACAACTAATACTATGGGAAGCTTTACTGGTTCTGTTCAGTTCTCAAATTCTGCTTCAGCAAATCATTCTTTAAATTGCTTGGTTTTCTTCTTGTTTTATCTTCCATTGATGGTGTTTCTCTTAGGACAACAATAAGTAATATATTTGGGAGTTGGTTACAAGCTACCTTAGGAGGGGTTTTATAATATGTAGTAAATTTTGAAGTCAGCATTGGTGTAACAAATTCCTGCCGTCTATGTTAGTGGTCAAGAAATGCTTGCTAGAGTTACATTATTGTAGATTAGACAAAGAATTGAGGAAACTACGCAAGAATCTGATGTAGATAGCTGTCAAAAAGATACAGAGTGTTACAATTGGTTCAAGTGTGCGGCATAGTTCATTAAATTACTCTTCTGAACATACTGCAGTACCTTAGATATTGAGATTTAGTCATGTTTTTTTGTTGCTGATAGCACTAATGCATTATATTTTTAATACCATAATTTACTGTAAGCTTCTGTTGAATGAGCTTACTAGAGACTGGTTCAACTACTGCACCTTAAATTATTTTTCTCTGTGGACTATTTACTTTTACATATCGCCTAGCAAGCTAGCTGATGACATTTGTAGTAGAAGGAATCCCACGTATTCATGAAACTGAAATAAAAATTATCAAACTTGTTTGGCTCTGAATGTGGCTTTCAGTTGTGTTAATGTTTATTCATGTTTTATAAACCTTGAATATCGTTTATGTGTTTAAACGTAAAACTTGCTTATAGTCTCCTCATTTTAGTTTGTGGAATTTGGATGTTTGGATAGATTCTGCTTCCTTGAAATGAAAGCTTGATTTAATGACTTTTATGCACTTTAAAAAGTGAGTGACTTTTATGGAGTTCATGGATTTTTATTGACTTTAAAAAAATTGTGAATGATTTTTATAGATTTTTATATAATTCATCTTAAAAGACTTTGATAGACATTAATAGATTTTCTTTGACTTTTTATGTAGTTTAAATTTAAAAACTTTAGTGAAATTCTATTGATTTTTATAGAATTCAAAAAATTATAAAAGACTTTTATAAATTTTTATATACTTTTATATTAAAAAATAATAAAAAAACATTAAAAGACTGTGGTGGTGGACCATCGACGGCTGAGATTGCACCTCCTGGGTATTATTTGTTGTTTGTTCTGGTATGTGGGTGAAGATAGCATGGCACAATATTACTCGTCATCTGACTTCGTAGTTTTCGCTTGCAGTTTTTCTATAAATCGCCTACCATAAAATGGGATTTTTTTTCTATTTAATAAAAGAATAAAATGAGGCATTTTGTGGTAGTATATACATGGACAAGGAAATTTATATTTTCGTAATCTGACAACTATTTGATGATAATAATAATTTTTAATATAAATTGATATATACATCATTAGTTAAGATAAATATGGTAATTTCGGATACTTAGCAAGTGGCAAGGACAATTTCAAAAAAAAAAAAAAAAAAAAAGTTGCAAGGACTATCAGTTCCAAATGGAGAGAGCCAAACCAAAAATCAGTAAATGGCGCTCAAGCAAAGTATTACATGAAATGATTTATAAGGTTCCTGAACAAACGAAGAAAAGAAAAAATAATATGGTAAAATAATATATTTTCCTCTCAACAAAATTTATAAGTACCACTCACATAACATAGAATCAGTTAAAGTACCGGCGATTCTGTTTCTCAATGATTCAGGGTAATAAGCCTAGTCCCTTTTACCCTTTCGTCTAGATGAGACTAGAGTCCATCCATCATCCCCTGCTGTCACCACGAGCCTCGACTTACTGGTTGTTACATTGGCTGGATTGCCACCACGAGCATCCATCATCCAGAATGAGAGTGTAGTCACATCTTTAAGTGGTTTGTAGACATAGTATGCATCCATTTCCATTTTCCAAACGGAAATGAAGTAGGATTCAGAATTGTGATACCCAAAAGTTAATCCTTCAGCTTGCATTTATCTCAATCATGGTAATATATATATATATATAAGTAGTGATGCCCAAAAGTTAATTGACCCTATATATAGATAACGAACAAGTTTTGGCACCGATTAATTTTGGGGATCACTATATATATATATATATATATGTGTGTGTGTGTGTGTTATAAATCATGGCCTAAAAGCGATGAATATAGAATAACAATCAAATAAAAGAGAACAAGTAACGAAGAGAGATAGAGAGAAAGAGAGAAAATAATTCAATTGATATATATCCCAATAGTTACAATATAGACCTATTTATAGGCAAATTGGAAAATTATTTCCATAATGAAATATCAACAAATAAGGTAAGGAATATTATCAAAAAGGAAGTGATGTTAAGACCATATATTCATAACACTCCCCCTTGGGCGTACACCACTTGATAATATTCTTCGAGATTTTTGGATGTATCAAATACTGCCTCATTAAAAACACTGCCAGTAAAACCCAATGAGATAAAAACTGGTCAAAAGGGAAAAAGAGTGCAGAATACATAACTCCAAAAATGACATATTCCCTTGATAAAAATAAAAGATATTTCATGATCTGCTGGATCAGAAATAATCTTATGAATTCAATAGTATTTGGACGTGCTTAAAGGGACTGTCTCGTTAAAAACCTTGTCAGAAAAACCCAGTGGGACAAAACCTGATCAAAGGGAAAAAGAGTGCAGTGCACGTATGTCCATATTTAATTAATATACTCCCCCTGAAAGGTATAAAACTATTACTCTTGTCGTTCTTCGAAAATATTGAAAAATATGTTTGACTTCACTCCAGTGTCTTCGAGCTGATGGATTATTATTCCCTCTGATTTGTGCTTGATCTTCAGGCTGAAACAATATCTTGTTTTCTCAAAACTTACATTTCAAATTCTCTTTTCAAATATTCAATAGTTCTTAGGAGCTCTTCAAGAGTTCCAATTTAATTCATGTCATCGACATATATTGCTATAGTTGCAAATCCAGATTTTGATTTCTTTATGAATACACAAGGACATATAGATCATTAATATATCCATCTTTTGTGAGGTATTCACTAAGACATTCATTCGAATTGCTTTCAGCCATATAAAAATTATTGTAACTTTATTCAATACAAGTTACGGGAATTTGAATTATATGCTTCAGGCATTTTAAATCCTTCAGGGATTTTATGTATATGTTGGTATCTAATGACCCATATAAACATGTCATTACCACATTCAAAAGACACGTTTAAAATCTTTTGGAAACTATCAAACCAATCGAAATGTAATCGTATCCATCACAGGTGAATACATTTCATCTTATTACGTTTATAAGTACCCACTTATACCCATGGGTTTGACATCTTCAGGCGTCTAGACTATTGGTCCAAATACATCATATTTGGCTAATGAAATCAATTATGTTTGAATTGCTTTATTCCACGTAGGTCAATCATGCCTTTTTCAACACTCATTGATACTATGTAGTTCATGATCATCATTTACAATCATGACTCCACAATTCTCTAAAGAAATTTTTGTATTTTCAAGATTTTTTATCTCTTCAGGAGATTTTACCGCTTCTGGGGCATTAACCTGTGCAAAGGCTATTAATTCTCATCATATGAAATCAACTATGAGACAATCAATATTGAGTTTCTGCAGTAAACCTTTAAGATATAATTATATCTTACTGTCTCAATTTTCATATGAGTAATTATTTTGATCAAAACATATGACGTCTTCAAGCATTCACATGGTAAGTTTAATACAACTATATAAGTATAGTTCTGCTTTTGTTTTGATCAATAATTTTTATGTCGACATTTATCCACAATATATTATTCAATATCCTCATCATTTTTCTGTAAGAAGTAGAGCAATAAAATATAAGATCTTAATTTTCTTTAAGTTTTCAGTACACATATCTCTTCAGGGGCTACTGTAAACTTTCACACATTCTTAAGGCAAACTATAATATTTATAATTTGAGCACATACACTTTTCCATATGTAATTAAGATCCCTTTTGAGTTTCATAAGGGGAGATTCAAATAGTTTTATCTCTTCAAAAACATTTAACTCTTCAGGAGTTGTATTCATATAATGAGGATTATATATAGCTTGAGCGTGACCTTTAAAATGATCATGATATTTCATTATTCACTTCAGGGAATAATAACGTTACAACCAAATTTAGTTTTCACACTTCTGTATGTATCGAATGATTTATTGTTGTCATTCATATAAATTGTTCTTCAGGAACAATCACCCGGGTTAATGTATTGACAATGAGTATAAAATCATTCGTGTATACAATTTTCAAGTAAACGATCCTTTGAACTTCAGGTTCATATGACTTATAAAGTAATCGTTATAATGAATGATGCATGCCAATTTCAAGTTGTTAATTTTATCCTTATTCTCCCCCTAACAACGAGAAAAATTATTCATTGTCATTATGTTGTTATTCTTCATGAATTTATTTGCATCATCATAATGTCCTTCTGGGACTTAATTCTATCATCATAATGTCCTTCTGGGATTTAATTATACTGTCTTACTATCCTTCAAGGATATATTAGACTATCATATTATTTTTCAATGACTCAAATGTCACATAGTGTCCTTAAGGGACCAAACACATAGTGTCATTCAATGACCAAATTTGTAATATTAATTATTGTCCTTCAGGGACATTTACTATGTAAGAATCTTCAGATTCTATAATGGATATTCATATTACTTCAAACAATTTGATGCTATTTTCTTTGTATTATTGGATGAAAAACAAACTTTTGATTCATCACAATTTTTGATCATATTATACTTATGATCATATGATAATCATCGTAAAATATGCTTCTGGCATATGACAGTATGAATAATACAAATACGATATACTTTTATTAATGTATATCTAAATAGATTCTTTCAGAATCTATTAAAGTAACAAAGTTTCACATATATACTTTATAATATACAAATTTGCTCTTCTGGAGCCTTTATATATCGATAAAAGATTAATATAATATTTGTGTGTACTTTAGGTACACAATTATTATAACTTCATATTCCACCAATAATAAACATTTTGTTTACTTTGCTTTGGTGTGAATTCCACTTCAGGTGGTTAAAATTTGTTATGATCACCAAGGCTTTATTGACCATAATCATTGTCATGACTATTAGATGATTTAACATTCACTTCAAGGAATGATATTAATTAATTTAGTCATGCGAGATAAATGATTTTTCACCCATAATCATTAATATTGCTACTTCAGGAGCAAATTTGAAGTACAAATTATTTCAATCATCTGACTTCATTTATTTGGTGATCAAATATACATTTCAAGATATATAAATTGTAATTACAGTGAATTAATAAACGATTTCTCAAAAATATTATTACAATGAATTGTAACAAATATTTAATAATCAAATAAGGTATAAGAAAATATATGTCATGTACCTTATTTTCGTATTTTGCTTTGAGAAAAGAAAATAACACGACCTTCGCTTAACCAAAAATTTTATGAGAAACAACAACAATTATATAATATTAATAAGAAGAATAAAAATATTATACATTTTCTTCTTAAAAACCAAAACTTCAAGCTATGATGTGATTGTATATCATAATTGCATGTTTAATATGATATTAACTCAAAACTTCAGGTTTTGATAAAATTGAGAATGAAATTCTTTTCCAAATCACATCAATCATTGTAATTAGTATTAGAACTTTAGGTTCTAAGTAAATTACAATTATACCTTAATATTATGATATATTTTAAAAGATCAAAATTATCATCAGAAAACTCTAATAGTCATTGCTACCTAATTTCCACATCTAACAGCTCATGCCACTATCAGGCCTATGTTATCACTGGAAAGGTAACAATTTAATCATAATACAAATAGATTTAACTATGTAATATAAGGTATGAGATCGTTATATATATATCCGATCAAGTAATCCGTATTAAATACATAACTATGAAAATACATACCTCGATGCGTTGAAAATCATAAATAGAAAGATAGAATATTTTAATGTATTTACGAATTTAAATTTCACGATCTATATATCCTGAAATCATGAACAAAAATTAGTATAAAAGATCTTCAAGTCTCTACTCACCCTCAATGAGGAGACATGTTTTCAAATTTATATGCTTGGTTCGAGATAGTTTTTTTTTTTTTTTTAATCTCGTATCAAATTTGAATTGATTTAGTTTTTCTTAATTTTTTCATTTGTAATTTTGAAACTTCTGGTTCTAAAATTTAAATAAATTATAATCTAGAATTGAAGTAAGGATCTAAAACTTCAGGTTTTAAGATCCAAATAAAACTGAGAATAAATTTATTGAGAATCTGAAACTTCTGGTTCAGATTTAAAATACAAAAATTCGGATTCAAATCGTTCATCGAGAATCCAATCAATTCAAATGAATTTGATGGAACCATTATGTTATATACAAAAAGCAAGAACATAACATCACAAGATCGAATATGTTCGATCTTTATTTAATTTTTCATAACCCGAAAGAGTCACATTGCTTTCTGTGTATATGTATATGTATAACATTGGCTTTATACACAAAACACAAACTTGAATATTTTGTTGCCTTTTGTGTTTAGATCCATGGTCTAAGACACACTCTTTCTATAAAATAGGCAAGGGACAATTATGTTGCTTCAGGCAACTATAATTTATTTGACATATACAATTGTTCGCATTAAGCGTGAAAGCTAACAAAATTTAATTAGAATTTAACTAGAATTTCTAATTTTAGATAAATTAGCACTATAGAACTTCTAGTTCTAATAGATGAATATATCAGAATTTATAATTCTAATTAAATTGAAAGTGTAGAACTTCGGGTTCTAATGAAATTGAAAATTTAGAACTTCTGGTTCTAATTAAATTGAAATTATAGAACTTCTGGTTCTATTTGAAAAACTAAAGCTTTTAGTTTTATTTTAGTTTGCAAACTTTAGGTTGCAAATTAGAAAATTAGAAGGAATATCGTATTAAATAAAGAATCGAAATATAAGTTCAATGATATTAAACTTACTTTTGAATGCAGAAGATCTAAAAAATAGCGATTCTCATATAACAATATTCATAAAATCATTTAAACAAATAGTAAGAACATTGATATCTCACAAAGAGTAAATATATATATATATATATATATATGCACTTTATATATTTTCTGCATAGTACATAAATAAGGAAAAAAAATAATATATATTTTTTCTCTCTATATTCAGAATTGTTATACCCATTTCCTGGATCGGCCCAAATGGACAAATCTAGGTCTTATTAACTTGAATAGAAGCAAGGGCCCAGAAGGCCCAAGGTTGAAGCTAGCGGTTACAAGCCCAGCTCATGAGGCCATACAGGTCGCAAGCCAACAACAGTTCCCAGAGCGCCTCCTGCCCGTACATTCAGCTCGTGGAGCTCGCGAGGTTGCACAGGTCGCGAGCTCGCGAGAACCTCCAGACCGTCTTATCTCTCCTCCTGGTCGCATCGGCTCTCCTCCAGTATGCACCACCTGGCTGATTGGAAGGCTTATCCTGGGGATACCGTGTGTAGCAAGTTGTCAGAATTACCAACTCCCATGATTCCCCGCCGGAAACTATCTGCCCAATTACCCAGAAACATTTAATGAAGTGAAGGTCTCTTCAGGTATATTAAATGCAGACTCGTGCAGGAAGAAAATCATCATTACCTTTACAATTAATGCAGCATGACAATGTCAGGATTAGTTGAAACTAGTCGTTGCCAGTAACGTGTATAACTTTCTTTTGTATTTTTTATTGTCATCTCCCCTCCTATATAAAGGTGGGAGACATTTTACTGTACAGATAAGTTGAATATACTAGAGAACTGTCACTCTGCCGGAAAAACCCCAGAGTGGCCGTGGACGTAGGTGCAGTCACCGAACCACGTAAAAATCCTTGTGTTTTCTCTCTCTTTTCTCTTTAATTCCTCATCGATCACCTCATTAAATCCATCCAACCACTAGGACCGACATTCTTTCACCTGAATTAATCACCACCAACCTTGAACTTCATTAATCGCCCATTTATTACCCTTCCATTAGTACGACCAGAACCTTTAATTACCAAGCTCGTTGTCTGGGCCCCAGAATCTCTGGTTGACTGTTTCCGAACGTCAACAAGAACAAAGACAAGATTCATATAATTTTTTCCTCTCTTTTTGCATCAATCAAACAAATAAAACAAATTTTTCGATTCAATCTTTTCTCTTTATATAATCAATCAAATCATGCAAACAGTATATAGATTTGAAACTCTTAACATATACTTTCAAAACAAAATCCATATTGCATATGTTTAAATAAACATATAAACTAGAATAGCAAAAGACAAAATAAATTAAACTTGAAGAAAAATTTATTTTGGATCTAACATAACATTCGTTAGCATAAAATGATCTCTATACGAAACACATATACTAGTACAAAGTAGATCATATGAATGAAATCTCACATACCAGATTCGTGCTGATAACGTGTTATAAATCATGGCCTAAAAGTGATGAATATAGAATAACAATCAAATAAAAGAGAACAAGTAACGAAGAAAGAAAGAGAGAAAATAATTCAATTGATGTATATCCCAATGGTTACAATATATGTCTATTTATAGGTAAATTGGAAAATTATTTCCATAATGAAATATCAACAAATAAGGTAAGGAATATTATAAAAAAAGAAGTGATGTTAAGACCATATATTCATAACAATATGATTAATTTTGGGCATCACTATATATATATATATATATATATATATATATATATATATATACGAAGAAGTTTCAAGTCAAGTGTTAGATTGCTCCAGTGGCCAACCAATGTGACATGGACCCTCCCAACTTTCATCAAACCTTCTCTCTCTTTCTTACCTCTCGTCTCTCGTCTCTCTCTCTCTCTCTCTCTCTCTCTCTCTCTCTTCTGTACCAGAAACAGATCACTTCATCTTAATCAAAAACTGAAACAATTGTAGACCAAAAAAGTTGCTATCTTGAGATTGGTTTTGAAGTACCTCTGGACTAAGTGAACCACGAGAAGATATCGGATGAGAGCTGGTCGGCGATGGGGCGGAAGCCGCGGCTGCTGCACTCGTTTTGATAGCCATGTTGAGAGCCCACCACCGGGAGAGAATGAAGCCTATCCCTTCCTTGAATATGGGCACCGATTGCCGCGGCAGAGGCAGCTGACTCATCACCGTCTGCTCCTGCAGTTCCGTTGACGATCTCCATCACTGGATTTTGGTCTGTGTTACAAGCGCGAGAGAGAGCGGGAGTGTGTGTCTGTGTGATGTGTAAAACCAACCATAGTTGTTCGGGTTTGTTTGGATTTGTGGAATGGTGCGTGCGAGTAGCGAACGGCGAATTAGCACCACCAGGTCATTGGGAATGGTGACGATACCATGAACACGATATAGGGATTTGACACTGCATGAACACGCCATCACCAGTGCTTAGGCAGCAGAGTAGCGTCATCCAGAATGTTGACTGAGCACATACACCTGACCAAAGGTGCTGAGTCACGTCGTCTCTGGTGCTGAGTCAGCCACGACACTTCATTACACTTGCCGAGTCAGATTGGACACGTCATTCCATGTGCTTAGTCAGCCCTGCCACGTCATCCAATGTGCTGATTCATTTTAAGCACGTCTTCACTACACCTGAGTCAGTTTTTACATGTCATTCACAATGCTGAGTCAGCTTGCGTAAGTCACCAATGTGATGAGTCAATTGAGACATTTCTGACATGGCATCTTTGTAGCTGAATCACCTTAATAGGTTATCAAAGTGATCGAGTCATCATTGCACGTCATTAAGAGTGCTCAGTTAACTAATACACGTCATTCAAACGCCGTGTCAGCTTGCACATGTCATTGGAAGAGTTAAGTCATCTTAGACACGTCATCAAACATGTTGATTTTTTTTATATATCATCATAAGTGCTTAGTCATCTTTTATACGTTATCATAGTTGCTGAGTCATCCTAACATGTCATTTGCATTGCTAAGTCAGCTTATATATGTTGTTTCAGTGCTCTGTTAACCTAAGCACGTCATCGCCTTTTCTAAGTCAGTTATGACACTTCATCTCAATTGCTGAGTTGTGTTGAGCATGTCATCTCCTCTTCGACATGTCATCATAAGAGTTGAGTAAGCCCAAACAAGTAACCAAATTAGATGAGTCAGCTACAACACGTCATTCTCATGTTAAGTCATCATATACATGTCATAACCGCTGTTGAATCATTTTGCCATGTCATGTTCAATGCTTTGTCATCTTGCATACGTCACCACAGTGCTGAGGCAGCTTTGACCCTTCACCCTAGTGCTGACTCAGCAATAACACGTGACGGCCAAGGCCGTGTCATCGTGGACACATCATCGCCCCTGCAGCGTCAAGTAAGGCACCGCAGTGCTGGGTCATCAAATATAATGGCGCTTTACCAAATAGTAAAAACTACATTAACTCCCTAATTTTAGGTTGAATCACGCTTCCTCATTAACAATTTGTTAATTACACAAAACAAACTTTTATGCTTAATTTTCAATTTTTTTTTACCCCATTATATAATAAATGATTAAATATTTTGTAATATGTTAAAAAAATTTATCTAATTCATAAAAGATATCCAAAAAGCCTTCATAATAAAAATATTAAATAAAAAAAGTAAAACATTTGAAAGAAGTAACAATTGAAATTGGAACAAAAAATAAGAGATAAACATTTGAAAAACAAAATAAGAACATTGCAAAAATTAGGGAAAAAAAAAAAAACTCTTTTAGCTTTTGTTATTTCTATTGGGAAGTAAAGTGCACCAGTGGAGCCCGCGTGGTACTCCCGGGATCAACCATGTGTCAGTCAAAATCTCTCTCATAAGAACTCTCAGCTGACAGGCAAAAGGGGCACGCTCTCTCTCTCTCATCTCCAACTCCATCAACAGCTCTTACACTCTAGTCTCCTGCTCTCTCTCTATCTCTCTCTCTAACGGCGACGGAGGAGAGAATGCAGAATCGGTAGCGCCATTGCCGGTGAACCACCAGCAAGCTGCCAGTGAGTACCCATCGCCGGGAGCAGCGCCACCTCCATTCAAGCTTGACCCAACCCATCCAAACTCCATGGACCACCAACCTCCAACCGACTTGCGTGCATGACCCGATCTCACCTCCAAGTAGCATAGTCTGGTCGCTGCCCTCATCACCGGTGACAAGAGGAGCTGCCAAGAGAGGTGGCCAGCAGAATAAGAGAGCGGGCAAGCCTCACGGCAGCGGAAGAGGAGGAAGAAGAGAGTGATGTAGTTGGACCTGTCTGAGCCCGGGTTACGCCGAGGACCCACCCCAGAAGCCATACACCCACGGTGAGGCGTTGAGTCTATTGCCCAGGACAGCTGTAGGTGGCTGAGTGAAGATGGTAGCCAATCCTGCAAAATTACTGACAAGCCCCTCTTATGGGAAACTGACGCATGTATACCTTTATTCCTCATAATTACAGATAATGCAAAATCTTATGTATAATTTGCGTTTCACCCTTGTACGTCTAGTAGGCAGGGAAAGGGCACTTTAGTCTTTAATTAATGACAACTGTTATAAACAACCTCGGACTTATGGTAGTTAATATGCAGATACAGCCAAATAGGGTTCTATTAGTCTAGATATCTTGATAATGTCCCATCAGGAACCATAATAGCTCTCCTCAAGCGAAGATAATTACAAATATTAGCAAACTTAATAAATTATTAATGAAGACGAGATCTTGGCCTACAGTGGGTTTAACAACCTTCGAATGAATGATCCTATTAGAATAATGATAGATATTTAAGTGACTTTTAGAAAGTAAAACCCATCTCCTTACGATGGTATTTTATCAAATTATTATTTATGATGTTGATTATTAAGAAACATGGACTGATTTAAGCATCGAAAGGTGCTCCCAGAAGCAAACCCTTGGGTCACCCTAACGAAGGCTTTATGTGTTTTATAGATCATATTACGGAATTTAGCTAAGGCCGGTTATCGCATAAAGTACATGCTTAATGAGAGATTCAGCCGACCTTCAGGATATTTTTTTCCGCAACAGTGACGCTAGAAGAAGGGCCTAAAATTAGTACCTTTGATAAAATGGATACTAGTTTAGCAAATACAGTATTCGACCTAGCAAACCCTGTACATCATGCCCCACTTTCTTAGTTTACTACGATCACAATTCAATCACTAATACCAACTTTTAGTTACATCGTTCCCCTGCGAAACCCAATAGTACCTAAACATTTATAGATAATGATGCTCAAAATCATCAAAGGTCAAATCCTTTTTACAATCGAAGACGGTGAATGTCAGATCCTTTACACACCAAACATTAATCGAAGGTCAAATCTTCCTCACAATCAAAGATGGCGAAGGTCAAATCCTTCTCATAATCGAAGACGGCGAACGTCAAATCCTTCACACACCAAACATTAAGCAAAGGTTAAATCCTTTTTGCAGTCGAAAACGGTGAAGGTTAAATCCTTCACGCACCCAACATTGATGGAAGGTCAAATTCTTTTCACAATCGAAGATGGCAAAGGTCAAACCTTTCACACACTTTGAAGTCATCGGAGGTCAAATCTTTTGTACCAAATGTGCCAAAGCTACAATTCCAAAGGAAGTTTCAACTTCAAAACAATTGAAAAGTTATATCAACAAATTTAGCATCTGATCAAAGGTAGCATTGCCCATTTATAGTCATAGGTAAAATTTATAATTATGCTTCAATTTTTTCTTCGTTTAATTTTATTTTAAATTAAGCGAGATTTGTTTGATTGTAATTATTTCATATAATGATTTTTTGAATGAAATTTTACTTCACCTTAGGATAGTAGATAAGATGTAATTATTTCATTCCGCCTTCTGACAAGCTATGCATTAGTAACACAAAAAGTGATATGCTCAAGGCATAGGTTCCTATGTGCAAAACTATAAACACGGAGGTCCGCCTTTGCCTTAACTGCACACCAGGTGCCATAGATGATACTCTGCCATCCCAAGAACAAAGATCTATCAAAATCGAAGGTACACCTATCGCCTTGCACAGTGCTCCGGTACCACTCAAAGTCAAAGGTTTTCCCATCACCTTCGCACAATGCTCTGGCACCATTCAAAGTCTAAGGTACACCCATCGCCTTTGCACCAAGCAGTGCTTTTGCACCACAAAAGACAAAAGTTTGACTTCATACCAGATATGATGCTCTAGCATCTCTTAAAAGGATAATGCTTCATCTTCGCGCGAATGAGAGCACCAGATGCACCTCGAATAAAACAGATCCACTCTTTGAATGGAGGTAGTATTTAAAACTATGCTTCAATTTTCTCTAAGCTATATTTGCAGGCATATATTGATGTCTTCGATGAAAATTTATAACGTCAATATTATCACTTGTGCATTTGCAAGATAGCAATAAAAAGAGAGAGAAAAAAAAAAGCTTTGACAAAGCTAAAAAAAATGATGAAAAATGAAAATGAAACCGATGCCCCACATCTCGAACATCAATGATAAGGGTATGTCTTTGCACTCAGATTATGTGCATACGAGGTTACAACTTCATACTAGATATTATGCTCCGACATCCAAAAAAAAGGAGAAAAAGAGGTAAGGGTAATCCTCACTACAATATTAGACTACAAATTGCTTTACGACACAATTGCATTTCATTACATGCTGAATTCGAATGGTTTGCGATTAAATTCAAATAGTGAAACCTAAAATGATTCATGTTGGCCATTGGGTAAGGATGGTTGTATTTTATGATTGCACTTGATGTTATATAGGTATAGGTTTGGAGCTTATGAGCTTTGGTCAAGCACACAGTGACCGAGTAACACCATGATTACATATAATACATGTTAAACGTAGCTGATATGGAAATGTAATAGGTTCCTTGTAGAATTGAACATTGGTTTCGTTTAAGCAACTTTGACGAATCCGACTTACAAACTTCCTAAATCAAACATAGTGTGGTAGCGGTGCATGAAAATATCTCATAAGGTGTTGTATTGTGTAATGTGAGATGGCTTAGAGCTCTTATTAGAGCAGATAAAAATATTAAAAAGCATCATGTTACTTTGTATGTTGCGTATATATTAAAACTATGACTTAACGGAGGTGAATCCTAGATATAGTCACAAAGGTCATTGCTCAGTGCAATGGTGCCAAAGTCTCAGCACCGATGAGTGCTTAAGAATAGTTTTTACTTCACATGATGATTATCACAGATAAAAACCAAATTCAATTCTTATCTCAACAATCCAAGAAGGTGGCAATGCCCTAACACTTTTGGAGTTCTCAAATTTTCGTGATGAGCATTTTCCTTTAGTATCAGTACTAAAAGAAAAGAAGCCTTTTGTTGAATTTAGTTTCATATGCCTTCAAGAATTAAGAACGGTTGTTCAAATTAGCCTGAGCCATTGTCTTCCGTTCGAATCCGATGCAGGTTTCCTTCTCAATGAAATGAATGAGCTATTCTTGATCTAAATCATCAAGACGATCTATAAACGACGCTCGAGGTGTAGGGTTTCTCTTCGAAGAATGCTACGGATTCCTTTGCTTCATATACTCCTTTAGCTTTCATTCGCGGAATAGACCTTTGATATGGTTTATCAATTCTTGGCATTCGCCCACAATGTGGCTATAATACGTGTAAATGACACACCCTGTTTTGACTCCCCCTCTCTAGGGAAGTTATGAGTGAATTTAGGGTCTTAAGAAGATCCAGATGACTCTCTACTTGATACGTTCGATCCAACATGATCTTTCAACAATGTGTAGCTATCAAATCTGTTCTGTAATCCTTTATAATCCCGCTCGGTTGTATTAATCTTGGCTATGCTTTACTAGCCTTTTCTCTTTCAATCCCTAAAGCCCTCTACTGGGTCCAATTTCTACATGACCTTTGCTTATAGGTAGGTCGCATATCTTTAGATTTCGTCTAAAAGAAACACTAACTTTCTGGTTAGTATATCAGGAGATCCCTTGGCATTAATCACTTGAAAAATGCATCCATCGTTGTTACATCATCGTAACCCCTTACCTCTCACATCTCTTTCATAGAGCACACTAAATAGCTGCGGATCATCTCTTTCAGCTTTAGCTTAATGTTTGATAAATGCACAATGTGCCTTTTTCTTCCCCTACCTCCTACGAAGCTTACAATAAGCTCCCATGTATACTTCAAAAAAAAAAAAAAAAAAGAGAAAAAAAAGAAAAAAAAAGGGGCTTCAAGGTCACTTCTCTGATTAAAAAGATAATCCTGTGCAACAACGCAAGTTAACGGAAAGAGCTTGCATTGAACTATGTCTGACGCCCCTTAAACATTCACCTGGTCTTGGAATACTTCTATATGATATTCAGGGTCTTGGGTGCCATCGCACTGCATATATCTTTTTTCAAAAAACAGATGTGATCAAGGATCTCCGCCCTAGTTATCACCCTCGAAAATGCACTTTATTACACTTTTGACCTTCGTGGGCCTGCTTAGCTTGACTAGTAAGAGTTTTGCAACTCTTCAAGTTGCGGCCTTATTTCCCGCAGGTCTTCCCCGTAGGGCATATCCGGATGATATGACTCATCATCCTTCGAATGATAAGATTCTTCTTCCTCAACTCATTCGGCTAGACCTCTATAATGAATAGCCCAAAAATGAGCCTTAGATTGAAAATCCATTGTGTCATAGCTTTAAAAGATCGAACTATTTGAACTATCATAATTACTATATTTACAATCTACTTGCTGGATCAACAAGTTATATGCTGCTTTTTAAATGCGCCACAAATTCTTCTTAAGAAGAAAGAGACTAAGCCAAAGCCCACTGGGGCCAAATGAATGAATTGTTTGGGCCAAGGTCCCAACCTGTTCAATCCATAACATTCAAAGTTATAATTTTGATATAAGCTATATATATATATATATATATCTGGTTGCCTAAATTTCTAGAGCATGTGAATCTCGTGCAAAAATAGCATCCCATCAAGGGTAAGTACAATGTGACGAATGTCTCTTTTGTGTTATAGTAACAACTATTCTGCATTACGTTCTTTAAGCGTAACTTAATTTCTATATTAAAACATTGGCGTGCTTGAGGCACATGAAGCAATGCAAAGGCTTCTTGAAAGTAACGGTAGGCCTAAGGTAGCCAAGAATAATGTGAAGGCATTGAGACGATGAAGAAGCACTTTTGAAGAGGTGCGACTTTTTATGTGGAGTAGAATTCAACGTTGCCAATCTGACATTGAAACCGTTGTGTTGGCGCAATGTTAACTTAGATTGTATTTTCCCTTTGGGGTGTTTTGTTCAATGAATTTTCTTGTTTCTCAAAAAAAAAAAAAAGTATTCGATTACTCCAAGTCAAAAGTGACACTTCAGTTGCAGATGAATCTCTTTTTAAATTGTAAATATGAGTTAAAATTCCCAGCAAGTACAACCTACAGGTAAGATATTGTCAACAGAAATCAAACATTAAGGAAAGCTACGCGAACGAAAGCCTTCGAAACAATGATGCCTATCATTTTATGTCAATGATGCTATTCCAAATAAGACCTAAACTTCGAAGCAATTGAAAGGCAAGGTTGATTTGACCTTAGTTTTAAGATATCGGAGATTTTCGATCGAAGGTACTGAAATGAATATATCTTTACGACTATGAAAGAGCGAAATAAACAAAATTTTGAAGATTCCACGTAGTCAATCTACGTCCAAATTTAATACACTGCCAAAGTTTTTATCTTGTAACTCTGATTAGATTATGAGCATTCGATTTGAACCGATCCGATCTCACTAGATAAACTCGGGTCAAATCGGTTCGGGGGTAGTGTTGGGGAGTAAAGTGGACCAGTGCATGGAGCCCGCGTGGTACTGCCAGGATCAACTTTGTGTCACTCAAACTCTCTCCCATAAGAACTCTCAGCTGACAGACAAAAGGGGCACGCTCTCTCTCTCTCTCATCTCCAACTCCATCAACAGCTCTCACACTCTAGTCTCTAGCTCTCTCTTTATCTCTCTCTCGAATGGCGACGGAGGAGAGAATGCAGAATCGGTAGCGCCATTGCCGGTGAACCACTAGCAAGCCGCCGGTGAGTACCCATCGCCCGGAGCAGCGCCACCTCCATTTAAGCTTGACCGCAACCCATCCAAACTCCATGAACCACCAACCTCCAACCAACTTGCGTGCATGACCCGATCTCACCTCCAAGTAGCATAGTCTGGTCATCGCCCTCGTCACCGGTGACAGGGGGAGCTGCCAAGAGAGGTGGCCAGCAGAATAAGAGAGCGGGCAAGCCTTACGGCAGCGGAAGAGGAGGAAGAAGAGAGTGATGTCGTTGGACCTGTCGGAGCCCGGGTTACGCAGACGATCCACCCCAGAAGCCATACACCCACGGCAGAGGCGTTGAGTCTATTGCCCAGGACAGCCGCAGGTGGCTGAGTGAAGATGGTAGCCAATTTTAGAAAATTACTGAAAAGCGCCTCTTACAGATAAATTACAAAAAGCCCTCTTATTAAATTATGCATGTATATGTATACCTTTATTCTTCATAATCACAGATAATGTAAATCTTATGTATAATTTGCGTTTTACCCCTTGTACGTCCAAGTTAGTACACAGGGGAAAGGCACTTTATTCTTTAACTAATGACCACTATTATAAACAACCCCGGAATCGTGGTAGTTAATATGTGGATACAACCAAATAGGGTTCTATTAGTCTGGATCTCCTAATAATATCCATCTATTAGTCTGGATCTCCTAATAATATCCATCGAGAATCATAATAGCTCTTCTCGAGCGGAGATAATTACAAATATTAACAGACTCAATAAATTATTAGTACATCTCCGTTGGGTTTAATAACTTCCGGACGAATGATCATATTAGAATAATGATAGATATTTAAGTGACTATTAGAAAGTTAACCCCGTCTTCTTGCGATGGTATTTTGTCTAATTATTATTTATGATATTGATTATTAAGAAACATTGATTGACTTAAGCATCGAATGATGCTCCCCAGAGCAAACCCTTGGGTCACCCTAGTGAAGGCTTTATGTGTTTTGTAGATCACGTTACGAAATCTAGCTAAGATCGGTTATCACATGAAGTAGTTGATCGATGCAAGATTCAACTGACCTTCGAGACATTTTTGGTTGCAATAATTTCAAATATATTTTATCTAAACCACGATTTAATCTTAGAAATTATTTTGGATTTAAACTATATAAAATCCAACACTTCTTATTTAATTAAATTAGATTAATATATGTGAAAAATATCAAAAATGGCTACCATAAAAGTTGTAAATTCGTTTATACCAATCAATTTTAAAAAATTTGTTTTTAAACTCTCAAACAAATTAATTGTAGTCTATATCTACCTTACCCAAATTACCTTTATCTACCTTATTCTACTACTCCATTGCTCATGGTATGAGAATTTTGGCTTCATTTGTTAATTATTTGAGTTTTGTTGAGATTTTTTGAGTTTTTTTTTTTTTTTCAATTGTTTTTTTTTTTTTTTTGTGTTTTAGATGTTGGATATTGATATTTAGAGTTAGATTTGGTTGGATTTGACTTAAAAATGAAGGTTTCTAGTGAGATACACCGTCGAAAATGACAACCACATTTTATGACCACACAAAACCCGGTATTGGGTTATGTAGAGCCACGAAACCCTGTACCGGGTTTAATGGGACCACAAAACCCGGTACCAAATTTTATGACCCTAGAAAATCCACCAGATTTTATAGCCCCGTAAAATAAAATTGATATCAATTTCCTTCAAAAACAAAAAACAATTTATATCTTAAAATAAAATCTTCTATTCTTCTAAGATAAGTCAATTTGCAGCATCATGGGATTTTATTTTATTTCAATTTAATTTCTAACTTAATTATAGGAAACAATCATGTTTGCGTTAAAATAAACTCTTTTATCTTGACCAAAACAAAGTCAAAATCCAAATAAATTTACCAAAAATTCAAAAACCAAAGAAAATCCAAAATAAAATACTCTAAATTATTAAAATTCTCTCACTGCCTTGTTGCAAACCATGCACTGCACCTTCTAAAGTGGAATTTTTATTTGACATAGTCTTTTGTTTCTCGAAAGTCGCCGCTTCCTCTTTCTCCATGAGCTTGGGACAATCTCTCTTCCAATGTCCTTTGCTTCCGCAGTTGAAGCACTTGCCCTTCATCTTTCCCTCTTTCTTGGTAGTCCTTTTGACAGGTCCAGGAGTCTTAGTCTGCTTCTTGCCTTTCATTTTCTTTCGGCCCTCAGCATTCTTGGAATCATCATTGTCAATGGCATAAGCTTCGGATTCCTTGATTTTCATAATGATCCTTCCGATGCGAATCAAGTCATTCATTAAAACCTCGCAAGATGTAATCCTTGCTATTCAAGGTACCATCTAGCTTGAATTAATTATAGAAAACCGACAAAGAAATAACAATTAAGTCAATTTTTGTCTCTCCATCAATTTCAGCACTATTTATCTCAACCATATTGAGATGTCTATGACCTAGATCATATTTCTTTTACCAACCGTCCAGGTTTCATTCTAATGCCTCTCTTTTAGCATTCCTAGACCCTAAGGCAAACATCTCCTCAAGGGATAACATAATTTTCATAGCCGTCACCATGCCTTAATGACATTGTTGTAACAAGTCAGATATGGTTGCCATAATTCAACTCCAATGTTGTACATTAAATTACACAACATTTTGGCGTCAAAAAGACATCTACACCAAATTTTTTTACACTAATTTTTTTTTTCTTGGTGCTCCAATGTATTTTACACCAAATTAGTGTAAAGAGCATCTCCAAATAATATTCTATAAATAATTCTTTAACTAATATTAATTGATTTATTTGGTAGAAAACCTTATTCTCAAATAATTACTCACATTATAACAAAAAAAATATTATTAATCGCTCACATAATTTCTTTTTACAAAATATTATGCTATTATAACATATATTAAAAAATTAAAATATATTAAAATATATTCAATATTATGCTCATATTAAAGGCCTCAATGAAATATTTCCTTAATTTCTATTTCTAATTATTAAATAAAACATGGTTAATACATATGCAATACTCGAATAAAATACAAATATAAATATAAATAAGAAAATATATTTAATAGGTTTGAAACAAATATGTATTTATTTTGATATCAGAAGAATATATAAATGAAACACATGCATATATATATTTAAAATAAATATAATTATATTATTATAATTTTCTTTCAAGGTGGGCCAGGGTAGATTTGACCGGTAGGCTCAAGCCTACATAACCATCCGGCCTTTGTTTTAATGTGTTTAGTATAGTTGAAATTAGAATGACTTGAACCAAAATAATATAATATTAAATTAAATTGATCATTAGATATGTTAAATATGAACAATTATTTATAAAGAAGAATAAATTTTGTTTACTAACTAATATTTAATCAGTAAAAGTGGTTGCGTAACCTCTTTGCTCTAAAAGATTAATGATTTCAGTTTCACTTTTATTTTATTAAAACACAACGTTCCAGAAATGTTCTTCTAATCCCTTGAAAAACCCATCATCTTCCTATCCTATCAAAGAACGGAACATGTAGGCCCCTTGTGGACCAAGGACAGAGAATTTGGTGGGTTTAAGATTTCAAACCTCATCCCATCCATCAAATCCTATCAAAATTCTATTAAACAAATAAGGCCTTATGAATTACCGCGTCCTAAAATATATCATGTCATGTCGTAGAACTATTAAATTTCAACTTCTATGTTTTTTAATACAAATTATGCTACCTATCATACTTATAACGTGGGGTCAACAACTTCAATAGAATTCAGGGAATTAAGGGTGCATTTAGTCTTGTGTTTTAAAGTGATGTTTTTTAAAATTATTTTTAAAAATGAAAACCTTGTTTTTAAAATGACATTTTTAAAATTATAATACGTTTCATTGAATTTCTTAGAATTTATTTTTTAAAATTAAAAATGATGTAAAAATATTTGATATTATTTTTTAAAATTAGTAAAATAGCTGTTTAAATGAAAAATAATAGTTTGTTTTGAAATCTATTTTGGAAATAATAAAATATATTAAAAAAATTTACTTTTTAGTTATCAATGAGAAAAAAGTTGTTGCTGTTGTTTTTTTTTTGGGGGAAACTAGAAAAAAGTTATTTTTTAATTTAAAAGATATAGTTTACAAAACATACTTTCAAACACTTTTTTCTCTTTTTAAAAAATAAAAATAAAAATCATTTATAAAAGTGGTCCAAACATCGCCTAGTTTTATTTGGCACGTGACGCTAAAGCCATGCCGATTTGAAAATGAAGTTTCCTAGGCTATTGTCCCACTTATTTATATCTGTTCTCAGATAATCAGTGGGGCCTGTGATGCAAAATCCATTCCACCTGTTTTTTTTCTTCTTGTTTTTATGATTCTGATGTATCGATAAGGCTTTAAGGACAGGCATGTGACGCAAAAGCTATTATACTTGTTTTTTTCTTGTTATTTTTATGAATAATACTAGTTTTTTTTTTAAAATTTTATACAAATTCATATCCAAATAATATGATGTATGAGTTGTTAAGATTTTATTAATTATTATATTATCTCATAATTTATAAGATCTTAACCATTTACAAGTCGCACAATTTAAACATAAATTTAGATAAATTTTTTGGAAAACGTAATATTATTATATTTTTATTTTACATCTAGAAGATTTTAAGGCCCGGTAGAGATGTTTTGGGATTGTTTTCATTTTTTTATTTTAGAAAGAGTATCAATATTCCCACCCCTTTCAAACTGATTATACACCATTTAGTAAATTCATCCCATTTCATTAAGTTAGCCATAATTATAAAGGTAAATTGCATAAAAGTCTCAAATTTAGGTGTAATTATGAGTAAATGGGAATTTTGATTTTAATTATACAAGCATCCCCTATAGTCAATTGATTTGTATAAACACAAACCGTGGACCATCATTTTAGACCGTCATTTTGATGTAAAATGACTATAATACCCTTATTAAAAAACTTGATAGAAATATTAACACTTTAAAGGTAAAATAGTATTTTTATGTATATTATAATGATTTTATCCAATCATAAATAGTCATGTTAAACTTAAATGTATGAATAAATTAAATAATTAATTATAGAAAAAATTTCACTTTAACTCCCAAGCTTTGGTGAAAGCGTTTTTATTTTCTGTCATTCCTAATATTTTAAAAATTTATCATTTTAGTCATTCTGCTCGTTAATGTTATAGAAATTTATCATTCTAGCCCTTCTGACTGTTTAACTAATAGTCAAATATGATAAAAATTATATAAAAACTAACATGCTCTTAATCGTTTTATCCTAATTTATTTATCAATGGGAATCCAACACAAGTCAAATAAAATTAAAAATTAAAAAATAAAATAATTTTACATCAATTATAAATCACCACATCATCATTTTATAATTTAAAATATTTATATAAATATAACCAAAAATTATAACTTGGAATTATTAAAAAAAATAAAAAATCAGTTATAGAATATATTGTTAAATATATAAATAACTTAAAAAAATCTAAAATCAAAATTTAGAAATTAAAAAAAAAAAATTATTGAAAAAAATTTAAAATGAAACACCCAGATGAATATCTAGGTTGGGTGAAAAACTCAAATCTTCATGAACACCTCTTTTAGATCTCTTTTAGATCTTCATGAACACAATATCAACGTCTTAATCAATCAACCCAAACCTAGACGCCATCCCTTACAAAAATAAAAAAAGAAAAAAACTTCACGAAGTCAGCCAGTTCGGTGTCAAATCCAGAGCATTGACCGATCTGGTTCCAAATCCAGATCACTCGATTATTTGGAACATCAAACAATACAAGCTCGATCTGGCAGCTTGTCGTCGACTCGAACCTTGACATCGTTGAACATTGTCAAACCCGGACTCGAATCCAAAACAAACTCTCATCTACTCGAAACCCCGAATCGAACCAAGAACAAGCTCTCGTCGAACCCACATGGAGCTCTCTTGTCTCTCCCTAGTCATTGCCATCGGTTAGACCTCTATCGTCGGAGATGAAAAGAGTGGTTGCAACTAAGGCTAAGGCCCTGTTTAAGATGAGCGGGGAAGAGCTTATTTTAGCTTCTTGAAGCCAGAAACCATTTTTACAATTATTTTAATGAATCTAACAAAAGAGCTTCTTGTCTTTGGAAGCTCTTCTACCCAAAGCTACTCCACCCAGCTTCTCTTGGAAGCTCTTCCTGAAAAACACGGGAAGTCAAAATTTGATTTAATGAAGCAATTTAAAAGTTTTAGCTTTTACTTCACTTCTTCTTCTCTTCTTCTACTATCAAAAGTCAGAAGTAGAAGCTATCCCAAACGAGCCCAAAGAAACCTAAGTCGTCAGTGAAGAAATTGGCGGCCAAGGGGGGTAAGAAATGAGAGAGTGTTTGTTTTTTTGTGTGTGGGATTTTAAGAATTGAATATGTAAATTCTTTAAACAAAAATGCAAAGTCTGTTAAATGAATTTTATGGAAAACTAGCTAATTGTGTTTGTGTGTATATATATTTTTTTCATTTTATTTATCTTTTTTTGAAGATTTTTTATTGGCTGGAAAAACATGTGATGAATAATGTCAATCGATTCAAGATTTGATAGGATGATGATCTAGTAGTGTTTGGATTTTGTTGTTGAAGATTTCGTAAATGATATACTGATTGTTTTGAATCTGATTATGGGTGTTGAAGAACAAGAATTTTTGTTTAAAAAATTTTTGTTTCAAGGTTTTTTTTATTTTAATTTTTTTAAAAAAATATGATGATCAAAAACTTTTTTTTAAAACCTTAATTTATTTTTTATTTTAATGTTTTTATCATTAAATCTCCAATATCAGTTACAATTTTGATGGTGATGAAAATCTAAAGTTTTCAGTATTATTTTTATTAATTTGTCCATCAAATCTCCATCATATATTTAATTAGATATAAAAGCCAAAATATCTATTATATTGTTAAGTTTGACTAATCGTCAACTAACAGAAGGACTAGATTATTGAATTTCAAAAGCGTTAGGGATGACGGAAACTAAATACGCATTAGTAAATAAAAAGTAATATTTCGTCAAAACTTAGAGATTAAAGTGAAAATTTTCCTCTATTATATACAGTAATTTTTTTATCTCTAAAAATAAATTATTTTAATAAAATATTTTAAGAAAATTCGTATGCAAAACACATGAAACTTTCTTGTTCTTCAATATTCAACAATCTTCATCAACACCAATCTAGATGTTTTTAACACTCATATTCTTATGGTTCAAATTCAAACAATGAAAATTGAAATAACTTAATAAAAATTCTTCATCCATCTTCAATTAAATTGATTCAAACATAACAATCAATATTCAACCACAATCAAAACCCCAACCTTCTACAACATTACAACAACCAAAACCCCTATCAATTAAATTCCACCAAAACCATAATCTTCTTCTCAATCAATAGTACAGAAATCAAACTACAATGAACCCAAAATAAATGAATAAATAAATAATCAATTTAAAAAACAAAGATAAAAAAATAAAAATGAGAAGACCTATGCAGAGATATTGCCTATATCTCTCATTGCGCAAAGATCGCATCAGATATGATACAAAATGCGACAACAATTGGAGATTCGAAATAGCGACAACGGTTAAAGCTTCAAACAAATCAACGATGACTGGATCTTCAAATAGAGCAATGCGATTAGAGCTTTAGACAACATGGTGTTGATTGGAGCTTTAAAGGCAACCACGTTGGTGATGAAAAAGGTTTTAGGGTGATTGTGGGTGTTGGTGATGGTGAGGGTTTTGGAGGGAATTGGGCAATGGGGTGATGGAACCAGTAGGATGATCGTTTTTCTTTCACTTTTGCTCAGACCAAGGGCTCTCTCTCTCTCTCTCTCTCGCTTTATCTTCCTTTCACAGTAGATTTGGATTCTATTCACAGCATTTCTCGTGTTGATGCTGGAGAGAGGAGCATTTCCGATTCATTCAAACTGTTTTCTCATTCAAATGATATAATTTTTTTCCAAGTATATAAGAAGTTATAAGTTTATTTAAATTGAAAATAAAATAAACCTTATAAAATATATTTTTTAGATGGAAAGGTATAATTACACATGTAACTAATCAATAAAAAAATTATATATGCAACTAATCAATAAAATAAACATGTGTAGAAACTGTTTTTAAAAAATTGTTACGGAACATATATTATGAGTTTTTTTTTTGTTTTCAGTTATTGTTAGTTTTCAGGATTTGAAAACAAAATCAAAAACACTATTTCTATTTTTGTTTTCATTTGCGAAAACAATAAATAAAAAATGACAACCAAACGTACCTTAAAACAATGTGAAAACAATTTAAAGATGTATCTAACCGTTTTTTTTTTTTTATTCTTATTTTTTTTCTTTAATGTGGTCAATTCCATGCAAGTCAATTCGACATTTATTATGAAAATATACTTTCTTCAAAGCTTAATTAATTACTTAATCAATAAAGAACTTAGTATGGGATTTTTTTTTTATGAACTTAATATTTAATGAATTTAAATTAACCTTTTAATTATTTTAATTATTTTTTAAATAGTCAAACAACTTAGAGTATAAAAAACTGAAAAAATAAAGTAGAATACCCTAACTTTTCAATTAATTTCAAATTACTTAATCATTTTTAAATATTTATTAAATTTATCTTTCCAAAGATAACATATTTTCAATTTTATAATAATATTAGGGAAGATTTCGAAACTACCCAAAAACAAAAAGAGAAAATAATATTTTACCAATTAACAAGAAAAATTTGTTTTAGTGCCTCAAACAAACAATGTTCATCCCACATCCAAGTTAACCAAAATACTTTTAAGTACAAATGACCCCAAAAATACCATCTTGCCCTTAGCTGAAATTACCAAAATAAATTTCTTCTTCCTTCTTCAACCTTTCATCTTCTCCATTCACGTTTCTTTGTCATTCAAGCTTTGATTCACACTTCTTCAACCATCCTAGCAACATAGTCTTCATTCAAGCTTCTTCATTAATTCAAGTTTCTTTATCTCCAATAAATACACATTCTCTTCAATCAAAATCTTCAAAGGTTTTAAGATGTATATGTTGTTGGTTGTTTTTTATTTTTTTTGTTCACATTGCTTAGTTAAAGTTTTGTAGACTGATTGTAGTTGTGATTTGAATTATAAAGTGGATATCATATTGCATAAACTAGATCTATAATTTTTGGAGTTTTCTACGTATGTAACCCAATTTAATGGCTTCATTAAACTCGGTATCTGTGGTGGGAAAAGCTACCATAGAAACCGGGTTTAATGTTGCCTCACCGAAGCAAGTTTAATGAGGCCATTAAACTCAATTTCTATGATATAATAAGTTACCACAAAAACCAATTTGCTTCACCGAATTGGGATTAATAAAGCCATTAATCCCGTTTCTTTCAAGCAACTGGGTTTAATTAGGCCATTAAACCCGATTATTTTGGTACTTTTTTGTGCATTAAACATGATAATAAATTGAATATGATCAATTCATCCATGATATATTGGTTATTGAATATTGTGAGAGCATGAGTGATACTAATTTCCTTATTTGAATTTTACAACAATTGATCAACTGATGATAGTTATCTACTACAATGAGGAGTGGAATGGTAATAACTATGTTATGGGTGAGTTGTTCGTTGCAATGCCTCACAAGAATGTCAGTTTTTCCTAGTTGATGGACATTATTTACAAAGTGATGAACATTGATAGAATAAGGTTTGACATCAAGATTTATTATTTTGTCCAAGCTTCAACAAATAAGGCCGTTAAACTTGGATTTAATGGCTTCATTAAAAACGATTTGTGAAGGAACCGCATTCAATGAGGCCATTAAACTCAATTTTTTGTCTGGAAAACGACTGTTTGTCTTATTTATCAATGATCGAGTTTAGTGGTCTTATTAAACTCGATTTGGTAAAGCAATTGCATTTAATAAAGCCATTAAATCCGGTTTTTGTGGTAGTTTCTTCTACCACAAAAATCGGGATTAATAATCCCAATTATTTCACCAAATTAGGTTTAATGAGGCCATTAAACTCAGTTATTGACAAAAAATATGAACAATCGTCTTATTCATTGAAAACTCGCCACAAAACACCATTTTCAAAACCTAAATCAGTTATACAAAACTAACACTAATTATCAAAACACAATCATGAAAACTATATATATATATATATATAAACTCAAAAAATCAGGCAAGAAATGCATACCGTTCGAATGAGGGAAAATGATGAAATTGCTCAACATCGGCAGTGGTCAACAGTGGTCATTGAATGGTCAATCGTCGAATGACGAGGGATGACAAAAATATCCAATCCAATCCAAACCCGTCCAAACTTGGCCTATTCAGACGGGTTTGGAGCGAAAAGTAACAACACATTTGGGATATGAGTCGGGTTTGAGACAACCTTCAAAAATTCCAAATTAGGTTTAGGGCAAGCTTCCTTGCCCCAATTTGACCCCGTAACCTGGTCTATATATAAACATAAAAAATCTTAAATTTGCGATTATGTATTAAAGGGAGTTATTACATGGTGTCAAAGTCTTACACTGTTACCTGTCAAAGTTTTTATATGAATTTGGAACTCTTTTAGAATGATCATGGATATTACAGTCAATTTGTCTTTTCGTTTTTGTATATTTGCTTTATGATATTAATTAAATCATTAGTTAAAAAGTAAATCAAGTTAACGGATTGGATTCAAAACAACCCCTCTAAGCGGGTTTGGGTTTAAGGCGGAAAGTAACGACCTTTTCTGGCATAGGTCAGGTTTAAGGTACCCCTCAAAAATTTTGGATCGGGTTTGGTAAGGATTGAAGCGATCTTATCCATTGTCATCTCTACGAACAACAAACCATAGGTCAAGGGTCGCATGATCTATGAAACATGGATTCAAAATGGCTCTGGGAGATCAACCAGGTATCAAATGGGGTTTATATAGGCAAGGGTATTTTCATAATTATTTGTTTTAGTGTTTTTTTTTTTTTTTTTTAATTTCAAATGATAAGGGTATGTGGGTAAATTTGTGAAAGTGGCAATTTCATAAACTTACGTATATGGAACAATTAGTTTGTTTGAGAGGTTAAAAGTATAATTTTTTGTGAGAATAGCTAAATCGAAATCTACTTTTCAAATATGGTTATTTTTTTAAATTCGTAAATAATATTATGCTATATAATTTTTTTCTATTATAACATAATACCTATAATAGACAAAAAGATAATTAGTCTAACTTATTTTTTTATAGAAAATAATTTACAAATTGTGTTTAATTATTAATATTTTAACACTATTTTTCAACATTCCTTTTATTTTTTAAGAAATATATTCACTTCTACATTCATTATATTTTAGTTATGAACAATTTTTTTTATATTTACATAAATGATTTAAGATTTATTAAATTATTTATTTTTAATTATTTGTATCATATAAAATATAAATAAAATAACAATTAATTGTAAAAAAGTTGTATAAATGTCAAATAAATTAATTTCATATAATTTCATGTTTGAAAAATAAATAAATTGACTGCACAGTTAGTGGTAACGGAAAAAAAAAAAAAAAAAAAGTCATTTAATTTAAATTTCAGTCAAATCAAATTGTAAACTTAAATTAACAATTACTTGTAAAATTTAGAATGGTTTAGACTTCAAATAAAATCAACTTACTAGTAAATGAAAAAAAAAATAATTAATATAATTTCGAAATGCAACACGACTTAAACTAATTGGACCATGTCTAGGGATGACAATGGATCGAATTGGGTTTGGATTGGTTTGTCTCAAAACGGACTTAAAATTTTTTAGGGGTGCACCAAACCCCGACCTGTGCTCCAAACGGGTCATGACTTTTTGCCTCAACCTTGAACTCCATCGAAGGAACTTACTCTAAACACGACCCATTGATCCAATTTAGTTTTTAACTAATGAAGTAATTAGTATTGAAAAACAAATATACAAAAAAATACACATTTTAATTTTTAATAGTTTAATTTAACAATAATATAACATTGCATCTATATAATTATATGAAATTCATAAAATTTGCAAAATTTTTAAATGCCAATACAAATATTTGCTACATTACAAATGTTTATTACAAATATCAAAGACTTGTTACATTCATGAAGTTTCATTACACAATTTAAAATATTATTGTTGCATCAAGGATGGCAATGGGTCAGATCGGGTCTGGGTTGTTCACTCCAAACCCGATTCAAAATTTTTGAACGGTACCCTAAACTCAATCTGTACCCCAAATAGATTGCTATTTTATACTTTAAACCCGCCACGAATATATCGGGTTCCCTAGTTTGGATCATATTGTGTTTCTTTGCCATCCCTAACTTTGCCACAACCGGCCCAATTTATGTTGTCCATTGGTTAGAAGTTTAGTCTATATATTCATGATAACTATGTACCCAACTTCTTACGGTAAGTGTCTGATCAGTTGTGCAGTAATAAGGCACATTTCACTTGTGAAAAATCTTGTTCGAGAGAGAAGATGGAAAACATTCGACTCATCTCAACGAGCAAGGTTTGTGCACTAGATGATCAGAAGAAACATCTTAGAATTGAATTAACTCCATGGGATCTTCAGCTCCTTTTAGTGGATTCTATCCAAAAAGGACTCCTTTTTCACAAACCAAAATTACATCCACAACATGATCAAATTGAATCACAAAACAGCTGCTTGATCCACCATCTTAAGACCTCCCTTTCACGTACTCTAGACTTCTTTGCTCCGCTCGCTGGTCGCCTTGCTACCACAGAACAAGACGATAACTCAATCTCCTTTTTCATAGACTGCAACAATGCAGGGGCCGAGTTTGTCCATGCTATTGCAGATGGAGTTTCTATAGCTGATGTCATTGAGTCCACATATGTGCCTGAAGTCGTTTACTCTTTTTTTCCACTCAATGGGGTTAAGAACTACGAGGGTACCTCCAAGCCCTTGCTCGCAGTACAAGCAACCGAGCTTGTTGATGGTATCTTTATTGCTTGCACTATGAACCATGCCGTTGTTGATGGCACCTCTTTTTGGTATTTCTTTAATTGCTGGTCCGAAATCTCCCGAGGTTCTGATAGCTTGTCAAAACCTCCTATTCTTCAACGTTGTTTTCTATCTAATATGAATTTTCCTGTTCACTTACCTCCCTTGACTAGTAAACAACTCTACAGTAGGTTCGTTCCACCACCTTTGCAACAAAGAGTTTTTCACTTTTCAAGAGAAACTATCGCCAAACTCAAAGCCAAAGCCAACGCTGAGATTGGCACCATTAACAAAATCTCATCTCTTCAAGCCCTCTTATCTCATCTTTGGCGATCTGCTTTTCGTAATAAAAGTCTTGATCCTGATCAAGAGGTTAATTACCGGTTAATTGTAGGTGTTCGATCAATGCTGATTAACCCACCAATGCCCCAAGAATACTTCGGAAATGCAGTTCAGACGGGGAGCATAACAATGAAAGCAGGAGAGTTACTTGATCAAGGACTTGGCTACGTGGCTTTGCAAATGAACAAGATTGTTGTTATGCACACAGAAGAGAAGTTGCTGCACTTTTTGGAGTCTTGGACAAAGAATCCTCGGGTCATAACAATGGACAGCATGGTCACCAATTCTTTGATTACAAGTAGCTCACCGAGGTTCAACGTTTACGGTAATGATTTTGGGTGGGGAAGGCCTATTGCTGTAAGAAGTGGACCGGGGAACAAGTCTGACGGGAAAATAACATTGTTTCAAGGAGTAGAAGAAGGAAGTGTGGACATTGAAGCTTGCCTTTCGCCTGAGACTTTGCAGGGTATGGCAATGGATGCAGAATTCATGGATGCTGTCATCAGTTGTGCTCTTAGTACTAGATAATTCTCTGTTCACAAATTATAATAATTTGATGAGCCCGTTTCTCAAAAAATTTAGTAATTCTGTCGTATATTATGCATAAGATTATAACTTCTTGATTTGTTTCGCAACTTTTCTTCGTTTTTATTAATGTGTTTAAATCCCATTGTTATGTGTCATTCCGTTTGTAATTTACGTTGGCGACTCCAAGTTGGAGCCAATCGTTTCATAAATTTTAAGAGTTATTGGTACATGTTTGTTTGTTTTTTTTTTTTTTGTATGGGTTTGACTATTTTAATGATTGATTAACCTTATCATCAATTATATCTATTGGATTGATGGTAAGGGTGATTATTGAAGCCAATTCAATAATTGTAATTAATGGATAATAATACCTAACTAGTAAATTAGTCAAATTCTGCCTTTAATTAAAACTTAGTTGTTCTAATTCCTTGCGCATTTCAATTCTTTATAAAGAAGTTAATTTTTCGTATATAGAATTAACTATTTGAATAAATACTTCATTGAAAGATCATATATATATGGCATGATCGAGGGACAAATTTTGACACAAGTTTTAACACAATTTTTCAACAATTGAATTGAAAAGCATTGAATAATATAGATTAGTTGTTAATTTTGAATTGCGACATTTCACCCTACTTTGTCTCTATCTTTAAGCTAAATAAAAAATATATATTAATTTAATTTTTATTTAATCTTTTCTGTTTATTTAGTTAATCAAATCATGCAAATAATATATGGATTTGAAGCTCTCAACATAAACTTTCAAATAAAATTCATATTGTATAAGTTTAAACAAATATATTGTTTAAAATATCTTAAAATAAAAAATAATTAAAAAATAAATAAATAAAGGAAAGAAAAAATGAGAAAGAACATAAATGAAGACAGAAAAATTGGTGCACATATAATTATCTAGTGCAACACAACTTTTCAATAACTCTCCTGTTATTCATAAAAATTAAATTCATATTATTAATTTCCTTTTAATTTAATAGTTGAAAAATTGTATCAAATTTTGTGTCCTCTAATTCTACCCTCTCTCTCTCTCTCTCTCTCTCTCTATATATATATATATATGTATATAAAGAAGATAAGGATGTCTGCATTGATTTAGAAGGGCATATAATATTGCATAGACAAGATGCGTTAAGGGTTGCTTTTCATCTTCCTCTTCCATTTATAATTGAGGGGCTTTTTGTGGAAGTAACGGAGCTCTACTATCAGGTGTCGTTTGACATGCAAATTAGATTGAAATTGATTGGATATGATAGGATCAATTAAATTAATCCTTTAATGTTTTTGGTATTGTATGAAATTAGATTAAAAATAAAACTTTCCGTCGTTTGGTGTATTATGAGATTAGACAAAAAATAATTGTGTCTTATATTCTTTTAACAAAATAAAACTAAAAATATTTAATATCATTTTGAAAAGTAAGTCCAGCTATTTAAAATTAATTTTTTAAATAAATATTTATTTTATAATAATTGTTAAATATATATATTTTTTATGTTAATAATGTATATAAAAATGATATTAAAAATAAATTCAATGTTTTTATATAGTTAATGTGAGAAATGAAATGAGGTAAAAAAAAAAAAAAGTTTCATGCTAATGGGATCAGTTGATGAGTTAAATTTATCTCACCAAAGTAAGAATAAATTAGTTGCATGAGATTGAATTTTTTCAATCCTATCCAATCAACAAACAAGGGATTAAATTGAAAATTATCCAGTCCGTTATAACAAATATGCCCTTTAGGATGTCAATGGGGCAGCTTCACGGAGAGGTTAAGAATTCCCAAACCCGACGCCAAACCAATTATTTGCCCTCGAGCCCCATAATTGAATATCGGAATTTGGACAAGAATTTTTTGGGGCAAGCACACTTGCCCTTAGTCCGCCTCCACCGCAATTATTTTGTATGAATACTACAAAACTTTTACATATTTAATAGTTGTGTAGAGAAGACACTTTTATATTTTACGGAAGCTTAATACCAACGTACCAAAAATAGTTTGAATACTTAGTAATTGATAATTAAAAAATTCATAAAATAATTAACAAGAATTAATAATAAGTTTGAAAATCATAAATAAGTAGTTGGTAAATACATATTTGATAAATTTTGTTGTTTATATATAAATTTTTATTAATTATAAAATATCTATACATATTTATTGAATAAAAAATATTTTATATTTTAAAAAATTAAAATTATACGAAATTTTAAAAAAAAAAAAAAAAATATTTCTCCAAAAAAAAAACTAAATATTAAAATTTAATTATTGAATATTAATACATAAATATGAGAGTTGGGTGGGAATAGATAACCCCACACCCGCCCCATTTCTTCAATGAAATTTAGAATTTAACTCCAAATCCACTTCAAACCCATTTATTTTGATTTAACCATTCTCCCGATGCAGACATCCCTATCTACCATACCCAAACGCACATGATATTATGATTTTATGAGTCTCCACAGGTTTAAGGTTTCTCTGAGCCAATGGAGCACCAAATTGGTGTAAAAACACCAATTTGGTGCCAAAATGGTCTCCAATGGGAACACCAAAATGCAAGTTCCAAGACAAATATTTGGTGTTGATGAATAGTACAACATCAAATTTGGTGTTGTACTATTCATCAACACCAAATATTTTCATTCACAATAAATTAATTTATTTAAAATATATAATAAATTATTATAAAAAAATATATCATTTGAAATATTTTATTGAGATCTTTAAAATGAGTATAATATTGAATATGTTTTAATGTATTTTTAAATTTTTAATAATATTAATTAAAAGATTATATATAGAATATTATTTGAAGATATCATTTACACTAATTTGATGTCAAATACATTGGAGTGTAAAAGAATTTGATGTAAGAAAATTTGGTATTAACACCAAAATGGTATAAATTTTAGTGTTATACATTGAAGATGGCGACATCCCTATCTACAATATCCAAACGCACATTATATTATGATTTTATAAACCACCTATTAATTGTAAGACAATACCGTGAGATTGAAAGAGTCGTAGATGAAACAACAAGACGAGATGGCCGTTTTGTTGGACTTGGACAAGATAGTAACTTAAATCTAAACATCGTTGGATACATTTAAAGTTTTGTTTTGATGTTTCATTTTCTATTAGAAGATACATATAAAACGTGTTATCCATGTATACTAATCTATTCCTGATGTGGAAATTAACTTCGTGACCGAACATTATCCAAAAGTTGAGTTTGATGTTTATGGTTTCTGTTATCCGACCGCCACTAATTAATTGATGCAATATCGTGACGAAAGTAGGATTTGATGTCTGATAAATGCGTTTACGGCTCCTAAAATCAAGAAAATAATCATGAGATCGGAAAGTTTAATAAATCTTACGGTGACTGGTGTCAAAGTCGACAACAGTTTCGTGGGGCTCTACTGCAACATAAATGCAATTTCATATGCACATTTTGCATATTTATCATTTGCAATATTAGAGTATTCTGACAATGATGTGAAATTGACAAACCATAATCACGGTAAATTTGGCACAAATTTTGTGATGATTTCTACCACCATGCAAAATGCCTTTTTTTTTTTTTCTTTTTTTTTAATTTTATTTTATTACATATATATATTTTATGACTAAAACTAACCCAAAAAACAATCAAGACCTACTGAGATAGGATCGTTGATAATATGATTTGAGGAACTACTTCCAAATAGAAAGAATTCCCCCACATAGAGTCGGAGGAGAAGCTCACATGAGAGGAGGGGAGAGAATGGGGGTGGTGGGCGTAACTTACACAGAAAATAAGAAAATATTTATTATTTGACGTTACAGGATATGGACCCATACATTTGGGAGCAAGCATGGGACAGCTGGCGCATTAACCACAGCATCAACTGTCATTGACATGCAAAATGCAATTTGATATGAGCTAAATCTACTTTCTTATGCACTGAACATAAAGAAACAAATTTGTTCAATAATTTTCGTTTCTTTTCTCTCTTAAACAACAAAATATTTTAAGAGTAATGCTACAATACTAAAAAATTTATCTAAATTTATTATTCAAATAATGTAATAAACTTATGTATAATCACCATATTATTAATGTATTATCCCAAAATTAATATGATAGTTACAAATTAAATTATTACATCATTTGAGTAAAATTTTGAGACAAATATTTGGATTATATAACATCATTCATATTTTAATGATATGAAAATTTGATTTATTTGATGTCATTAATCTTATCTGCTATGCTATATATAATTGAGATATCTTTCTTTTGGATTACATTGTCTTGCTAAGATTGTCTAAACACTTGCACTTTTATGTTAGTTTTAGATTTCAGTTACTATTGGACCCAAAAATGATGAAAATAAGAAATAATTTAAACGAGAGACCTTTAAACTTCGATACTATGTTAGTTATCATCCGACCCAAAAACTTAAATTAATAGAAAATGACTCAACTGTAATCACCATATCATAAATAAACTATTTCAAAATTAATGTGATAGTTATAAATCATATTATCATATTATTTAAGTAAAATTTTTGGGATATTTAGCATCATTCATATTTTAATGATATGAAAATTTGATTTATTTGATATCATAAATCTTATGTGCTAGACCACGTATAATTGAGATATCTTTCTTTTCGATTACATTGTCTTGCTAAGATTGTCTAAACACTTGCACTTTTATGTTAGTTTCGGATATTAATTATCATTAAATTCAAAAGTAATGAAATAAGAGAGAGGATTTAAATGAGAAATTTTTAAATTCTGATATCATGTTAATTACCTTCCGATCTAAAAGATTAAATTGATAAAAAAATAATTTAATTATAATATTTAAGACTTGAGATTAATATTTGATATTAAATGAAATAATTTTTTTACTGGAAACTAATAGTAAAATTATTTAAAAAAAAAAAAGAAAAGTAAATTCCAAAACTCGTCTTTTTTTTAAAAAAAAATAAAAACTCTCCACTTTCTGTTGGGTTGAAAAGCACATAATCGTCCCGGAAATGTGACAGTGGAAAAAACGACAACCTGATTGTGATTGACATGCATGAGTTGTCACTTGGTGCAGTAGCATTGGTAGGTGATCTATCCGCTAGAGAGAATCTTTCCGTGTACGTCTTATTGTTGATGGAACGGTGGTGAGATGTAGGAATAGTGGCACATGGTACAGCAACTAAAACAAAATTTTAACTTTTTATTTTCCAATTATATCGTTCCACGTGGAATTTTTATAATTTAAAATTATTCTCTATCTTTCCCACATTTCTACGTTTACAAAAAAACAACTGAAACAGCGGTTGGAAATCGAACAGAAGGAGTCATCGAAACTCAAATCCTGCAAAACTTGTTTTTCAGGGATGGATATATCTGAATCCATCCCCATTCTACCAAGCCTTTTCTTCTGTTTTCATAGTAAGGTCGTGACGGACCCAAAAATTTTATTCAGAAGGCACATGAATAAAATAATAAAAATATTAAAAATTAAGAATATACTAAATATATAATATTTGTATGTAAAAGAATGTTTAACAATACTATATAATTTAAATAAAATAAAACATATATTATATTTAAGCAAAACAAATAGTTTTATACTTAAAAATTCTAATGAAATCATTAAAATAAATAAAAAAGAAAAAAAATAAACTACATAAAATTATAATTTTTCTCAACGAGACTTCATATCTTGAAATTGTTTCATGATAACTTCTTTATCAATTTTGTCGAAAATATCTTTCTCCACATATGCAAGCAAGCTATCATTTAACCATTGATTTCCCATTCGATTAAGTAATTCAACACAATTTTTCTTTGAAGAAGATAATTCCAACACAAGTGATGATTTTCTTTTCATATATTTCTCCATAACTGTTTCACAACAAATAAAATATAATTAAAAAAATTAAAAAAATTTAATAATAATTTATTGATTTTAAATAAAATAAAACTATGAAGTAAACAATATTATATATATATATATAATTGAATTATGACAATGCATTATACATGAATAATTTTAATGTAATAATTTATTGTTTAAGATTTTAGAGTTTATTGATGTAATGTATATTAAATTCAAATTATTAAAAATAAATAAATTTAAAAAATAATTAATTTAGGAGACTAACTTGATAAGTCACAAGATGTCAAAGTGAAAATAAAGAGAAATCAAATAAAGATGAAGAGAAAAAGAAAAAAAAAATTGTTCACTAAACTTGTAAATTGTCAATGGATTTTGTATAACACATAAAAAATAAAAATGAATAGAATTTATATAGGAGAGAACTAAAAAAGTAAAATTGAAAAAAAAAACTATTAATTAATTAGGAGTAGGAAAAATATTAGAAATAGGAAAACTAGGTTTTATAGGAGTAATAAATAAAAAAGAATATTAATTCCATTAAAAATGGAAAAATAAATAATTGGATAAAAATATAATAAACAATTAAAAAAAAAGGAATAAGGCACGGGATTCAAACATGGGACATGCAAAAAATATTTGAAAAGTATATAAATCAGTTTTTAAATAAAATGCTGAAAGATAAATAATTATAATAATAATAATAATAATTAAAAATAAAAAAATTAATTGAAATTGAGAGCTGTCACTTGATTGCACAGCATATACAGTGGACACATTGTTGCAGGCTACTGTCTACAAACGTGCAACAGCTATGAATTTTTTTTTTTTTTAATTATAAAGCAAATTAAGCAATTTTTTTTCAATTTTTAGGGGGGGCACGTGTCCGCCCTGGCCTCTGCGTGGGTCCGCCCCCGGTAAGGTCTCTATATCCTTGGGAAAGAAAGGGAAAGGAAGGAGAACAATAAAAGGAGGTGAGAACACTGGAAAACAAGAAACACAGGTCTGGATCTAATTGGAAAATCACCCCCACAAAGTGTCTCTACGTATAGGTTTTTCTCTCTCTAGAAATTGAGAGAGACTCTTCGAGAAGACAATAAAGATTTTTATTAGTTTAATTTTGAATATTACATTATCATTTATTTTTTTAATAATTATATACTTTTATTATTTTATTATTTTAATTTCATTTTTGGTAAAAATTTATTTTTTATTTTTATTTTTTCAAAATTTTAATTTAATTAAAACAAAATTAAAATGCTTAATTATTAATTTTTTTTTCACAAATAAACAATGGGGTAAAATGATTCAAAAAATTTGAATGGATAATGTGTCACAAATTGATTGGAAGATGGTCAATGACATCATCGTAATAATATATATGATTATTTTGTACATATAAACCTTTTAAAAAAGCTATTACATTATTTTAATTATCTTAACTGAAAGAATTAAATCTATCTTTGTGTAATTTTTAACACATTCGACTGTCAAATTTTTTATTAATAAGACTAAATTGATAAATTTTTAAAACGTTATGAATATAAAGATATTGAAAATATATAAATGATAAAAAAATAATATTTTATTAAATATTATAGATTTATTTGAAATTTTATTATGGAAGAATTTTAGATAAGAATGGAACGGAGAGAGTAAAAATGATATTTTTATAAATTACGCGTGGGTTTTAGGATCATCCCTTGTTATTTTAAACATCTTTCTTTTATAAAATGATTGAATTCGGACATGGTTTTGCTTTTTCTTCTTTTGCCTCGCCTTGTGCGCATCCATATAGGTACTAAAAATGATAGTTTTTTCTTAATAAAAAACTGACATTTTTACAAACGGCGTGATTTTTTGGGATTATCCTTGTTATTTTAAACATTTTTCTTTTATAGAATGGTTGTACTAAGTTTTGCATTGCCTTCTGCGCATCCATCCGGCTTTACACGTCACAATTCACATGCATATGTACATGTCTTCTCCGTTTTGTCCCTGTTAACATTATTTTTTGTACAAGCTCGTCAGATCACATGTCTATCTTGAAAAAAGAGCCGAGAAATATTATTAATCAGTCTCCCGCATTATCTTGAAAGTAGTCTACGTATTTGATTTTGAATATTTTTTAAAAGAGAAAAATATACAAAACCTCCTTAAGGTAAGGTTTTAAAGATTCATAATCAAAATTTAATTTTTATAATACAATACCCCCAAGTTAATAATTAAATATGGTTAAATCAAACGGTTAACTGGTTTTTGACTTATAAAGATCAAAATACCTTTACTGTTTGAAATAATTTAAAATTATAATTTAAAATAATTTAAAATATTATTAAAATAAAATAATAAACCAACAAAAATTATTAAAACATCTCATTCTCTCTCTCTTTCTCCATCAACCTCCACCAGAGACCACCGCCCCTTCGCACGCCGACCTTTTCTTCTTCTTCTTCTTCTTCTTTATCAGGGACATTTGGGTTCGATTCGAATCCAGACGAACCCGTCTGGGTTCGTCGAACCTAGAGGCATCTGGGTTCGACAACAACCCAGATGAACCAGTCTGGGTTCTGGGTTCGATGAACCCAGACGTGTTCATCTGGGTTTCGGATGAACCCGTCTGAGTTCGACGAACCTAGATCTGGGTTCGCTGGTTCGAGAACCCAGATCTGGGTTTGTCGAACCCAGACGAACCCGTCTGGGTTCGAATCGCACCCAGCATCTGGGTTCGATGAACCCAGATCAACCTAGACATCTCTGGGTTCATGAATATGTTTGTTGATGATTTGTGTTTATGTTTGATTTGTTATTGTTGTTGATGATGATGATGATTCTGAGTTTGAGTTTGGTTGATGATGATGATGATTCTGGGTTTCTTTTGTTTAGTTTGAGAACCAGTTGTGTTTGTTTTTTTTTTTATAATTTATTTTGTAATTTTTTTGCTTGATAATGATGTATCATCTAGTTCCTAGATGATGTTCACCATGTCTGGGACGAACCCAGATGATGAACATCATCTGGGAACCCAGATGATGTTAATCTGGGAACCCAGAAGTTCATCATCTGGTTTCCAGTTTTTTTTTTTAAATTCTATTTTTTTTTGGTTTGTTGCAGGGATATTGAATTATTAAAAAAATATATTTTTTCTTTTTTAATTTTCTTAAATAAAATAGGTTCATAAGTGACGAAATTACCCTTGGTCAACCAAACATTGACTAACAGACACTAATGACTTGGGGCATTGTGTTATAAAAGCCAAACTTTAACTATGAATCTTTAAAGTCTTACCTCATGAGGGTTTTGTGCATTTTGCTCTTTTTTAAATTTGCCTTTTGCAACCGTGTGTGACCAAAAATCCAAGACCTTTAACCCAACCTTTACTATCTTATTTTATTATATGATGATTGATGATGCTCTTTCGACATAATTTATCTGAACTACACCCATGCATTGTTTTTTGGTGGATTCATCTCCTCTCCATAGAAACCGAATTGGAGCTCATTACAAAAAGAAACGAAAATGCCAAAAACACTCACTGCATGAGTGGGAATAGACTGGACATCCATCTTTATTAAAATTTCTCTATCGCAATAGAAAAAACCCTAGCACGCCAAAGTTATAGTCGTTTAAGAACCCTGTCTACCCTCTCCTCCAAATGCTTGAAAAATCTCTTCTACTATTCCTAATGACAGAAGGGAGGATCCAAAGATTTTACATGGAAGTTGGAAAGGGATATCTAACATTGGAAGAGAAGCTTGATACTCAATGCTAAGAATCAAAATTAAAAAATAAAATATATTTTATAACAAAAAAGCGCAAAAAAAAAAAAAAACTCCATCCGCCCGTAACACCAGCGGTAGAATGTCTCTCTCGTGGTGGAGATCATATCGGATCAATCTGCTCCAGACGAAGTAGAGATCTTGAGGAAAGAGAAGGGTCAGATGAATTCGCAGCAAGACTCCAGACCTGAACTGCCAATTGTAGAATGTGTGTTGTTGTTGTTGTTTTTTTTAATCTAATATTATTGTTTATTCAATAGCTAATAACCATTGCATTACAAATCAACAGCACACAACCATCAACAAAGCATCCATAAACCAGATGGTTACATTAAACTAAATGCGTTTAACTAAAGATTAAGTGGTGGTGAGTACAGCATCCATGAATTCTGCATCGTTACCCATACCTTGCAATGCTTCCGGCGAAAGGCAAGCTTCAATGTCTACACTCCCTTGTTTCGCTCCGGGATAAATTGTTATCTTCCCATCAGATTTGTTCCCAGGTCCACTTCTGACCGCAATAGGCCTTCCCCACCCAAAGTCAGTTCCGTAAACATTGTGCCTCGGCGAACTACTTGCGCTAAAACCATTACTTGTAAAACTGCCCAGTGGTACTATCATCGGATTTTCTTTCCATGCCTCCAAGTACTTCCTTAGCTCTTCTTCTGTGTGCATAGCAATCATCTTGTTTATTTGTAAAGCCACATAACCAAGTCCTTGATCAAGTACCTCACCTGCTTTCAAGGTTATAAACCCAGCCTGAATTGCATTTCCCAAGTATTGTTGTGGCAGTGGTGGCTGAAATCTTTGTCTAGCACCTATTAGGAGTAGAAAACTCGTCTCGCGATCCGGTTCCAATGTTTTATTGCGGACAGCAGATCGCCAAATATGAGATAGGAGTGCTTGAAGAGATGAGATTTTGTCTGTGCCAATCTCAGCATTGGCCTTTGCTTTGAGTTTCGCTATACTTTCAGCTGTGAAATGGAAAACTCTTTGTTGCAAAGGTGGTGGAACCAACCTATGCTGGAGTTGTTCCTTCTTGAAGATAGGTATGCGGATGGGATAATCGGTATCAGGATGAAGCCAGCGTTCAAGAACTGGAGGTTTAGATAAGGAATCATAACCTCGGGAAATTTCAGACCAGGAATTGAAAAAATGCCAGAAAGATGTGCCATCGACAGCAGCGTGATTGATGGTACAGCCAATGAACATACCATCTACAAGCTCAGTGACCTGCACTGCCAGCAACGGCTTGGAGGTACCCTCGTAGTTTCTAACCCCATTTAGTGGGAAAAAAGGGTAGACTATATGATCAGGGACGTAAGTTGGTTCGATTATATCAGAAACAGAAACGCCATCAGCTACAGCATGTACAAACTCAGCACCAGCATTGTTGCAATCTATGAAAAACGATGTTGTATCATCGCCATTTTCAATGGTGGCAAAACGACCAGCTAGTGGTAGAAAGAAATCTAGAGTACATGAAAGGGATGTTCGAAGGTGGTCGATTATGGTTGCACAAGGATCAGGTTTTGGTTTGTGGAAGACAAGTCCCTTTTGGATGGGACCAAGCAAGAGAAACTGTGTTGAAAAAATAAGCAACAATAAACAGAGAAAGCCAAAAAACAGAGCAAATAAAGGATAAAGCTGCAATGCATTCAGTGCTCTATTACATAAAAAAAAACAAATGAGAAGTGCCTATATATATAGGCTTACATTGAAACAAAAAACTCGGTCAAACAGCCTACAACTGAGCTATTTATTCATAACAATACTTGACTTGCTGAAACAAAGGAAACAAATTAACAAACCCAAAATACTTGGTCTAACCAAGTGACGTGTTCAACTTTTGAATCACTTTTCAACACTCCCCCTTGATTCAAAGTTGCAAACTCCAAGTTGTTCTCTGAAGAACTCATGCTTAGCTTGCTGAAGTGATTTTGTGAAGATATCTGCAACTTGCTCACTTGTATCACAAGCCTTCAAAGTAATTTCTCCAGTAGATACAAGACTTCGAATATAGTGATAACGGATGTCAATGTGCTTGGTCCTACTGTGAAATGCTAGATTTCTTGTCATTGCAATAGTTGATCTATTGTCACAAAAGATCTCTGTTGCACCAATTTGCTTCTGATTGAGATCTGCAAGAAGTCTCCTTAGCCAAACTGCTTGACAAGCTGAAGAAGTTGCTGCAATATACTCAGCTTCTGAAGTTGATAAGGCCACCACTTCCTGCTTCTTTGAACACCATGAAATAGCTCCAGAACCAAGATTAAACAAGAAACCAGATGTGCTTTTTCTATCATCAATGCTACCTGCCCAATCACTGTCCGTAAAGCCAATTAATTTGAAACTTGATACTTTACAATACCAAATTCCATGCTTTGCTGTTCCTGCAATATATCTCAATATTCTCTTTGCAGCTCCAAGGTGAAGCTTGCTTGGATTGTGCATAAATCTAGACACAACTCCAACAGAGAAAGTAATATCTGGCCTTGTATGAGACAAAAAGTTTAAGCCACCAACGAGACTTCTAAAATATGTTGCATTTGCCATTTCAGCACCATCATCACGACGCAACTTCTCATCAACATTCATAGGTGTGGCAGCAACTTTACAATTTACCATATTAAATTTTTTCAAAATATCCATTGCATATTTTCTTTGTGAAATAAATATTCCATCAACTCCTTGTTTCACCTCAAGACCAAGAAAATAATGCAATAGACCCAAATCAGACATCTCAAACTTCTTAATCATGCAATCTTTAAATCCAGCAACAATAGACTCATTTGAACCCATATAAATCATATCATCAACGTAAAGGCATACCACTAAAAAATCATTTTTACCTTCTCTCTTTAGATAAAGAGTAGGCTCATTATTACTCCTTTCAAAACCATTCTCCTGGAAATAAGAATCAATTTTGAAGTACCATGCCCGCGGTGCTTGCTTTAAGCCATAGAGCGCCTTTTTTAACTTGTAAACTTTTTCTTCTTTGCCGTTAACTACAAAACCTTCAGGCTGTGAGACATAAACTTCCTCTTCCAAGTCACCGTTCAAAAAAGCATATTTAACATCAAACTGGTACACTGGCCAATTTAATTGAGCAGCTAAGGCTAAAAAAGTTCTCACTGTTTCAAAGCGGGCAACGGGAGAAAATGTTTCTTCAAAATCGATACCTTGCTGTTGGGAATAACCTTTTACTACCAGCCTTGCCTTGTGTTTTTGGATGCTCCCATTTGCATGATACTTGGTTTTGAACACCCATTTGAGCCCAATAGCATTCTTTCCTTCCGGCAGGTCCACCAAATCCCAGGTCAGATTTTTTTGAATAGCTAACAGCTCCTCTTCCATAGCTTTGCACCATTCGTTTTCTTTTGCAGCTTCTTCAAAGCAAATAGGATCTGAAACAAGCAAAGCAAAGGTACAAGAATCATAAATTTCCTGCAAGGATATAAATTTCCTTGGAGGAGTATCACATGACGACCTTGAAGTTGATGAATCATTGCTTGTAGGAGCAGATAGAGTGCTACTTCCAGGAGTAGAGGAACCAGATTTTGTTGGTGTTGGATCCTGCGATGGTGCAACATTATCTTCCAACACTTGAATTTGTTGCTGCTCATTTCCTTCACTCCAAACCCATCTTGCATCTTCATTAAATACTACATCCCTGCTAATGGTAATTTTGCTACTAATAGGATTATATAGCTTATATGCTTTGGATTGAGAACAATAACCAACAAAGATATATTTCTCAGATTTTTCATCAAATTTCCGAGAATGAGTTTTAACCAAAGCATAAGCTATACAACCAAAAACTCTTAAGTAGCTTACCGTTGGCCTTCTACCTGTCCAAGCCTCAAATGGTGTTTGATTACGAACAGCTCTTGTTGGGGACAAATTGAGAAGGTATACCGCTGTTGCAACAGCTTCTGCCCAAAAATAAATAGGAAGACCTTTTGCTTGCATCATGCTTCTGGCCAGCTCCACTACCGTTCAGTTTTTCCTTTCAGCTACACCGTTCTGTTCTGGTGTATATGGTGCTGTAAACTCCCTGCAAATTCCATTTTCCTCACAAAAAACATTAAAATCAGTTGAAACAAATTCACCTCCTCTATCTGTTCGTAGTGTCTTTATTAAAAGACCACTTTTTCTTTCCACAAGTGCTTTGAACTTCTTGAACCTGTCAAAAGCTTCAGACTTGTTTTCAAGGAAGTAAACCCAACTCATGCGGCTGTAATCATCTGTAAACAACAAAAAATATCGACTACCACCAAGAGATTTAATGTTCATAGGCCCACACAAATCTGCATGCACCAACTCAAGACATTTAGAGGCTCTCCAAGCCTTTCCTACAGGAAAAGGCTTTTTACTTTGCTTTCCATAAACACAACCTTCACAAAAGCCAAGATTCTCAAGTTTCGGTAATCCAAAAACCATTTCCTTTTGACTCAACAACTTCAACCCATTAATATTCAAGTGCCCATAACGTAAATGCCACAATCTAGTCTCACTATCACCATTAGCAACCATAGCATAGTTCTCAACCATTGAAACTTCCAATGGAAACATTTTATTGTTAGCCATCGGAACTTTAGTAATGATTTGCCCAGTTTTTTTATCTCTAATATTACAACACCCATCATCAAACAAAATTGAATATCCACTAGTCATTAATTGCCCAATGCTAAGCAAATTATGAGACAGACTAGGAACGAGCATCACATCTTGTAAAATCTTGACATTACCTTGACTGGTTGTAATGCTAACAGTACCTTTGCTTTCAACCTGAATCTTCTTGTTGTCTCCTAGTGTCACCTCTGATTTTCTGGACTCATCAAGCTCCTTAAATAATGACTTTGTTCCAGACATATGATTGGAACAGCCACTGTCCAAAAACCAAACATCGTTAGACTTCTCTTTTTCACAAAAAAGGGCCATAAACAACTTACTTTCTTCATATGCTTTTTCTGCAAAACTTGCTTGATTATTCTCATCCTTCTGCTTTTGCCAACAATAAGCTTCTTTGTGACCAGGTTTTTTGCAATAGTGACATTGAAAGATCCTATTATGCCCCTCTTCATTGGAAGCTTCTCTACCTCGACCTCTTCCTTGGCCTCTACCATGATTTCTCCACGAAAACCACCTCTGCCACGACCGCAACTTGCTGATTTTTCCATCTTTTCCTTCTGATTAGACTCCCCCTTCACTTGAAACGCTTTTTCTTCACTCTTTTCATTTGACCTGAGCAACCTTTCTTCATGGGCTTGCAAAGAACTCATTAGTTCATCAAATGAATAATCGGATAAATCATGGGCTTCCTCAATTGCAGCAACAATATGTTCAAACTTTGAAGTAAGACTCCTTAAAACTTTTGCAACAATAGTTTCTTCAGAAATATCTTCTCCATACGACCTCATTTGATTAACAAGAGAAGAAACTCTAGATAAATAAGTTTGAACAGATTCATTGCTTTTCATAGATAAAGTTTCAAAGTCACGTCGGTAAGTTTGCAATTTTACGGTAATTACCTTTGAGGAACCTTGAAACTCCTTCTTCAAAATCTGCCAGGCCTCCAATGACGTTGTTGCTGCTGCAATTCTTGAGAAAATTGTTTCATGGACTGCTTGTTGAATGAAGAACAAAGCTTTGGCATCCTTCTTTTTTGTTTCTTTCAATTTCTTTGCTTCCTCTTCGTCTGGATCAGTTATATCCACAAAGCCATATTCCACTAGGTCCCAAAGTTCTTGAGACATAAAAAGAGTCTTCATCTTAATACTCCAAAACTCATATTTTTCATCTGTGAAAACTGGTATGAGTGGCTGTGAAGAAGATGAAATAGCATTTACTGCCATTTCTGCTTTTGCTCTTATACACCCTTACGTGTTTCCCTCTCTGTTCTTACTTTTTCTCTTCAAACACTCAAAAAGCAAAACAGCTCTTTAAAAAAAAGTGTTTCACTCAAATGCCCAATGAACCAAACTGGGCTCTGATACCACAAATGTTGAAAAAATAAGCAATAATAAACAGAGAAAGCCAAAAAACAGAGCAAATAAAGGATAAAGCTGCAATGCATTCAGTGCTCTATTACATAAAAAAAAAACAAATGAGAAGTGCCTATATATATATGCTTACATTGAAACAAAAAACTCGGTCAAACAGCCTACAACTGAGCTATTTATTCGTAACAATACTTGACTTGCTGAAACAAAGGAAACAAATTAACAAACCCAAAATACTCGGTCTAACCAAGTGACGTGTTCAACTTTTGAATCACTTTTCAACAAACTGAAGATCCCATGGAGTTAAGTCAATCCTACGGTTTGGTTCTTTGTGACTTGACGCACATACTGTGCTGGTTGAGATGACCCGAAGACCTGGCATTTTCTCTTCTATTATTGCTTTCCAAAGTGAAGGACAATTGGTACCCAGATTTGATACACAGGTAGGAAGTCTCTGTTTTTGACCGTGCGAAACGTGCACCTCTAACTTTGGGGATGGAGCGGACGTAAACCGAATACAATCGGATCAGATCGGATCGGATTCTCGCTTTCACTGTAACTGTGAGTTGTCGCTCCATTTTGGTAAGAGTGACGGAAACTTGTACTATAAGTCCCGAATCCAATGAATACAATTAAATTTTAAAATCATAAATGAGTTGCAATTAAAGAGTCAAATTTAAATGGGCTGAAAGTTGTTTAAAAAAGCCAAGTTTTAATTGTTAAAAAAAAAAAAAAGGTTGGACCGAACCAATTCATCTCAAATCAGGTGGGCTCTTATTAATCAAGTAAAAGAAATGTTTAAAAATTGAAAGTGGTAAATAGGGTGGCTGAAATAATAGGAACATGGTGAAAATGTTTATATATATATATATATATATATATACAAGCAACCGGTGACAAAGTCAATTCATTCAAAATCAAAGAAAATTTCAGCATAAGTGAAATAAATTGAAAGCTGAAGCAAGGAAAAAGAAAAAAATAAAATATCTTGGGGTTGATTTTGGATTGATTTGATATGCAATAATTTCAGTATCGGATCCAATTTCTTATTTGATTTTATTAGTTCTAAATAGGATTTTGTGTTATATTTAGATGGAAAAAAACTCGACGGGAACATAGGAGCTATTGGTTTGAAATAGAGCTTGAAATGGTCTCTCTTCTTAAGAGAAGTGTGTCTCTCCTTTTGAGAGCATAATAGGGGTTTTTTATTGTTTTCTTCCAGTCCCAATCTTTAACCTAAACATCATCACCCCTACTCCACCAGCCATCTTCCCTAGCTAATTACCCAAGTACCATTACCCTTGACCACAGAACCCTTCCTACTCTCTCATTCCTAATCTCCCCCCAAGTTCCTACCTTCTCTGTAATTAACTCATGAACAAAATAGAGAAGCTCTGACAAGCACTTACTCTCACAGAGTCTGAAAGTTCTATATGCCACATCTCAGGAGAAACAAAGCCGATAGGCCAAAAAGAAGTCTCACAAAGTCTAGTTGGTAAAGTAATGTCGAGGAAGAAAGTAAATCGTGAAGCATTCAGAAGTACTATTCAACAGCTTTGGAGTCAGTATGGTAATGTGAAGATTGAAATGCTAGGGGAGAACATCTTTGTCTTCCACTTCGAAAAGCAAGAAATCAGGGAGAAGATATTGGCAAAGGAACCATGGCATTTTGGCTAAAGTCTAATAGCCTTTGAGAAACTAGATGGTATATGAGATATCATGAAGATGAAGTTAAAATGGGTGAATATATGGACTCAGATTCATAAACTTCCACTAATATGCATGAACAAACACGCTGCCAAACTTATTGGTGCATATGTAGGAAAAGCTGTGGAACTCCCTCTAAAATCTAAAGACTGTCGGGGTAGCTTTCTTAAGGTCAAAGTCAGAATGGACATCATAAAACCTCTACTCAGATGGGAAAAACTAAAGGTGGATGACACAGGTGAATTCAAGACAATAAACTTCAAATACGGAGAACTTCCTGAGTACTGTTTTGCATGTGGAAAGATTAGATATAGGTTTATGGACTGCCAGTTAGAAGAAGACAAGTTGGCAATAATGGAAGGGGCCTTGGCCCCTTCTAGATCCTGATTGCCGACTACTTCTCTAGAGAGGCCAAAAAGAATGTCCTCTAGTAAACCATCATCTCTCGAAAAAGACAAAAAAACTTTGAACGCAAATCTTCACAGATCAACTGGAAAAGACTCAAGACCTACCCTAACATTTTAAACACCCATGTGTCATCTTGTAAGACCACTATGGAGCAGAATGGACCCAGTGTATTTGTTCTGAAGTTAAACTCTTACTAATGCTCCTGGTCAAGAGTTAATGCTTGGTATTGGAGAACAAAATAAAATGGATTCAAATGGAGGTGATAGGAGATAAGCGAATATAGTAGAGATCTCAGACATTGTGAAACTCGAAGCAGAATCTCATCCCACTAAAGCCTTAAATCTTCCATCTCACGAACCAAACCAGAATATAACACAATCACTTCCCATCCCAAAAGGCAAATATATAGCAGTGGCATGATGCAAGAATATTAGAAAGGACTGTACTCCTAAATTCGGTTAGTGTATAAAGTTTTTCTAGCTACTAGTTTTCAACCATCTATTTATAATTTATAAGATGTACTGTTGATATGCTTGGACAGTTATGGCGTATATGGTTTTTTTTTTTTTTAATTTGATATGTATTGTTTCTTTATCTTGCTGCTTTTTGATCTAATTTAAAACTACGCTAAGAAGCAGAGAAGGAAAGCATTTGATACATTAGAAAACAGTTACAAGGAACAAAAACCAATTTTTTTTTTCCCAACTTCGCAGCTTGCAATTAAGTGAGTTAATTCTTGCTAATTATAGGATCTAGATGAAGAATTTGATGCTTGACATGATTAAAGATAAGAATATCTTGGCTTGAAGGCTACAATATCTTTTAACTTTAATTATTCACTCATAAGATAAAATTCTCAAGTGGGATTTGAAATTTTCCGGCACCTAATCTTTTCATGTGGAAGAAAATTTTATAAATAAATATATATAATCTTGCTATCTGAGGGGACCAAAACAAAAACACCTCTTGCAATTACAATTCTTGAACTCATCCTCTACATCATAAACGTCAACAGATTTATACTTGAGTTGCAATTGTTTGAATAACATAATTAAAAAGCCAAAACATAGAACCCACTGCTTGTCTTCTAAAATATCTGGTTCCTAGATTGGATAATTATGGTCTTTAAGCTATATCCACATTTACTTGGGAGTAGCAGGGATGAGAATAGGGCGGTCAGAGCTCAATTATACCATTTATTGAAGGGAAAATTGCATGAATTTTCCCCTAATAGGGATTCTACACTCATATAGAAGTTTTGCGTTTATTGCACGAATTTCCACCAATGTTAAATGGTTAAAGTTAACCATTGATCATTTTATTCTAATTAAAAATCTAAATTATTCTTAAAAGATTATTTATTTATTTGATTAATTTATAGATACAAAAAAAAAAAAAAAAAAAAAGGATGGAGTAGATCTAATCTCCTCCATCCAAAAATTTATTCACCATTGGTTTAAAAGCAATTTTTTTTTTTTTTGTTAAAAAAAAAAATTATAGTTTCCTTCTCTAGTTCCAAATCAAGGTCAAGAACCATTTAAAAGAAAAAGGAAAAAAATAAATTTTTTTTTGTTTTTCAAGTCATTCATATAAATAGTTGAAAAATTCATTCCAGATCAAGATTTGGAAAATTCATATGATATGAAATCTCCATGTCAAATGGATTGACATGGAGGAATTGCTCAATTTGACATGGTGCCATTTTATCTCAGACAAAGTAAGGCTCCATCTCCATTTAAAATGTGCTTCATATATTTTTTTAAGTTTTAATATTAATTATAAAATCTTATTAAGTAATTACTTAAATTAAATTCTATTACGATTTAAGGGAAAAAAAAAAAACAACAACAAACAAACACTATCTAAATTTATATATATAACTTGATAAAACTAAATTTATATATATATAACTTGATAAAACTAAATTTAGATAAATACTACAGATAAAAGTAGAAGGATAGGAACACAATGAATTTGATAGATGAAGCTATTCAAACTAGTGAAATTAAAATAGTTGTAAACTGGAGGTCGCATGCATAATTTAATAGCAACTACCCTTCATTTCAAAAAATCCAAACTCAAATCCTCTCCTTAAATAAAAAAAAAAATAAAAATAAAAAAGTAGTCGTAAATTCAAATGAACAATATTGTTGGTCACTATATGGAATAATGGAACGACATCATGCATTCGTGCTTTAGATGTCTTACACGTATACCTCGAACCCGCTTCGTTGCTCAAATTTTAATGCAAGCATATCTCTTTAATGTCGTGTATATATATGCCCTAGCTAGAGCCAGAATTCAACAAGTTTGCATATTTAACTACATATGCAGGAAAAAGTTGGCAAAAAGAGGAGAGATATGGCAAGCATTCAGATAATTTCGAAGAGCAGAGTGTGCGCAACAAGTGACAAACAATCAAATCTCCGGATCGAGTTAACTCCATGGGATCTTCGGCTCCTTCTAGAGGAATACAGTCAAAAGGGACTTCTTTTCCACAAGCCCAAACCTGACAACCAATCCGAAAACACCCTCATCCAACACCTCAAGTCCTCCCTTTCACGTACACTTGACTTGTTTTATCCACTTGCAGGTCGCCTTGCCACCACTAAACATGACGATAACACAACGTCCTTTTTCATAGATTGCAACAATGAAGGAGCCGAGTTTGTTCATGCTGCAGCTGATGGGGTTTACGTTGCTGATATCATTCAACCCCTCTATGTTCCCAAAATTGTTTACTCCTTTTTTCCTTTAAATGGGGTCTTGAACTATGAGAGTACCTCCAAGACCAAGCCGCTGCTTGCAATTCAGTTGACAGAGCTCGTGGATGGCATCTTCATCGGTATCTCCATAAATCATACCATTGTAGATGCCACATCCTTCTGGCATTTTGTCAATTCATGGTCTGAAATTTCTCGAGGTTGCAAATGTTTATCCAGACCAGTTCCCATTCTTGAACGCTGGTTTCTTCGTGACAACGATTCCCCAATTCACATACCTCCCTTCACGAGCGAACAACTCAACTATAGGTACGTCCCACCACCTCTTGAACAAAGAGTTTTTCACTTTTCAAAGGAAAATATTGCGAAACTCAAAGCAAAGGCTAATGCCGAGGTTGGCACCAAGAAAATCTCCTCTCTCCAAGCATTTCTGTCTCATTTTTGCCAATCTCTTATTCGTAATAAATGTATCGATGATCCCAATCAAGAGGTAAAGTTTCGTGTACTAATGGGTCTTAGACCCAGAATAAACCCTCCTTTGCCACCAAACTACTTTGGAAATGCATCTCAAGGCGGAACACTTACTTTTAAAGCAAGAGAGTTAAATGAACAAGGACTTGGGCAAATAGCATTGGAAATAAACAAGCTCATAGCCATGCACACAGATGAAAAGTTAAAAGACTTCTTGGAGTCTTGGACAGAAAACCCTAAGTTAACGACAATGGAGACCATGCTGAATCATTCAATGGTCTTGATCGGTTCACTATGGGTGGACGTTTACGGGAATGATTTTGGGTGGGGAAGACCTATTGCAGCCAGGACTGGCCCTGGGGGCAAGATGGACGGGCTGATAACAATGTTTCCGGGAGTGGAAGAAGGTAGTATTGATTTCGAAGCTTGTCTTTCGCCGCATACATTGGAGGGTATGGGAAATGATGCGCAATTCATGTATGCTGTCACAGTTGGACAAATCTCGGAGGATGAATCTATGACCAAACGTCAGATGTGATCTTTCGGCGGATCCTTTGCAATTAATGGGCTTTTGTTTTCATGGTTGTTGCTGTTACATTTAGATAAATCTCTCGGAGAATGAGTCTATTGTTCATTTTTCAGCTGTCATGCTACAGTGGAAGCTTTGCAGTTCATGTGTGGTGCCAGTTGGGGTCAGTCAAGAGTCATGAGTCTGAGTAGTGGAGATTTATCTTTTTAATTTTTTGAAATTTGAATGTACGTGTTCGGTTTGAAAATTTTTTTCCCCTGCTTTTATTTGAGCTGCGTGTCCAAGTGCGTTTACTATATTTAATAAAAGGATGCAGATATTATCATCTTTTTTTATTAAAATTTTATATCATAAAACTATTTTAAATATATAAAATAACATGTTTCTATTTTAATTTTGAAGGCGCGTAGAGTGTTTCTCATAAAAATCATTTTTTAAATTGTAATATTTGTAATAAAAGCTTATAATTAAAGACCCTGTTTGTCATCTGGGATGTGATTGAATTTGGACTATTTTTTTATCCAAACTCATGTTTGATACTTCCACTCAACCATCGCTAAATTATCCTATCTTAAATTTATCCCAAGCTTTTAGGATAAAACTAACTCATTGAATCACATGAGTTAAAATTATCTCACTACTTTCTTCTTCTCCGACGTGTTGTCGCCGCCATTGTCGCCGTCACCTCTGATCACTTCTCTTCCTCCCTCGCCTCCCACTCCGTTTGCATGCTAGTACTACTCCTCTAGCTCACCTCTCTCTCCTTCTGTTTCATCTTCGTCACGGTTTCATCTCCAATCACCGATCATCTTCTTCATCTTCGTCTCCGTCGATGGTTTTACGCTCATCGATCTCCTTCTTCTTCTTCGTCTTCATCTCCAACAGTCACGATTTTTGGAGGTTTAGCTTTGTAATTGCTTCTTCATCTTCTTTGTCTTCTTCATCTTTGTTTTCGATGTTGTAATCGCTGATTAAGAAGGGTGGTAATGGAGGACGTCGTGGTGGTTGTGAAGGTTTGGCTGATCTTAAATGTAAAATTTATAAAAAAAAACCATTAAAAATTTATTTTAAAATCCAAGTTTATACCCACTATTTTTAATCATATCCTACTTTCATCAAATATGGGATACTATACAATCTAATCTTATCCAATTCAATCTAATCAAATATCATAGAAATTATCCAATCCTATCCTGTGCACCAAACGAGTCCAAAGTGTTTTCTAACTTTGGATTAAATTTTATGAATGAATTAAACTTTGCTATGTTTATAGTCAAATTGGGATACTAGCATTGAACCATTATTATTATTTTTTTTTTTCAAATTATGAATCTGATCATTTATTTATAGCTGATATGGATACGAATGTACCACAAGGTAGACAAAATAATCATCACATATCACAAGATTAGATACACCTACATGCTTTATGTAAGTTTGGGTCTAAAGGTGGGCAACACCATGTTCGGATCGATTTTGACTGGATCCGATCCGAACATGAAAAATTTATGGATCGTCATTTTTGGATCCGAACATGATCCATCAAGGGAAAGGAACCGATTCGATCCGAACACCTAGTCGCAGATCAAATCGGATTGGTTTCATGTTTGAACACCTACTTTCAATTTCAATATATACACTAAGACTTTTTTCTACTCTCCTTAGTTTCGAACAACTCAAAATGCTCTCAACAATCTGACTTAAGCCTACAACTATTTTCATTCTTCAGCTTCTTCTCTATTTTTTTTGTCACCCCAAGATTTTGACTTTTTCTAATCGAATTAATATCATCAATATCAAATTCAGAATCATCACCACTCTTTATACTTTTCCCCATTTATTCACAGCAACAATAACATATATATACATATAAAATCAGCAAGTGAAATATGTAACTCAACAACATAACACAACAAACAAGCATAGAAATCACTAAAACACTAATATTCAATCATGTAAATATCAAGCTAAAACTGTAAATAAACTCATCAAGCTGCTGAGATGAGAGTGAAAGGAAGTGAGAGATGGATGTTAGGATAAGTTTAAGTGGACTTTATATAGGAGCATATAAAATTACGTACGTATCACTGTTCACGGGTTCACGGACCGAATCGGTTTTGAATATCCTGATCCAATCCGATCCGTGAAACATGGTGTTTTCATAAGTGAGGATCCGAATATTTTACTTTTGAACATGTGATCCGATCCGAACACTCACGGATCGGACCGGATCAGGGTGTTCGGATCGGTTTCATGTTTTTGTGCCCACCCTTAAGTTTGACTATATTCCCTCTTTTTTCTCCTTATTTATTATAATTTCTATGGTTTTCAAATCAAAGTAAATAATCAAATATTATAGTAAGAAATTCTTTCAAAAAAAATATTATGGTAAGAAATGAGGATGACTTTTATGGAGTATATCCACCTTCCAACAATATATATATATACATATATATATTAAGGGGTAAACTTGTACCTTTCACAATAATTATTGTTGATTTATTTTTTGAGACGTGGTTAACAACATCTTTTATGTGCCCTTGTTTGGACACTCGTAATAAATATATTGACCGACGATCGCTCTTTGTAGTGATTCATGAAGATCTTTGAAAGTATTTTTGTTCAAGTGATTCAAAGCAATTAAAATTTCTTTTATGTTTTGAAAATAAGACTTTTGAGGTTTATAAAAGAAAAAAAAAAATCAAATTGTATTTTTAGAAGAAATACTCAATGCTGATTTTACAAAATATATTTAGATTTTAAACAAATATGCTTAAGATGACTTGTAAAGAAGCATTACAAAATATATTTAGATTTTAAACAAAGAAGCATTACACTCTTGTTGCTTTAAGAAAATACTTTTAGATAGAACATTTAATAGTTATTCTTTTAAGCTTTAAAAACACTTATAACTATTAAAAATAACTTAAACATAGTTAAAATCTATTGACGATCGGAATCGGTCAACACCCGGTCGGGGGTCGGAACCTCACCGACGGAACGATTTATATGGGGCCGGCCTGTAGACCGTTGAACCCCTTTTGGCCTCTTGGGGTCGCGTCCGGAGTTGAACTCGTAACCTTTTATAAGGTTTTTGAGTGCACAACTCCTACCACCAAGCTGAGCTAGGGGGGCTGCAAATCATAGTCCAACCTTGCCCTCAAAAGGACCAATAACACCTATAAGATTGAGGGTTCAACTCCGGACGCGACCCAGTAAGAGGCCAAAAGGGGTTCAACGGTCTACGGGCCTGCCTCACATAAATCGTTCCGTCGGCGAGGTTCCGACCCCCGACCGGGTGTTGACCGATTCCGATCGTTTACAAAATCTTATATATATACTACTGAATTATGAGTACTTTGAAAAAATTATAATAATTTTCTAATAGAATTATATATGATCATTCAGTGTCAAGCTTTAATATATATATATATATATATATAAAGAGAGAGTATCTTATGCAATTGAAATAATGCATGCATCACTTTTGCTTCTATTTATTTATTTTTTTTTTTTAAGAAGCTTCTATTTATTTATCTATTCTTTCCCAATCAAAAGAAGCTTTTATTTATTTATTTATTCTTTCCCAATCAAATACTTGATCAGCCACATATCAAGTCATGTACAAACCTAGGTATATTAAACCAAATTTTCTCTAAGTTTCTATGTTATATAGCCTTATAGAGTTGAACACACAATGTCAGGTCCCCTTTGATTTATACGAACTCACTGATCCAACTAGCCAATTCCTGTAACATCTTTATGAGGATTATCAAGAACTTGTGGATGGAGTTAGAAAGCAAAAAAAAAAAAAACCGTAAATCAAACCGTCGAAAGTAAGCTAAAAAATAAACCAAACAAAAGATTTTTTTTTTTTTGGTATGATTCAAAAACAAAAATTTTTCTTTAATTACATCAGAGCATTTAATGTTCTCTACCAAACCTACACTACCTTATTTTTTTTTTTTTATTCTTTAATCTCTCTCAAACAACCCATTAAATGGCCCAATCGAATCACCCCAAACTCTCTCTCTCTCTCTTATTATTATTATTTTTTCTTTTATTTTGTCTCTCTCTCATCTTCTTCTTTTGTTTGTCGGCAACTCATTCTCTCTCTCTCTTCTTTCTTCTTCTCCTTTCATCTCTCTCTTCTTTTTTTTTTTTTTTTGCCTTTCTGATTTTTTTGGTATTCGCCGACAACCCCCCCCTCCCCTCTCTCTCTCTCTCATTTTTTCTTTATTTTTATATTCTAGTTTGTTTCGTTTTTGGGCATTTAGAAGTGATGTTTATGTTGATGTTTGGGTGTTAAGGGTGGTAATTAAGGGTTTTTACAGTGTTTGGCAGTTGATAATTTTTTTCAATGGAGATATGATTGTCGTAGTTGTTAAGAGTGTCTGGTTTATTGTTGTTCATCAATGGTGAAGCAGGAGAGATCATTGATTTTTTTTTAAAATATTTTTTTATATTTGTATTAGTTAGTGTATATAGTTGTTATTATTAAGCGAGTCAGTGATAAGGGTAAAAAGGTAATTTCATTTTCAAATAAATATCGGGGTCAGAATTCGATACTATTCATACTTCTCTTCGCACTTTCTATATATAATCTAAGATATATATATGATAAAACTATTCTCCTACTAAGATTAAGAAAACAAATACTAAACACTAAGTATCCGTTTGATAGACCAGACATTTTGTGGAATGGAATTAAAAAGGAAAATTTTTATTTTTGTTCTTCAGATTTCAAAAAATATGATATTTTTAAAGTTCTTTTAAAAATAATTTTTTTTATTTAATATTTTTAAAATTCTTTTAAATAATTTAAATTATCGATCAATTAATGATTAACAATGATAAAATATATAAAAATATTATTTCATTTTTTATGGTTATTACTGGAACTTAAAAAAGAATTAAATTTTAAAATCAAAAATTAAAAGGTAAAATGAAAATTATTATGTCTACAATTATATTCACGGATGGTGGAGAAATTTTAGTAAACAAAAATTAAAAAGAAAAAGTTAAAACAAAATCATCAGTTGTACTTCATGGAGAAGACTTTATAAACTCATCGTCACTTCATCACACAACCCACAAATTATATATTTATATATGCAAAGGAAATTTATAACAAATTCATCATCATCTGGAAACCTAGAACTTCAAAACTCCATCAACTTATCATCACTTTATCTGAAAACCTAGAATTTAAGAAAAACTTTAAACACAATTTAAAAAAAAAAAAAAAAAAAAAAATTGTTGATCTCAGCCCAAGACCTCCATCAGAAATGGAGATTGGATCTGGGCAGAGACGCCCTCCATCCCCCTATGCATGCAAACCCTTAAGTCATACCTCGAATCATCTCCTTTTGCTAGAAAGCCCTCTAAACTTGCATGCAAACAAAGAGATAGAGATCTATCTTTAACTCTAGCCACAAAAAAAACACGGAAATGGAGTTCTTCATCCTTACCTATGACAACCATAGAGATGGAGATCTCCATCGCTGCCTTTCATCAATCGTAGCCATGGGGAAGCTCGCACACCATCATAGAGATAGAGATGTCCTTCATCAATTGCAGCCATAGACAGGTTTACAAGCCTTTCCCTTAACCAGATCTTCACAAATCTGAGAGTATTAGATCAAGAGGCAGCCATGTTTGTGTTGTCAGGTTTGAAATCTGGGTTCATCAATTGGGTTATTCTTGTAAGATATGATTTTGTTGATATGATTTTGATATTATGTTGATTTTTGATTGAGGTGTTGCAAATATTGAATAGATGGCAGATTAGAGTTGATTATGTGGTTGAAGGTCGATGTGGTATTTGATTGAAGAAGATGAAGATTTGGGACTAGGTAGAATTTTTTTTTTTTTTAATTTTTAAATGTGTTGTTTTGTTTTTATGAAAAATATCCACCATTAATGGAAATCCACCATCGGCAGAGATCTATTAGAGTTTTTTTTTTCATTCTTTTATGTTTAAATTTTTTTTTTCTTTTATATTTTTACAATCCTAATTATTTAAATGCCACGATCTTAATTTCTCATATGAAAGTACCATTTTACGCTTCCCATTCAAACTATCTGTCATTATTGACCGTCGATTGACTGACGACCTAGACTTTTTTTAAAAATTTTGAAAAAATTAGAGATGAAAAAAATTATAATACAAAACCTCAAGGACTAAAATGAAATTTTCCTAATTAGAAATTACTCATCCCACAAAAGTCAGCATTAAGGCTGGTAAAGAAAGAGAAGCTTCCCTTCTCAAGCCTAACTGAGTCCCACTACAAAATTGATTATTCAATATAATGGTTGATATTAAATCAGTTTCGTAACCACCCTTATATGAAAACTATAAATTGGCTCATTAGTCTTGAAGAGAAAGTGCTCCAACACTTGAACGCTTGAAGACTCTTACAAACAACTTCGGGTTTCATACTTTCTCTCTATAGTTTTAATATTCTTCTACTCTAGTCTAGAATTCCAAAGTGATAGATTCATATATAATTCAATTCGCCAGATAGTTTTTGGTTTAAATCGTTATATTCTGGAAGATAGAAGTTAACCTTAATGATATGAGACGAATCTGTTTTAAGGATATTGTGGTTCCACACATACCTTGACTTGTTAATTTTTTTGTTCTCTTTATATTGAATTATTATTATTGTTTTCTATTTTTCAATCTATAATCTTACATTTGGTTCTTTTATATTTATGTTCTTAATATCAAGTTACTAACAAGTTTTGCCTAACACCTTCGTTATCTTGCGAAAACAAATAACATTTTCGTTAAGGTGATTCGAAATTTATGTCTGAGAACATCCTCTGATGTTTAAGTCAGTGTTTATATTTCTAAATTGGTTTTTATCTCGCTAAAAGTACCTTGTTATCTTTTTCTATATCTAATGAATTGCTAAACCACATTTAATAAGGAAACAAAACTTATAGTGCATTCGGATACGTTTTTAAAAAGATATTTATAGAAATTATTTTCAAAATAAAAATAAAAATAAAAATAAAAAACATGTTTTTAAGAACAACGTTTTCAAAAACGGTAATGCATTTGGTAGTATTTTTTTAAAATTCATTTCAAAAACAAAAAATAATAAAAGTTATTTGGTACCATTTTGGAAAATGAAAAATAACAAAAAAATAATAAAAACACTTTTGACTTTCTCTCACCTTACCACACACACACACACTCTCTCTCTCTCCATCTCCTCTCTATCTTTTGCACATACCTCTCTCTCTCTCTCTCTCTCGCTCGCTCGTTCACCCAACCGCTCTCTCACGTCACTGCTCCCTTACCCGAACAGGCATCTATCCTCGCCTTTGTTGCCTCTCACCTGCTTCGTTACTTCAGTGATGCGCTACCAGAGTGTCCATCTATGGCGATTGCTTTTTGGTTTGCGTTTTGGTGCTCTTTCTCATCTTCACAGTTTGTTTTCTCTCTCATCTATTTAAGTTTGTGTTTTTTTTTATTTTTGCAGTTGAACTAGATACCGATCTAGTTGTTTCAATCTAGTTCAATCAGATAATTTTTGTGGGTGATTTATGGTTGATGGCCAACAACGATGTACGTGTTTTTTTTTTTTTTTTTTCTTTTTTGCTTTTTCTAACAATCCAACCATCTCATTTTTATGGTTGATTTGTGTCTGATGGCTGATGACGGTGTTTGTGTATTTTTTTTTTTTTTAACAATCCAATTGGATTGTTTTTGAGAATGATGAAAAACAGAAAAAAAATCGTTTTCCACTCCCATGACCAAAATTTTGAAAACATATTTTCCATTTCCAAAAGCATTTTTTTGAAAACAAATGTCAAATGGATTTTTCAACGTTTTTCATTTTTGAAAACAAAAAATCATTTTTGAAAATTCATCCAAACATCATCTTACCTTTCCAAATGTTTCAATGCATGTTGATGTGTTTGTCATTCGTCATTCACATTGTTTTTGGGATGACAGATTTTAACTACTTATCTCACATTTATCACCTTTCGTTGAAGGATTACATTCAGTGTGCTATTGTTTTCCTTCTTCGTTCCCTTTCTTTTACTTTTGTTGAATTATCGGTCCTCTTGAAGGGTTGTTGGATTGACCCCCTAATCGAAAGTAGTGATTCATTGACACATGTTATCTTCTTACTGGTTCCACGCGTCTTTCGACAATTGACTGTAGGCAATGCCCATACAGATCCAATTATATTTATTCTATTCTAATGGTACACCAAACAAGAGAGTGTATTATATTAAGCTAATACAATTTAATCCAATATGATATACCAAAATAACCTAAATGCATAAACATTTGTTTACAGGCTACTAGAATTAGCAAAAGAATAATAAATAAATAAATTTTTTTAAATTTTGGCACCACGAGAGTTTGGTGCTGCTTTCAAAAATCATAATAATAATAAGAGAGAGTGAGAGTTTGATACTTGATTAATCTCCAAACAAATTGACTTAATTAAACACACCCAAATCCCTAGTATGGAGCCAAAAAAAATATTAACCCCCTTAACAAAATTAGCCAACTTAAATAAATTCATTAAATAAATTAGGATAGCTTGAATCAGTGCCTATACAAAGTCTGCATTCCTCGAAAAGAAAACAACCTTGTGCTTCCGCCCCCTTAATTTTGTTCAACTATTTCATATCAAGCTTTTGGAAACCCACCCAACATTCTCCTAACAGCCCATAGAGTCACGGTTTATAGGTACGAAATGATTAAACATTAGTACATCGTGAAATTACTATCACTATGAAATAATTATAATAAAGTTTTGTGAGATTCTACCATTCTTTTAATTTATTCAATATAAATTTGATGTTTGTTTATCAACAAATAATTACATACTTTAAGAAAATGTGATCATAAAGAATTGAAGTGGGTTAGTAAGAATATAAAGTGGAGATGAATGCTTCTTATAAAAATCTCATAAGAGAGGAGCCCTCTTGGTTAAAGATCTTAAAATAAAAGCCTCACACACCAATTTTGAAGGAAAATTTAGAGCGACCGAGAAACCGCTTGGCACACCAACTGACATCTTTAGCTTAGATGGCAATCCGTAAATGTCAGTTTTATCTTTCCTGGTTGCTATTGATAATCTGCTTTGTTGTCCAAAAAAAAAAAAGAAAAGGAAACCTTCCATGTAAATTTTTCCTATCATTGTTAGTGAGAGAAGGCCACGTGGCATGATAGTGTTGACGAAGGGGCATATCACATCGGGCAGTAGCATACGCCCGTCGCATCGAAGTCTGCCTCCGTATACAAAACTGCTCAGCAAAATCTGACGTGGGAATAACCTTTTGCCAAGATTCGGTCTTTACCTTGCGTAAAATCTCAGTGTCGCAAAAACCGACTCAGTGTCAGCAGAAGAAATGAAGATCGTCGGCGGTGTGGTCAACGGAGCTTCACGCGCCACTACCGGTCTGGCGACTCTCAATAACAGGCACGGCAGAGGCAGCATCAGCTCCCTATCCGCTTGCTCCTGTTCATCTTCGTCTCCCGGTAACATGAAAATCACAAGTTTATTGATTTGTAGCTCAACAAAGAAGATTATTAATTTGATGTGTTGTTGTTGTTTGGAATCGCAGAGCATACAAGTTTCATTAAAAAAGTGGCGGCAACTCAACCTCCTCAACATTTGTCTCATTTGCTAAGATTGCTCAAGGCAAGAGGTGAGACTGAGACTAATTATCATTAAAAAAAAAGATTGATTTCTTTTAGTTTTTTAATGTATTGAGAGAGTGAGAGTGGGAGTGAGAGTTTTAGTGGGGAACCATGTGTTTTGACAGTGGAAGGGTGTTTTTGTTGCAATTTCTTTGATTGGTTTTATGGTGGTGTTACTACGAGTATTGCAAGTGCATTGTGTCATTTGATTGTCGTGAAAGCGAACTCTGGGTCTCACATATATTTTTGCCATAATTAATGAGGACTATATTTTTACTACATGGTAACAGGTCAATCCATAGTTTCTCCCGGAGCCAAGCAAGGGTTAATACCTCTTGCAATTCCACTAGCCAAAAGTAGCTCAGGTACACGGATACAGTGTTATCTTTCGTTGGCATTGTCTATTCTTGTCAATTGTTTAAAGCTCTTGGTTGATTTACTTGTATTTAGGTGCTTTAACGGCATTGCTGAGATGGCCAACAGCTCCGCCTGGGTTAAAAACATATACACTTTACTTCCAATCTCTTATGCGTTGTTAAGTTTTATCTAGCTTAGTTGATCCACTGCATTACGTGCAGGATGGAGATGCCAGTGGTAGAGGTCCAAAAACATGGAGTTTGGCTGTTAGCCAAAAATGTGAGTTTAGCTTTCGTACTGTTTATATATATAATGGATTGTCTAAATATTATAAACAAATCTTCAGAGCACATAGGTATTTCCTTGTCGATTGCATTATCTTTCTCTCCCGTCTACAGGTAGACCAATATATTCATAGAATTTTGGTTGAAGAAGATGCTAACAACTGCCTGGAGGGCATTGACAAGATATTTCGTGCTGCGGGTGAAGCAGGGGAAAAACTTTACAAAAAGGGTGACTTCATTAAATGGAAAAATTCGGATATAGATATCTATCTCCTAAGACAGGTACCAGAGCAATGTCTGCTGCATTTTAATCAGCTATTCAAATAGATTGTTATGAAAAATAAGTTCGTTTTAGGTTGGTTTATTTCCAGATGTCATAGAACGGAAAGTGATGCACCATTTTGCAAAGGGAGACCATGTAAGGTTTAGATGATTTTCATTATAGTTTTGAAGAACTGTTGAATTTATGACCTTAGCATGTTGTTTTGGCTTATACATGCTCATCAAAGGTTGCAGCTTTGGTGACTGGGGAATTCTACACAAAGAAGGAGCATTTTCCAGGATTTGCACGACCTTTCGTGTTCAACGCAGAGCTTTTGCTAAAGTTCGTAGGAACTTTACCCAAGATTCATGTTGCATTATTGAACTGACAATTGTGCTGTTATATCTAAAGAGCCTGTTTTGTGTTTTTCTATTTTAGAGTTGGGCATAATCTAGAAGCTAAGGATGCTGCCAGGGGGGCTTTAAAATTGCCATGGTGGACTCTGGGTTGCAGTTACCAGGTATAATACCCTTGAATGATTGCTCTTTTATGTCATTTCTACGCTCTCTACCATTTCATCCTTTGCTACTTTTTCTCTTTCTTTTGCGGAATCAAAGTATTAGTTTCTATTCAGGAAGTTGCTCGGATAGCACAATGGGAGGATGAGCAAATTGAGTATATTAAAGAAAAATTAACAGTAGAGGGAAAGCAGGAAGATCTAACCAAAGGGAAAGGACCTTCACAGGTTTTCAAATCAATATAAATGTATACATTAAAAGGCATATTTTGATAGTGTAAACCTGTCAATCGTCATCATCTCTTTGGTCATTGAAATTTGCAGATTGCATTGGACGAAGCAGCTTTTCTTTTGGATTTAGCTTCTATAGAAGGCACTTGGGATGAACCTGTGGAACGAATTGCCGAATGCTATAGAGAGGCTGGACTCCACGATGTCGCCACATTTGTATTATACAGAGATTGAGTATTAATAAGGAGAGATATAAATTGAAACTAGATTCATTCTGTTGTAGAAATAGTTGGTGTCATATTTGCTATCAGAATAGATTGGAAAATCAAAATTTTGAAATATACTTTTAGGGATTTCCGTATTTGTTAATTTTGACTTTTAAAAGATTATTGATTCTCGATTTAAATCCAAGATCTTATTTATTATTGTTTGTAGATTAAGAATTGTGACAATGTAACACGTTAACATGATGTACATGTATTTCACAGTTTGAGATCACAGGGGTAGAGTTTTTTGGGATAATGACATCAAAACAATCATCCCAAAATTCATCTAGAAAGTAAGGCGAATGCACTTAGACCTTTAATTTTCAAAATTTAGCAAATGCCCAACCGCTAGCTAAAGAGAAAGTGTAGATCATGATGTCCACGTTTTTTTTCTTTTTACGCAACAGATTCTCAGTTGGGAAGGTTTCAGTTATATACACAGAAATACACACAAAACATGCAATCTCTCTCTCTCTCTCTCTCTCTCTCTCTCTCTCTAATGTCTAACTGAAGGCAAACCTCAACTCCACAGTCCAACAAGACCCTGAGCACCACTGTAATCACCTTTTTTTTTTTTACAAGAGCATCTGTTATGGAGCAAATGGAAGGAGCATTTTCTTGCTGCTCACTTTCCTTTTTCTTGAAAACAGCTTTTTCCACAAACTCCCACTGCCCCCTTTTTTGCCTGGCACAATGGCTAATGAATGACCTAAAGGAACAGTATCCTCATCCTGATTGTTATTTCCATTCAAAACAAGGATTTTTTCTACTGGCTCTGCTGTCCTATTAGGGATGAAAACAGGATTGTAATTCCTATCACTTCCTTTGGGCGATGAAGAGTTGATATCTTTATCTTTGGCATTATCCTCAGCAATCATCCGCTCTAGCAGAGAAGATCTTTGGCCAGCAATCTTCTTTTCTGGTAAAGTTAGCGTTGGGGTTGTGATGGTGGTGGTGGTAGCCGTTGTGACATCAGTAGGGGTGGAACCAACCTTGTCGAAAAGGGCTACTTCCTTTGGAGAAGCCAATGCTTTTAATTGCTTCCCTAGGTTTAGAATGGTCTCCTGGCACTCTGCCAACTTTTCTGAAGCCGCTGTGATCTCCCAATCCTGTCATGTTTACACAGTAGTTCTTGACTCAAAATGATAAGCAAAAAATGTGAAAAAAAGAATAACAGATTATAACTCAATCATTGTTTCTAACTTATCATTCCGACACACAGATTATATTGCATAAATTTATGTCCAAACACATGTTTCCATCTTTTTATGCCACATAGGTAAGTAATTGAAGCACTGCTGAAAAGCTTCAGGGTAATTTGATATGATCCAAAGCAGTTTGAACATTTAAGTAATGTAGAAGAGCATTCTTAGTATTCTGGTATCCAAAAACGCATAAAATATATAATTTGATAACTGTTTTCAAATTTAAGGATTATAGAATATAGACATAGAACACTAAATAACTCAATTAAGCTGTCACACCAGAATGCAGCACAGCAAACAGAAATTCAATTCTAAGGAACTTGTATACATATGATGATATGTTACGAACTTACAGTTCGAAGTTGCTTTTCTTCCTGCTTGAGTTCATTGCTGGGAATTTCCTTCTTCGTTGCACTGAAGATAACGTATATTAGAAGCATGAGATGCCTCCATAATGCAGGGACCAGGGAGAATCACTAAATTACTCATGTTTATTATTGTAAAAAAAAAAATTGAAACCACTAATACAGTACCTTTCATGTTGGAGTTGTAGCTCAAGACATGTGGCCTCTAGCTCTTCACAGTAATTATGTTTACTCTCAAGCTCCACTTCTAGTGTTGAAAATTTCTGGCGTGCCTCATTCAATTCAACTCTGGCCACAGTAAGCTGTGTATCAAGATCTTCATTAATCAACTTGTGATTTTTGACCTGATCCTCAATCATTTCCTTTGATTTTCTCAAATTTTCTAACTCGTTTTGTAGGTCTAAAATGAGTTTTTGAGATTCCTGAAGTCGATTCACCATGATACCGCCCTTATTAGATGCCACCAGGACATCCTTTTGCATATCTTTGTTTGCAGCTCCTACATTGATGTTTTCATCTGTTAGTTTTCTATTCTCCTCCCTCACCTTAGACTGACCTTCTTCATTTACCAAGTGGTTGTTTTTACCATTTGAAAGAGCAACCATTGGCAAAGATGACAAGTTTTCTCTGGGAAGATGTAATCTATCCGCTTCTGCAAATTGACTAGTCATTCTAACTTCTGCTTCACTTGCACTCTGAGACTCGTCCCAATTGAAATGCTTCTTTATCGCATCCTCCATGCTGGAAACATCTTGAAGGGAAAAGCAGTGGTTCATAATCCAGTCCAAAGCAATACTTACTTCCTTGGCAAATTTGTTGAAATCGATCTTTTGGTTCAACACATCATAGCAAGTATGAACAAATTGCTGCAGAACACCTCCAAGTTCAGAAGTTTTCCACTGGAAAACACGAACCATGTAGCCTGAAGACGATTCTGCTTTTTTATAGGGCAGAACACTCCCATCCTTCTTGGACAAAGTCTCTGAGATACCATAGTCCGGTGACGGTAAAATGATCCCTTCAATAAGTTCCACTATTTTACATATTGATAAACTCAGATCAGAAGGAAGTTGCCGGTTCATCTTCTCTGTCACGGAGACGTCAATATCTGTTGATGAACTAACAGGAGGGAGCTTTGATGTATCAAGATGGTTTGTGCCCTCCCCTGCCTCAACCGGTTCAAGAGTGTTTGGACGGTTTATGTCTTTCAAGGCAACTTTAATAACCTCAAGTATCTCATGATGGTCTCTTTCTGTGACATGGGTTTGCTCTAAGATCAGCTTAAGTATATCCTGAAGCCAATCAGGAGATTTACTGATCAAAATATTTCTGGATTTGATCTCCTTATCAGACTGGCGGTCATAAGTGGGAACTATCTCCATACCCATGACCTTTGAGGAATTCCCACTAGACTCATAAACTAAGGGGCCAACAATAGTCTTTTTTTCATCCGAAGAAACATGAAAATTTTCAGATGGTTTATTGACGGAAACAATTGCCCACTTTTCCATTTCAACAAAATCATCCATTAGATTCATTTCCGGAGCCCCGACACTTTTGCACAATGGTGAGCCATGTTTGCCACTTCTGAAGTGTTCCAATTCTGAATTCAAAGCAGAAGCCGGTGATTCAGCACAACTGACCTTATCATCACTACCAATGTCAGACATTGATACCAGAGAGACCTCATATGGACTCGCACTGTTCCTGGTTGGCTCCATGATTTTCTGACCTTTTGAGAATTCTTGAAGCTGCGATTCAACCTCTGATAATTTGGAAGCTGCACGAGAATACAAGCTTCTTGATAAGTGGAGTTCATTTATTTTCTTATCAAGGACTTCCTTGAGAGTCTTGTTTTCTTCTTCCATAGCACATAATTGCTCAGTCAGAAAATTAATTTGTTTGCTGGGAGAGTTAGGAGAGTTATTGAATGTAGAATCAACCATCGAACCAAGAGGAATAGAAGGACTAGAATTCGACATTTTCTTCCTTGTTTCAATTGATTCTCTTCCCAGCATTTCAACTTCGTTTTTCATTTTCACCAAGGCAGCTGGACCTGGTAACCTCTTCTGGACCAGGAGACGTAGCCTCTGACATTCAGATTCTAGCTTGGCAATTTTCTTCACACTTTCTAAGTGCTGCTTGTGCGAAGCATCAGCTGTTCGACGATTGAATTCTCTCTCTTCATTCCGGATCTCAAGCTCCTTCTCAAGCACCCGAACCTCGTATTTCACAGAAGCGTTCTCTTTCTCTGTGGACTCTAATCTAGTCATTAGTGCATTAAAATCTGCTTCTGCCTGAGTCCTTTGTTTATTTAAATCATCAATCAACTTTTCCTTTGCTAGGAGAGCCTTGGAAAGTTGAGAATTCTCAACACCTAATTTTGCGAGCCTTTTACTGGTCTCGGTCAACTTCTCCTCTAAAATCATCTGGGATTTTTCGAATTCCCTTGATGCCTTCATCACTGCATCATGAATTCTTTGCTCCTGCTCTTCTCGCACAAAACGTAGCTGTTCCATGCATTCCTTGAGGGCTGCATCCAAATGAGTTAATCTTTCTTCATCAGCAATTCTCTGCTCCAAAGCTTCATTAAGTTCTTTCTTTAAAGACACAGCTTCTGCTTCTGCCTTCTTCTGGCCTATATATAAATTAACAATAAAAGGGTTTGCTAAGTAGATTTCAAATAGAACTTCCCATAGTGAACTGAACATAAAATTTAAAACAAAAAATATTACTATAAAAAATTAGAAAACCGGTTCAAGTAAAAATTTTCAGTACATTACCAATGATCGCTTCCTGTGACATCTTTGCATGTTTCTTCACAAGATCGTCTTTGGCATTACAGTCAGCTAGGGCAGAAGAAAGCTTGTCATTTAAGTTTTTCAAATCATTTTCTAATTCTGCTTTATCCGCCAAAAGTATCTGTACCTGAGAAATCAAAAATTATAATGCCTCATAATACAATGACGCATAATGAAAAGTTACCTAGAACAATATTTAGCGACCACACAGAATTATCATAAGGCAGCTAAACTGAGATATCCAGTGCTGTGCTTATGTTTATTCTCTTGACAAATCAGGCTTACGGTTTTCTTGATTAAACTGATAAGAACATAATATATCACAGCAAATGCTTGTTTGTTCACTGTTATGCTATTTAAGCTGAGGCATTCCTGCAACCTCATATGGAAGGTGCATATGAGATTCACACTCAACCATAGATTATTTTCGATTTTGAAGTTTTGGATTAGAGAATCTGAGTGTTTCACCGTACTGACTGTGACTATAAAGGCCTTGCTTTCTCATCAAAGATAATAGCAAAACCCAAATTTGTTAAAAAATAATTTAGAAAAAAAAAAAAAAAAAAGCAATTTGGAGCAAATCAGTTTAATCTCTTATGGTATCATCAACAGAGAATGGGAAGCACATCGTCAAACAAAATTAAATATTCAATACACTGAGTTCTACATGCAAATCTTCCCCGACTCTACTTTCAGTGTAAATTAGACTTGATCACTAGTTAGATGTCAGCGCATTAATATGACAGAAAGATTTCAACATCATGACTCCAGTTCCATGATAAAAACTTCAGCACAAAATCAAGTCGCTTCTCAATGAAAAAAAAAAAAAAAAAATACTTCAGTCACTGATAAAGCAAAAATAACATCGCAAGAACTGCCCATCAGTTTAGCTAGAAAAGTGGTTTATTTATCTTATTCAGTACATTGATTTATTATAATTAAGTAATTAATCTGATCATACAAAATATGCTCATTAAATCATGCAAACATACAAACAAAAGAAAGAAAAAAAACAAAACAAAAAACAAATACACATTTTCAAAAACAAAAAATATGCATGCGCAATGTCCCCATTGGTGCAATGCGAATTCAAATCCTAAATCTATAAAAAATTTATCAGGTGCTACAATATCACAAGATCAGAACCTTCAGTATACCATATTTTAGCAGATAAAGACTGTACAAAAAAAAATTAAAAAAATAAAAAAAGTGCTCAGCTTACCTCCTCTTCATTTCCTTTCAAGGAAAGATCCAACTTGTCAGTAGTAATGATGCTCTTTTCGCTTGATCTTTTCCTCCAAAGCCATGTCTTGGGGTCCATATTTTCAGCAAGTCCAGCTAAAAATCTTTAAAAGCCTTGGCTAATAAAGATACTGCATTAAAATTGGAAAAGTTAACAAATTCATTCAAAATTAACAAAACAGGCTCACAATCCTATACACAGAAATATTCAAGAAACCAAGCTATTTTAGCTTCATCAAAATTGCCTTATAAGCATATAATTGTTTTCAACCATTCCAGTAACCACTCAGTCGTAAAAAACACTTCTGCCTTGTAATAACATTCAACATTTTTAGACTATACCACTACATTTTAAAAACCAACAACGAAATGCGTGAAAAACAACATTTTTCACGCATCAACTAACGCATACGAGAAACAAAATGAAGTCAAAAGTATCAGAAATATCTCACTGACAGTGCATGAATCAACAGAGCAGCAGAGAATGCAAAGACACCTCCAATTAGAACAGCTAATTGTGATTAGTTTCCACAATGTGCAATCCCTAATCTCACCAAAAACGCAAAAAACAAAAAAAGACAGATTCTAAAGAGAACATCAGATGGAGCACAACACAAGCAAGCACCACAGCAACAACTGTAACTATGAGAGATATAGACAGAGAGAGAGAGAGAGAGAGAGAGAGAGAGAGAGAGTATGTGTTTGGTAAACAACGAAAAGTAAAATGAAGGGAAAGTAAAGTGTAGAGTATGGACGCTGATGTAGAGGGAGACAGTGAGACAGTGACTGGTGAAAAGTAATAATGAGAGGTTTTTCGACGGACGCGTTGGAGTGAGAAACTAAGGCAGTGTCGGCCCGGGTACGACACGTGCGAGTGACGCCCTTGATCCGTTTTACTTGGTTGGTTAGGACTTGTGGTCATTTACGCGCGCGGGGGTTCGGATCTGTTGCTTTTACTCTCTATAACGGACCGTAAGACAGCAGGCCTTCATCTATCAATTTCTTCCTTTTTTTTTCAATTATTATATGAACTTTTATCTTCTTTTTTTTTTCCTTCTAAATAATATATCAACCAGTTTTTTAAATATTAAATACTTACAAATAAAATTAAACAGAGATTTCCCACCCCAAAAAAAAAAAAAAAAAAAAACCTCGTATGAGTTTGACTTTGTATTAGCCAAAAAACAACCACTCTGATTTTTTTCTTTTTTTTATTCAACAACCACTCTGATTTTGTGATCTAGTATTAAATAAAAAATATAAGGTAGCTTCCACTAGAAAAAAATACTTCAAAAAAAAATAAAAAAATAAAAAATAAAAACTTTCGCGCAATATTGAAAACCAGCATCTTTTAAAATTATATGTTGTAAAGTTAAATAATTGTTCTTTTTTAAATAAATGAAAATTTAACGGCTTTTTTAAATTCTAACAACAAAATAAAAGGAGTGGTTTGTATGAGCTGGTGAGACACTTTGCGTTGTTATCAATAATAGATAACATTTATGAAATGGGACCATTGTGAAATATATATATTTGGAATCATTGTGAAATGTTTGTGATATTTGTATATAAGATATTGTTCCAAGTAAGGATGTTTCGAAATTTTTAATCAGAATTATTGAAATTATTTACTATATAAAATTGCAAAGTTAGTTTTGTAATGTTATATTTTTATGTAATCAAATGTTTGATTGTCTCTGTTTTATTATATAATTGAAGGTTGTGAAATTTTACTTTAGGATAAGGTGAATGGAGAATATTTATAGTAAAAGAAACAATAATGAAAGCATCATTGTGCCTTTACTTTTCTTTTTTCTAATAAATTCTAAGTGCTCTATTTAAGTATTCGATACTATGCTTTGATATGGTGTATGCTTTTTGTCCTGATAAACTATAAAATAAAAATCAAAGTATTATTAAAAGCACCTGACTTAATACACTCTTGGCATCTATCTTATTAGCCTCCAGCTTTACTATTATTATTGTAGCTATGGTGGGTTGGTTGACCAGAGCAGTGGACCCTTCATTTTCTTTATAATTTTGGCAGTATATATTCGGTTGTTAAGCGCCACCTACATTGATTTAAAATAAACAATAATGTTTAGGATAATATTTCATTTTTGACAATGTATTCTTTCGTTACTCTCTAAGTTTGTCTGTTTTTAGCTCATGGTATGCGAGAAGTACATATTTTATGTCGTTTACTTAACTAGATGATCACGGAACAGAAGAGCATGTCTCGTCACATTTTTTAATTTGTCCTGTGTTTGTACCATTTACACTAACAAGTAACAAGTAATGACAAATTGTCACAGTTGTTACGATGCTTCGTCTGGTAATTTAGTAATGATAAGTCAATGACATTTAATTTAGTTGCTATTTATAAATGGTTTTGAACATACAAATAATTATTAGGAAGTTGATTTGATTATACTAGTTTTTAAATATTTTCTAGATGTAGTTATATAATTTAATTTCAAGCCCATCGTCTTCTCAGTTTGTACTTTAAGGGCTATTAACTTGGTTTTGAAAATAAGAAAGGTTAAAGATATATACACAAAAGAAAAGAGCTTTGAAGTAAGGGTTTTAGCTAAAATTCAAGATAATGATTTATCGATTTTGTTTTTCTTTGATGAGAACCTCCGGGATCGACTCGGAAGAAAAGGAGCGTGAGACTTGTAACGCTAGAATTGCTGTTTCAGTCGGACTAGGATTTCTATGTTTGAGATTATATTGATTTAGAAACTATCATATTTAGGATTAACTTTTATTGTAATTACTTTTTATTAAGTTTTGTGATAATTTAAAATTAGGATAACCTTCAATTAATATCTAAATTATTATAATTAATATTAACTGTGGTCAGTTTTAGATTATTTTTTTTTTAAGAAAACAGTTAGTTTTAGATAAATTAGGAGTGTTTTATCGTATGTATCATTATTAAATTTAGATGATAAGTTATAATTATAATTATCTTAAGATAATATTAAATTATTGTAGTCAGTCTTTCCTGATTAAAGTAGACTCGTGAGACTATAAATAGCACCAGCACTTGAGAATTTATTATGTGATTCTTGGTTTCTGAGAACTAATAAAATCCTGCTGCATGGTAACTATTTTGCTATATTCAACTTTTTATAGTTAAGATATTTGGGCTAGAGTTGGGGTAAATTCTGTTGTTCAATTATAGAGAATCAATACCCAATTTGGACTAAAGTTGGGTAAATTTTATTATCCAATTTTAGAGAATCAATATCCAATTATGTGGGTTAGTTGATTCAAAAATCTAACTCGTCTTGGGGAACATTTGAGGGCAATTTAGGCTTGCTATAGGATCTTGAGATAGGTCCTTAACATTCTTTCTAAGTATAATTAAGTGTCTCATATTCTCATCTCAGTAGTGGTGGGGTTCACAATTTTACCATGCTCATTTTATAAGTATATAAGGATTTCTTTTTCCTATTTTAGGAGTAAATGTCTCCAAATTATAAAAGTATACATTTAGACTATGAAATAGTTATTAATCTTAACATATCTCTCATCTTTATTAAAAGCAAAAATAACCATGTACTGTATATCCAAAAATAGTAAATAAACAAATCATTCACCCATGAAAAAAAAAATCCCAAAAAAATCTTTGTGGCTGTTCAATTGGTCGGAATTCAATCACCAATAAGTGAATTTTATATCTCTTTTCATAGTGTATGAGTCTTTTGTTTTGTTTTGTGTTTTTTTTTTTTTCCTAGTTCTCTGTGTTTCAGAGTGTAAGAATTTTTTTCTGGTTTTCTTTGTTTTTGGCTCATGTGTTTCATAGTATTTTTCTAGTTCTCACAAGCCAGATTGTTCAGTTTCACTTCAATACTTTCGTTTTAAGAGTTTTATCACAGTCTCACTTCAATATTTTCGTTTTAAGAGTTTTTATAACATATCACAAAAACATTCATTCCAATCACATTTAAATAAATGTGATTTTAACTGTCAACTAAAACGGTTACTTGGTAATTGTTTATAGTTGTAACAACCATTTATTTAGTCTCATCTAAAGACTAATTGGATCGAATCATGAGTTTAGATAATCTTGGATGAACTTGACTCATAACCAATTAACCACCCAACATTTATCATAGATTCTCCTAATTTAGAAATTAAGCATTCAAGTTGCGCAACTAACTTATTCAATGTCAACTTTTAAAAAAGTATATATACATATTTAGTTTTTGAGATATAGGGATGTGAGAGGTTTAAGTTGAGCCATCCCAATTTTTATTTTAACTGTCAATTTTTTTATTTTTTTTATAAAATATTTTTCCCAAATTATATAATAGAATTGTTATGAAATTAATATATATATATATTTTATGCATACCAAATAGTATTACTAATAGCAGTTCTCATATCTAGTTTGTTTAAATTTTTTTAATTTTAATAAATGAAGTAATAATTCTAGCGAAATTCATTAATATCTTTAGAAAGCCTCGTTGTTATTATTTATTTATTTTTTTATCATTGAAAGGATTATTGTTATAATTATTGACTTTGATTGATTTGGAGGATGGAGGTTTGAAAGAGACACCTCAACCTCCTTCAGTAGTGTAATTAACACTATATTAACCTGCAACCATTTTTACAAGTCCAATTACAAAGAGATAGCTAAGAATTTTTACTAGGATGGGTCAAATAGGAGTATAAATTTTTGGCATTATGAGCCCCCACAAAACTAATGGCTCATTGGTCTTTGAATTAGGACAGGCTTTGGGCGATTTAGGGACGCAGGTCGTAGGTTATAATTAGTTTTATTTACGAGTCAGAAAACGATTTTAACTTAGTTTTGGGTATAAAATGAATTTAACTTTTCGATTGTGGATACCTCTGAATTTCTCCATTAATTTAAATGAATCTCGAGGGTACAATGAAATTTCATTGATTGAAAATCAAAGTACACCTTGATAGGAGTACATAATGAATCTTGCACCTCAAGAAATAAAAAAGAGAAAGGAAATATGAGGATCGGAAGGAGGAAAGGGATGGGGACAGAAATTGAAAACTACAACACAAGAGAGCCGTTGGTAGTGTGGGTTGTTTGTTTTGTTTACGTATTGCGAAGATACATGATGGCGAAATTGCAATAATGTTATAACAATTAGGATAACAGGTAATCTATTGATACAGGGCTGATCTGGGGGCAAAAAAAATTACTTGGATTCCCAGCTAGGCATATGTTCGCCTCATGAAAGTTTTTGTTCCAAGAGAAATTAATAAACTTTCACAAAAATTTGTTCAAAATCAAAAACAATTTCATGGTTTCAAACTTACATAATAATAATAATGACAAAAATCTCTATACATATCGCATACAATCCTACAAATTTATTCAAAGCAGCAAAAAAAGCGACCTACCTTTTCGTGGGCTACATGTATATGATGTCTTACAATTCAGACATTTACACGACAGGCTTCTTTGTTGCATGACGTCCATTGTCTGTCACGGCTGGTTACTCAATGCCAACCTAGTTCTGTCGCTTTATCGTTGACAGAAAGCTTTCAAAATAAAGGCCTTACTTGACTTCTGCTTTGAATTTCTTCTCTAGCTACTACTTCCTTTTCATTTTCTGCTATGTTTGCTTCGTATTCAAGTTGAGGCATTCATCCGCCGCCACGTGTCAAAACATAAGTTCCTTGTAATTACAACTAATTTTATTTCTCTTTTCAGTGGTTAACACATAATAATCAACAACTACTCATTGGGTGACATAACATTAACGCGTATTTATAATTGATTTTAAATAACAAATGTTTAATTGCACATCCGCTATTTACAATTATCTTCGGGCTTTGTAAAGTGTTCAAATTTCACTTTTATCCATTAAATTTAAAAAATATATGGAAACACTTATTCCTTATAATGATTATTATATTTCAAGACGTGTTTGTAGTGGTGGGTTTCACCTTTACCCATTAAAGGTCCTTATAGTAGTGAGTTTCATCTCTACCCATTAAATTGCAAAGCATGGAAAGACCATTTCCTTGTAGTGAGAGTTATATCTCAAGTCATGTTTGCGGCAGTTGATTTTTCGCGGCTCCTAATAAACCCCCTAACCTGATTGGTGCCACATTTTAGAATAATAATAATTAATGTTCAATTACAAGATTATAAAAAATGTTTAGTGGTGTTGTCCATACACCATAGTCAACAAAAATATAAGAGTGGCGATGTTTCCACCCCTTAAATATTGTATGTACACCATTTTTTATACACAACCAATTAATGGTTATACACACACTCAATTAATGACTGTTTTAAAAGATTATCAATTATAGGATTAATTGCACTTATATTCTTCAAGTATTTCAAAATTGCATTAAATGAAAACTTTAACATTTATTGCACTAACATATCTTAAAAAATGTTGACCACCATTAAAACCAACTATTGACTAATCATTTATTATGAAAAGTCAAAACTACCCCTAGTATACATTTTATTTTTAATTATTATAATTTTTTGAAAAAAATTGTTATATATATTTATATAACAAAAAATTAATTAAAAAAAATCATATCATAATTATAATTATAAGAACTTTTTGCCACTAAATTATAATTATGATTTTTATTATATAAATACATATAACATTTTTTTCAAAAAATATATAGTAATTAAAAATAAAATAATAAAAAGAAGGGTATTTTTGACTTTTATAATAAATGGTTAGTCAATAGTTAGTTTTAATGGCAGTCAACATTTTTTGGGGTATGTTAGTCTAATAAATAATAAAGTTGCCATAGAATGCAATTTTGAGATACTTGAGAAGCATTAGTGTAATTAATATTATAATTAATAATCTTTTAAAATAACCGTTAATTGAGTGTGTGTGTGTATAACCATTAATTGAATGTGTATGTAAAATGGGGTGTAAATACAATATTTAAGGGGTTGGAATATCGCCACTCAAAAAATAATCAATTTTATGAAGCCCTCTGACATTCAACAAGTGGGCCCAAACCCAAAATGGGCCTATTCTCATAATCCTATCGAGTGTACGGTCTCATAAATGAAGATTCAAGAACCGAATGGAGAGTTCAAAAAAAGGTACCGTAAATCATGTATTCTGAGAACTACTAAACAGCTACGCACATTGCTCGAGTGACTGAGTCGAGTCGAGTGACGGTCCGAGTCGCAGGATTTACTTTGCTTCGTGATTTCGGTGGTCTCACTCACTCTCATCGTCTCTCTGTCAGACTGAGACACACAACTATTTTTCCAACTTTGAGAAAGAGAATAATCTTCAAAGCCATGGTAAAAGCGAAACAACACAAGTCCAAAACCAAGAAACAACCTCACGTAAGTTCTTTTTTACTCTTTTAGTATTCAATTATCTTCATTTGCTAATAGGCTTTGTAATTTTTTCATTTTTTCTTTTTCTAAATTGAATTGTCGTGATTCAGCTTTCAAATTGCCCTAATTTCACAGCCATTTCTTTTTGTACTGTTAACTGTTTGATTTTTGAAAAAAGTTACAATGAATTTCTCTCTAGTGTAGCTGTAAATGACTACTCTATGTTGCCTACACAATTATTTGCTATAAATATTTTAGGTCGTCATTGTTTGTTTAAATGGACATATGTGCTTCAAATGGCTCGTGTGTATGTACACAGAGCTTGTTACTTGTCAAAGAGGTTGAGGGAGAGAAGGTGGGGTGTTGGACGTGTACAATTTGACAAGTATGAGGTACTTTAATCAAGCTTTTGCCAGTGTTGAAACGGACAAGTCCAATGATTGGAGATACGATTTTGTAATGTGTGTTGTGAGTATAAAATTTGAAAATGTTAGGCATACATTTGGTTGGAGGCTGTGATAGGAGGTAGAGAGGAAGAACGGAAGTAGGTTAAATTTTTAGTAGGCTTCATCAACACTTGCCGTGCCTTATTGTTTAATTTAATTATCCCGGTTCTTTTGAGGTCATATGATTCCTGTAGGTTGATTGTATTTTGAATTAGATTTCATTCAATGTTTATTGTAGATGTTACTTTGTGGTTGTAGTTGAACTAACATGTTGTTGGTTGGACAGATTAAAAAGCAGGGAAAGCAGGCTGATATTTCTCAGTTCCGTGCTCAGCTTGATGTGTTGGGCCTAAAAATTGTCCAAGTCACAGCTGATGGTAATTGTTTCTTCAGGTCTGTGTTTATAGGATGGTTTTGCATTACATTACTCAATTAAAAGATTTGCACGACATCATTTATTTATTCATTTATTTCATTATTAAAACAGTATCTTATTTATTCGTAGGTCCTTTAAGTTGTTTATTCATGTTAGTTTGCAGGGCTCTTGCAGATCAATTGGAAGGTAATGAGGAGGAACATGGAAAGTACCGCAGTATGGTAGTACAATATATAGTGGTAAGTGACTACCAAGTAAGAAAAAAATGATTTTAGTTTTTTTTTTTTTTTTCATTTTTTCTTAAATGAAATCTCAATATTGCTTTGTAGGCATGGCTTGTTTGAATGCTATTTTCCAACTTATCCTGACAGTACAGACACACACACACACACAAAAAAAAATTTCACAAGTAGTTTGATATAAATGACCTCAACAGAGAAAAAGGATGCCCAACATTGTTTGATTTTCATTGTACTCATACTTCTAATTTGCCATTGCATGCGTAAAGTAATGGCTGAGTTGTACAATGGACTGGTCATGTATGAAAGATTAGTTTAAGATACAGTAAAGGGTAATAAGAACCTTGGTTTCATAGTTTTGTATGTAGTACTTGTATATACTTTTCTTACCATGTTGTGAAACTCGTGCCTTCTTATTTTGAATTTGGCATAAAAAAAGTGCAAACTAGCTGATCTCTTTCGCATTTCTATTAAAATATCTCTTTTGTTACATAATATATTCTAACTCCATCTATTGATCTTTTAAGTACCTGATGCTTTTGTATATGAACTTGTAACTGAATCTGATGTTGGAGTTTCACTCCATAGAAGAATCGTGAAACATTCGAGCCCTTTATTGAGGATGATGTACCATTTGATGAATATTGTCAATCCATGGATAAAGATGGCACATGGGCTGGACATATGGAATTGCAGGCAGCTTCTCTTGTTACACATAGTAATATATGCATTCATCGGGTGAGATCTGGTTTCTCCTCTTTTAGTGTGCTTGTTTTGGAACTCATCTGATTATTCTAATAATGTAATAGTATACCTCCTCCCTTTCTGATGGGCTTTTCAGTTTGTCATGCACCATTGAAGCAATTGTCTGAGTAATGTAGTTATGTTTGTTGGATCCTTGCATGGTTGTAGAGCAAGAACACTGCCAGAGGCACTGAGATTACATTTTTTGAAAAAGTTTAAGGCCAAAGAATTGTTATTAAGTCTTTAAGTCGTCCCTCTTGTACAATACTAAATTAGTAAATTTAATCAATGTGCTTATAACGTGGATACAAATTCCAGTTCTTCTTACTCTGTCATGTAATTAACAATATGGTCAGTTCCTCTGGTTAAATAAACTCCTAACACCATGTTTAACTACCTTTGATTATAAAAACTCAAGCTTTTAGGAAGGGATCCAATAGTATCTTTAGTTAATTGGTATATGAAGTTTTGGAACAGCTGTTTACTGGAGCGCAAAAAGTAAAGATGCTCCTATTATCGTGACATTATGCTGTGATGAAGGTTTTGTGCTTGTTTTTACTTCTATTTTATAATATATATTAGATGAGCTTATTGCTTAAATTATGTACCTTTCTCATAATTTACTGAAATCAACATTGGTTGACTCTCTTTCTGTCCATTTGATTGAATTTGTGCTTGTGATGTTCTTTCCCTGAAGAGTTTATTTAGTTTTGCAATGTTGTATTCAGAATTTCAGATTAACGTCTCTTTCAAAATGAAAAATATATATGTATGAAACTGTAATATTTTATAATATCTTTTGTGGTACCTTCACTGGTTTGAACATGTTAGAATCATTCATGATACAAGAGCATTGACTTTGCAGAGAATAACTATGAAATCATGAACACTTCAATATGTTTTATGACATTGATTCCAAAGTAACCTGTATTAATGCAATGGCTTTTTGCCTGATAGATATTTTAAACACGTACCTGTCAAGAGAAGGAATTAGAAGATTTTTGACTGATCCAAATGTGGTGTTTATGAGCATTTTGGTGAATACAGACGCATGCATTGACAACTCATAACTAGATGTTCATACAATGTTAGCCTCGTATAAGATAGAACTCTTTTTGTCTCCTTAACTTGATATAAAGCATAGCCCCTTGTTATTATATATGCGCTATTACAAGCACAGTCACACTTGGGCTTTGTGTGCATAGCATGTTTTATCCAGAGTAAGATGGAAATTCATATGTGCACTTTGCTTTGCTTGATGTAGAACATGTCTCCACGCTGGTATATACAGAACTTTGACTACCATGAAGCTCATATGATCCATTTGTGAGTATTTCAGATTTTTATCTGGCTTATGCTGTTCTTTTTTCTTTTTGCTTCTTTGTTCTGTTTTGGGTAGAACCATAGAAGTGCTTGTGTTGTTCATTTGCTTTACAATTATTTTATTTTTAGAATAGAATAAGGTCACCGCTTGTAAAAAAAATGTAGATTCATTCATAAGTATTTTTAACAGTGTCAGATTTGACAATGAATGTTTCTCGACCATCTTCGTGGTTTCAATTTTTATTTGATGTTCAATTTACATGTTAAATTCTTAATAGATGGGGACGTGAGATGTGTATAACATCTTAACATCTGAAGCCACATATTGAAAAGGCATGATCCATCTTTGGAAGCTTATATCAGTTATCTCTTGTTATCCTTACTTTTAGGCTGGAGAAGTTATTTTTTCATCTTTCAACTACTTGTAGGCTGTATTCTGCATGTAGTTAAAGCTTTGGGCATATCAGTAGTTCGCTTTCTTCTATCATTCTTTTTTCTTATTTTCCAAAATGGGTTAACATTATTTTCTTTTGATTTTTTAACATATTTATTGTTGTTTATTAACGTTTATGTGATTCATGAGCTAAAGATGTGATGCCTTATTTTATTATTATTTGCTTTCAGATCTTATCATGATGAGGAACATTACAATAGTGTGCGGTTGAAGGAAGACACTTGTACTGGCCCAGCTAGACCGATTATTATCAAGGTTTCTGCCTTTTTGTTATATAGACATATGCTATTATTATTTCTTGCTGCAACTGTGTTAATTTTACTCATTAGCTTGAACATATAATTGATAGCAATATCCTAATGACTCATAGTTTGTTAAAGGCTGATGCTGATCTTTCAGCGGTATCTCATCAAGCAAAATCTGCAGCCAGCAAGTCTAAACGAGCTGGTACTGATTTAATCAATGCTGGGTCCATCAAATTGGTTATGGCAGGAAGTGGTTGTGAAAATGCTGAAAAAGTTGAACAGGTAGCATATTCTGTTCAAAATGTTTCGTCTATGCACTTTCCTTTGTCAGCCAGGACTGTGGTTTCTATGTCTCACAATAACTGTTTTAGTATGCTTCACTGACTTAGCACTTTCACGTCTTTTTTTTTCTCCCCTTGCTGTATTGTAATGCTGATTTCATTCCAGGTTTTACTACAAGTTGCTGGTGATGTTGATGCTGCAATAGAATTCCTGGTAGCAGAACAAGGAACAGAGGAACACACTGTGGCAAATGATTTATATCCTTGCCACACAGAGACTTCTCAAGGTAATGGCCAATCAGTATATTTGGCAGATTGTGAATTTTTTATAAGACTCACTCTTGACTTATGTCTTCATTATATGTTTATAATTTTCTCTCCTTTTCTAAATATGGTTGTTGGATGCGCTGGAAGGAACTTATTATGTGTTTATCAAATTAGCTTGTTAGCCACAAGAGTGTAATGGATATGCATGTTTGTTCAAGTGAAACATTGTTATACTTAATAGCTTTTTCAAAAATTTAATTAGTTATTCAAACTAATGTCTGGCGAAAACTCATTTGTCTTCAAATAATAATCAGATTCCTTAAATGGATTCCTCGAGGGGTCAGAATATCTTATCTTTTGGGGTTCAATTTGATGCAAGTACTTGGAAAAGAAGCCTTTTTGACTGCCGGTAATGTTAATCATGTTTGACACTGAAGCATTGTCAAATCAATGAAACGGTGGTTTTGTAATGATTTTGTACACATTCTTCATTTGGGATTTGAACTGTACTTTCTCCTTTCATCTAGATATGATGCCTGGATTATCTCACATTTGAGCTCTCCTTGCTGAAAGATTTGTATGATGCTACAATGAGTGGTGGTCCTGGTGGAACCTGTTGCCTTATTGAAATAGATGGCACATCAAAAACTGGTGCAAGATTAGAATGTGTTTCCATTTTCTTTTTTCATCTTATTTGGTGAATGTGTGGATTTTTTCTAATTTGACGATATATAAGCCACCATATTTCTTTTGCCATTGGTGCTGTAGTCTATTCATTTTGCTTGAGTATTGCAATTTTCACTTTACTTGCACCTATTTTTGTTACATTAAGAGATTCCTTTATGAGGTTGTCCAGGTGACAATGAAAATGTCAACTGTGAGCAACACAAGGAAGAACCTTTTAAGTTGATCTCCAAGCAGGATCCATCTAGTACTAGTATCAAACGAACCCATGATGATAGCAGGTCCAATCAGGATGAGATGGTTTGTGTACTGACAAAATTGAGACTTTTCTGAATCTTTGGATGGAGCCCCAAAGTGCTAATGAATTTTTTCTCACGTTTTTGTCTGCTTCTTTTCCTTTTTTCATATCTGGAAGATCTCAAGGAACAAGGTTTGCCCTTGTGGATCAAAGAAGAAATACAAGGCCTGTTGTGGATCAGCGAAGGGAGGATCCTCAAATAAGTTAGTAGTGTGAGCTTCTGAACTCTTTTCTTTTGTTGGCGTGCTTTAATTATTTATGATTACAGGCAGAACAAATTATTTCAGTATCAAAGTCAACTTTCATCTATCATCTGGTGTGCCCAGTAAAGGCAGTGTGAAAAGCTTCTTATTGCTATTCCATCTATTATGTCACCTCTTAGAATTGAATTTGGTCTTTCAAGTATTGTTCCTATGCTTTGCATGCACCAGTGATATTTAGTTCTCACCCAAAATATACTATAGACAGCTTTCAACTATGAGTTGCAGAAAAGAGGTTTAACAAGTATTTTGTGATAACTGATAAAGCTCTATTTTCTATTCTCTTCTTGTTTGTAAAATTAGCTTTCAATATATTCTAATGTGTTATTTTTGTTGCATCAGTAACCATACAGTTGACTCCAGAAAAAGTCGAAAGGAAAGGAAACAAAGCAAGAAAGGAGGGCCTGCTAAATCTACATTGTCTTGTGGATCTGATGGAGGGCCACCTGACATGGGTGCACTTTGTATATGATCTCAGTCTTTAAGTAACTATCATTGCTACTTGTGCTTTATGATTTGTCTGGTTCGTGAGAAGATGGTTTATATGTTCTTATTTTGTTTCTAACAGAGGAAGATAATCTTTCTTTGCCAATGAGGAAAAGTTGCTGTCATAGCTGGCCAGCAACCAGTTTTATCATGTTATAGTAATATGTTCACTGTTTTTATGAACTAGAATAATATTAATCCCATTTGTTTCAATGATGTTAACACACCAATTTTTCACTTTAACTTGTTTGGTTTTTTCTGTAGACATTTTTATGCCCCTGATTGATTGCTTTCAGCTTGTTAGTGCGTTCTAGAACATTGTGAAACCTAGAAATACATAGTGAAAAAAAAAACAAACAGGGGATACTTGTGGGGGTTTCAATGTGATGGAAGAATCTCTTGTATGACATGCATTTTGATTTGAGTATATTAAATTTGATCTGGTGATTTCATCATTATTGCCATTCTTTGATAAATAGTCTTGAGGAAATTATCTCACTGATTCTCCCTTTTTTGATGCATTGTTTCCCTCCCAAATATCCCAACTGGTTGGAAATTTCTTCTGCTCAAAAGATGGTGCCATGTTTGCTACTCATTAACATCATTTTTGCTAAATTGTTGCATTTCCTTGTGCAGATTAAATGTGACCGATCTTAAGAATGTGAAAAACTTAATCGGATTTTTCGTTGATCAATCTGGACTTCATTTTGCAGGTCTTCCACTGCCACTGATGAGTGGATAGATAGCCCCACCTTTTGATGCAATACACAACTCGACTCTGGAGGACTTTTTTGTGTCTGCCTTTGTGAGTCCACACTTCCTCTAGTGAAAAGCCAATGTTTTTTATAATCCAGGATATATTACTAGTCAAAGCATATAGGTGCTGCACAGAGCACAAAGTACTAACTGGCTTTTTAGAATTATTTGTTTCTAAGATTTGTGGTTTACACGTATCCTTGAAGAAAATAGGATGAAGAGAACAAGGGGGGAAAAAGAAACAGAAAAAGAAGACAGTTGTTTAGTGATAGTAGTTTTAGGGCAATAATTTACAAAATATTATGAGAATGTAGACCACCTAAGTCGTTCTTTAAGGATGGTTGATAATTATGAAAAGCTCTTTCTGGTTAGGAGAAAGAAACAGCAGTTTTATGTTCTGTCGTCTGCCTCGACACTGAAAGTATATTACAATCTTTGACAATCTTTTAGCAGGCTTGAGTTTTGAAAGAAAGAACGAAGAAGAATCCACGTATTCGTTGGGTTAAGCGAGGGAAAAAATGGGGATTGTTTTATGTCAACTCAGTGATTTGATGTCAGATAAGATTTGTATTTTTCGATTATAGAATATCTTTAACGTGACATTATTATGGAAATATTTGGAGAAACCAGGTTAATAAGAATATTTGTATTTTTTTTTTTAATTAATTCATATTTTCTGATTTGTTAAGTATGCTCAAAGAGTTGGGATTTTCTCTTGGCTTTCTATTCTATTTTGACATCTTATAAGACAAATTTGAGTTTGAACTATTTGCATGCCTGAAAGTGAGAAAATTAACATTCTTGATTATTTATTATTTTTTTGTAATAATATGTCATTTGGTTATAGAATGTCAAGGAAAAACAAAGTTAGAAGAGAATCTTGCCACTCAAGTAATCTTGATACTCATGTATAGATAATACTGTTTAAATATGATTTGATAGTAAAAGACATTTATTAAGTCTGATAGTGTCATATGTTCGAGTCGTTTGACAACAATTTAATATATCATGTTATGTTTGTATCAGTAAAAAATATAATTAGTTAATTTTTTGTTTAATCCTAATACAACTCGATAAATTTAGTACATCATTAATGTAAAACCAAATATGACCAATGAAATAAATTTAATATGTCATTATTCTAAATCCAAACATGATCAATAAAATTATCTGATTATTCAATAAGATCTTTTGACTATTTTACTTTTAATTTTTTTTCATTCATTAGCTTATACAGATGAAAGTGCTGATTTTTCATTTGTTAATTCATCATTGCGTATGTTGTATACAATTTATTATATATGTTTTGGCCCCCCAACTTAAAACTTCTAGCTCCATACATGGTAATATCTATTATATAAAATATATATATAATTTGATTGATTCATTTACCCATATAAAACTTTAAAATAATTTGAAATATTTTTATTAATTAGATAATTCAATCTACTAAAAAATGTATTAATATTTAATTATGTTAAATGAATTAGAGAGTTGGAAAGGGTAGAACCTAAACACGATCGATTTACTCAATTGGTTGAACTTGTTAGCCCTTTTGTAAAATGAAACCAGTAAAGGCTAATCCAAACACATCAACTTTCGTGTTGTGATTATAGCAGTTGTGGATGCATGCATCCAACTACTAAATGGGACTTTGAAACTTAGAGTCCTCAACTTCGCCAACCTTACAGGCCCAGTGCAACTTCTTTTCTGTTATCTTTCAAACCTGCAACGCAAGAAACAGATGAACATAGTAACCCTTTGAAAATATTCCATAAAAACCCTTCTTAAAAATCTATTTTGCAAGTGGAAATTAAAAAATTAGAAAAGTTGCTCTTGAAAGTTAGAACAAATCGTGTTCTTCTACCTACTTAGTTTTTATTCTTGAATATGTGTTCATCTGCATCATTGGTAAAATTAAACTCTAGTTATAACTTAAATAATATTCTTTACTTCATTTCATCATCTACATGTAAGGAATTAGATATCAATTTTGGTAAAAATATTAGGGTTCTAAACTTATGGAAATATCAGTAAAAGAATCGAAAATATCAAGAATATTTTGGAATATTTTTATCGATTCTATCAAAATAAGAAATCATTAATGAATATATCGAGTATTGTTTTGATATTTAGTTCATTATCCATATATATTATTAAAATAAAAGTTAGGATAAGATTTAAACCATGACATATTATTTTAATAACAATAATTGATCAATATATGTTTACTTTTTACTTTTATTTTAATTTTTTAAACATCCTTTTTTTAATTATTACAATTCAACAAGTATAAAAGGGTTATCACTAACCCAATCTCTTATAGTCAAGATTGATGTTTAACTTTCAGTTTTTTAATTCACCACCCATTAAATATTTCATATCAGGTCCTTTACCCTCTCTGACCACAACTTTAATAAGTTTCACAAAGCAAAATATGAAAAACATACAAGACGTACGAAAGATAAGGAAAAAAAAAAAAGAAAAAGACATAATAATCCATTTGTAGCAAAAAATACTTTGAATGAATAGCAAATAGTGACTCTAGGATGAGATGATGCTTAGCTCATTAGCTTATCAATCAAAAAATCTAAATTTAAAATGGTTGGTGAAGAGCTTACGTTCATCCACCCAAAAAGTCCATCCAAGAAAACGAGACAAATTTAAATCAATCAAAATATTTTCCTTTTTAAGTAAAAAATATTGTGATAAGCTTAAACCAACAAGTCCCTTTGCTTTTCCTTTTCTGGGTGCTTGCCAGAATGCCAGTTGCCAAACACTATTCCCTGATTAGACACAGCATGAGTCTGTTTTTAATGAAATCCCATCATTTGGAAAAGCAAACCATAGTCTACTTTACCAATTTGGAAACTCTTAATTGTCCTTCTTTCTTTCCCAAAGTAGAAACTTATCTTTATGCAATTTTAATTGACTTGAATATATAAGTATATTATTTAAAAATCTATATGAGAATACACAAACAGTCATTTCTATCACATTCTGCTTCACTCAGCCATTTATAGAAGAATATTTATTCATGTAACTGCCCTTGTTAATGCTACGAAGAAATTTCTTTTTTCCTTTTAAGCAATCATTGAAATGCTATTTTGTCTAAAAATGATATGAGAATTGCTTTTCAATCTAAGTGAAGAAAACAACCTTGCATATTTATGGAAAACTTTACAGACAGGTTTTTGAATTTGTCCACAAGTTTGAAATGCTAAAAATACTGTTTGTACTCTTAATGTGATTTAAGCATCAACAATCTTGTCCACCTTTTATTTTTTTAAGTTTAAACTATTTCTCTGCACATATACTTTAAACTCAATTAGTTTATAGAATAAATTGATAAAGTATTGATATAGTGGAAAGAATTGAAAACTATCTTTATGTCCTCATCAAATTCTCAAAATTAAAGATTAATCAAAAGAATTTTTTTTTTAGTAAAAAAATAAGTGATTATCCAACAGAAAAGAAAAATAAATAGTACAAATAACTAGATTTTTATCACTTACTATAAAATTTCTCCTATCAATCTCGGATGATTATAAATGGGAAAAGTAAGATTTAATCAAACTATGTGATATAATAAACAAATAATAAACGTCTGATAATCAAATTACGGACAAGTACGCAAAGTCAGAATCATATTGTATAATGCATCTACTTTTAGCAAAATCCTACCCACAGATCCAACCTATATTTGTGTAAATGACATGTATTTTCTCTTGTCACATTAATAAGATGATGTTTAACCATTTTTATTATTTGTTTAACATCTAGCCGATGAAATTGGACTTTGATTATATAATCAAAATTAGCAAAGTTGTTGAAATCCTTCTTTGAAAAAACCTTGGGTGGTAGATCATTGCACCGCCCCCTCGCGTAATACATTTGTCCATTACAATATATGATTCGATTAATACTTAATTTTTTCCTTTCTTCTTTAATCATACATATCTACTTTATCATATCATATATTGTGAGTAAACAGATATATTCATAGTATGATATTACTTCATAATTTAAATTTTTCTTTATTTATGGCAATCGAAACACAAATTAAACTATCTAAAAGAATATGTGTATTCTGATCTGATTTGATATTTACCCAGCTCAGTATTCACATTTAATTTTGTTGCTTAATTTATTATTGTTTTTAATCTATCTTTATTTGCACTACTAAATTATTTTTAACTTTAACAAGAGATAGGGACAGCTACTACTACTTAGCAAGTTTGAAGATGATTTCATTGTAAAACATTTTTACACTCAACTGAAAACTACTTTTTATATAATTTATCTGATGAGAATGAGATATATAAATTCAGCCATTTTTATAACTTTTGTTGGTTTCCGATTTCGTTCCTATCTTATCGTTTTGCACAAAAGCATGAGGTTCTCCTCCTAAATAGATGATATATATTTTTTTTTCTTTTGTTACTAAACTTCTCATTTCATCAAGTTTGCCAAAAACAAATTAGGGGATTTTCAATTTAGTACCTATGTTTTGGTAAAATATTATTTTTGTAACTCATGAATGCATTTTTACTCTCCATCATATCTGAAGTTTAAGAAATTCATTAAACTAATCTCTCTGAACGAAAAATTAATGGTAAACTATGATGGAAAATGATGAAAGACCAAATACCTTTAATCATCTCATTTTGTTTTCCTAAATTAAAATTAAAGTAAATAGATTTCAACTATCCATCTTTACTATGAACGATGAAGATAAATAGAGTATTATTAAAAAAAAAAAAAAAGATTTTTACCGTCTATTTATGAGATGGACATTGGAGATAAAAAGTAAATAATTTTTTTTTTAAAAAAAAGACAGAAAAAAGAAAAAAAAATACCTCAAATTAAAGAAATACCCAAAATCTAATCTATCTAGACTCTAATTAGCAGAACTAATAAACTCAACCAAAAATAGACAAATAAAAAAAAAACAAAATTTGAATATGTCGACGTCTGGAATCGGTCGATCTGGAGATCCAAAGGTGCAGATTGCGATTCAGATAACAAATGGTAATTAATATTGTTTAAGGTTGGTGAATGACAATAAAGATAATTTACAATCAGTTAAAGTATGTGGGTTGGTTAAGGTAGATAGATGATAATAAATAAACAATTAATAACAAAAGAAAGAGAGGAGGAAGAATGCAAAGACAAAGAATTTTTACGTGGTTCGGTAAGTGTGCCTACGTCCACGGGTCACTTTGAATATATTTTGGTAGAGTGACGGTAATATTAGTGTTAACTTATTTTTTACAATGAATTTTCCTCCTATTTATAGAGAAGTGTGGATACAATTAAGTGTTTAACACGTTAAAAATCATCATTATTCTCAACTAATCTGACTTTGGTCATGCTGCATTTATTGCTACTACGCTAATTATTCTTACATGTTCATGCTTGCCCTAAATGCTTCACATAAAGTCTTCTCTGCATTAAATGCACAGCCGTCATAGCAATAAATGTCTCTTGGGAATTGTAGAGATCGAATCGGCGTGAAATCAGGGAATCAGAATAGTCTGTCATCTGCATCCTGAAGGATTACTTGAGGCGAACTCAGCGATCCGACATGTTCTGTGAATTGAAGATATGCTGAGATATACGTTGGCATAGACGCGGACTGAGAATGCATTGATACAGGTGCGAGCTGGAAACGTACTAAGACAAGCTTATCGTAGTCGCGGACCAAGAATGAATATGTCGACATCTGGAATCGGTCGACCTGAAGATCTAAGGGCTCAGACTGCGATTTAGATAACAAATGATAATTAATATTGTTTAAGGTTGGTGAATGACAATAAAGATGATTTACAATCAATTAAGGTAGGTGGGTTGGTTAAGGTAGATAGATGATAATAAAGGAACAATTAATAACAAAAGAATGAGAGGAGGAAGAATGCAAAGACAAAGGATCTTTACGTGGTTCGGCAAGTGTGCCTACATCCACAGGTCACTCTGAATATATTTTGGCAGAGTGATGGTAATAATAGTGTTAACTTATTTTTTATAATGAATTTTCCCCCTATTTATAAAGAAGGGGAGATACAATTGAATGTTTCACACGCTAAAAAATCATCATTATTCTCAACTAATCTGACTTTGGTCATACTGCATTTATTGCTACTGACTAATCATTCTTACACGCACATGCTGCCTTAAATACTTAACTTAAAGTCTTATCTGCATTAAATGCACAGCAGTCATCGTAATAAATGCCTCTTGGGAACTGTAGAAATCGAGTCGGTGCGAAATTAGGGAATCAGAATAGTCTGTCATCTGCTTCCTAAGGGATTACTTGAGGCGAACCTAGCGATCCGACCTGTTCTGCGAGTTGAAGATATGTTGAAATAGATGTTGGCATAGACGCGGACCGAGAATGCATTAAAGTGGATCTGATATAGGTGCGAGCTGGAAGCGTACTGAGACAAGCTTATCGTAGTCACGGATCGAGAATAAATATGTCGACGTCTGGAATCGATCGACCTGGAGATCCAAAAGCCCAGACTGCGATTCAGATAACAAATGGTAATTAATATTGTTTAAGGTTGGTGAATGACAATAAAGATGATTTATAATCGGTTAAGGTAGATGGGTTGGTTAAGGTAGATAGATGATAATAAAGGAACAATTAATAACAAAAGAATGAGAGGAGGAAGAATACAAAGACAAAGGATTTTTACATGGTTCGGTAAGTGTGCCTACATCCACGAGTCACTTTGAATATATTTTGACAGAGTGACGGTAATACTAGTGTTAACTTGTTTTTTACAATGAATTTCTCCCGTATTTATAGAGAATGGGGGATGCAATTGAGTGCTTCACAAGCTAAACAATCATCATTATTCTTAACTAATCTGACTTTGGTCATGCTGCATTTATTGATACTGTGCTAATTATTCTTACACGTTCATACTTGCCTTAAATGCTTCACGTAAAGTCTTCTCTGCATTAAATGCACAACCGTCATCGCAATAAATGCCTCTTGGAAACTGTAGAGATCGAGTCGGCGCGAAATCAGAGAATCAGAATAGTCTGTCATTTGCTTTCTGAGAGATTATTTGAGGCGAACTCAGCGATCCGACCTGTTCTACGAGTTGAAGATATGCTGAGATAGACGTTGGCATGAACGCAGATCGAGAATGCATTAAAGTGGATTTGATACAGGTGCGAACTGGAAGCGTACTGAGACAAGCTTATCGTAGTCGCGAGCTAGGGGATTCAGCGAGCTCGCCATCACGACTTGAGGACCGGACCCATTGGGCCCTTCATTACTGTACTTATCTTTTGAGCCTTCTGCGGCCCATTTACCTATACCAAGAAAATGGGCATAACAGAATAAAAAATATATATATCAATTTCATTAGCAATTACAATGACATGCTAGACTTTTCTTGATGGTGGCTAGTGTTAACGAAGGTCATCAAAGTTATAGGTTGGTGGGTGGGTGCGATTTTAGCGCTAGGTGGTTTGGGTAGAATTGACACAGGATTTGATGGGTGCAACTTGAATGGGTTTAGGTTTTGATGGGTGCGATTTGAATGGATTGTCGTCGGTCATTCCTTGTTGTTGTCGATCATAGGAGGTTTGAATGGATATGACTTGAAGCAAATGAAGAACCCATTTAGTTTGAACTAGATGAAGAATCCATTTGGTTTGCTTTCATAATGTGTAGATGAAGAACCTATTTTGTATGAACTGGACAATTGACAGAGAGAGAGAGTAAGAATGAGATAGAGAGCAAAAAAGGAAGGGTTGGTTGTTGGTGTGGTTAGATTTGTGTGTTTTCTGTTGCGAGAGAGGAAGACATATGGGGTTAGTTGTGAGAGAAGGGCTTTGAGCATTTATTACAATTGTATGCAGTCAGTGGTCGATCTGGTGATGGAATTAGATCAATGAACAATCTAGCTCCCTCAGATCATTTAACATCTTCATCTAGTTTGAACTAGATAAAAAAATCCATTTGGTTTGCCATAGATGAAGAACTCATTTCTTTGAATTGGACAGTTGAGAGAGAGAGTGAGAGCGAGAGCAAGATAGAGAGGAAAATATAAGGGATTGCTTGTTGGTGTGATTAGATTTATGTGTAGTTAGTTACGAAAGAATAAGACATATAGGGTTGGCTGCGAGAGGAGGGCTTCGATTATGTATGTATGATTATATACGGTCAATGGCCGATCTGGTGATAGAACAAGATGGACAAACGATTTGCCCGCCCCTCTTGATGATTTAACATCTCCATAGCATAACAAAGGCATGACCATCTCCAACCCCTATTGTCGACGATGGAGGTCAATTGTCCATCAATGGAGAAAGAGATATCTTCATTAATGTGTTGATGGTTAGTGGGGTAGAAATCCAAACCGTCCATCCATGTGGATGGATGGCAACCTTTGATTTTTTTGTTTAAATTTTTAAATTTTGTTTTGTTTTAACCCTAGTTTTTTTATATATTTATATGTTTACTCTTCTCTCATTTAATCTCTATTATCCATCACAATTTTTATGAATGATGGATATCTTTCTTTTTTTTTTTAATTAATCTTAAATAGTTAGTGGAAAAAAAGACCAAAATATTCTTCCAACTGTTAAGTTTGATTAACTATCAACTGACAGAAGGACCAATTTGATGAATTTTTCCAAATTTATGAATGATAGGGACTAAAAATATATTGTGAGTAAAAAAATGATATTTCATCAAAACATTTGGACTAGAATGAAAATCTCCCAACTAATTAAAGACAAAAAAATGTTTTTTTCTAATATGTTAAAAAAGAACATTTAGATTACTTTTTTAATTATTTTTTTATATGAAAAATAATTTTGAGAGACCAGGTATGGTGATCATCACAACAACATAAACATATAATTTCATATGAAAATAATATATACATGTGTATATGTATTGGGGATACCTACGAAGGGGGTAGGACATTAATAATGTCATATAATTAGAAGATGTAACCAGTTTACTTTCCACATTAAAATGAAGCTAGAAAGGGAAGGCATGGCCACTGTCACACGCCGTTGTTTTGTCGTGGCCACTCAACTTTAATGTCTCCTCTCCACTTACGTTTCTTCACAATCTTTCCAAACGTGGAAACTCTCCTAAATGAACTTCATTTATTATAATTGAATTTACCCAAAAGCAGACATGAAGATCATTGTCAACGTCTCACTAATCACTATTATACCATCTGCAACGTGTCTAACCGATTTTTTTTTTAAATTATTATAATAAATCAATACCCTGCTCTTCACTTTAGATCCCTTATATGAGGGTAATTAGTAATTACACATTCAATTGAAGATATGAGATTGGTGTAACATGTTTGTCTGATAGTAATAAGATAATAATGGATTTTATGTTGATAACACAAGGTTGGCCTAGCAGTACGTTCTCTCTATTTATATATTATCACTTAATTCATGAATTCAAATCATCTTTTCATCTTTAAACCTTCAATTAATCATAATAGTTGAAAAAAAAAAAACAAATTCATGCTAATTATATCGAAAAATAAGAGGTATTTTTGGTGAACCATGAAGTTGATGACATTAACTATGAACAAATTACCAAGACTCTATTTATATATATTTCATTTGTTTTAATATCACATTTATGGACTATTCAATCTGTTATTCAAATTTAAAACACACAAAATTATGATTTCACCACTCTGACAGAGTTTAGCTTTGCATCATATTCGGTCGATATCTTGTCTGTATAAACTTGACAACTCAATCCAACTCAATAATGTAACAGTACCAATGGTATCTATCCAACATGTAATGACAAGTCCTGTAAACAATAATGCCACATCCATATACAATCCTGGACCATTAAATTCGTATGAATCAATAATTAATGTGTACCGAAATAAAAGCTAAAAAAGAAGTCTACTTCACCATTATATACAAGTTGGCAGACAGGTGGCAGAAAGCTGCTGGGGTCCTCATAAAAACTGTTACTGCTAAAATATCTAACCTCTGCATGTTTCCTTTGTTTTAATTAATTATTATGAGAAACAAATTGATACTGCTAAATAAATTGATACTGCTGGGATTTTTTTATTTGTTTTACTTAGAATTATTTTATTGGCTTGATATAGGTGCGTTGGTTTTGATCTTTCATTTTCTTGGTACCTTTCATCACTGAAAAGGTCAAGGCATCATTTCATTTGACATTATTGGAGGATTTTCAGCTACGAGGTTACATTTCCAGTAAATGACAAAAAAAAAAAAAAAAAAAAAAAAACGAAGAAGAAGTTGTGGAAGAGTTGTTGATTAATGGATACAATTATTATCCCTTGTCTGAAAATCATCTTTTCATATCTATCATCTACGTATTAGGCAGCCCAGCTAAACTTTGTTAATGAAGTAAATAGAAGAAGCCGAGAAATTTAGAATATGTGTTTACTTGTTCAAAACATATATATCAAATGTTTATCTACAGAACATTATTCATTTATTTTTATTTCTAAAATGTAATTTCTCTATTTGAGTATGCTCATACAAGATTGTGCGACTTAGGAAGGAAATGAATTGTTATATGATAATGTCTGTTAAGTTAATTGTAAAATTAAATTTGAATAGGTAATTAAATATGTATCGACTAAATCTTGTCATAATTTAGAAATGTATATATATATATATATATATATATATGAAATTCTAATATCACTGGAATTGTTCTTCAAAAAATAAAGGAAAAAAAGAAGGACCTTTCCTAAAAAAATAATTAAAAAAAAAAATAAAGCACCTAGAAAAGTTCAAATTTTATTCTTGGATCAGTTAAAGTTTTACGTCATAGTTTTAACTATCAACGTATAAACCTCTAACATATATATGAAATTATAATATCATTGGAATTGTTCTTCAGGGAATAAAGAAAAATAAAGGACCTAGAAAGTTCAAATTTTATTCTTGGATCAATTTTACATCAGAGTTTTAACAATCAAAATATAAATATCTAAAATATATATTTCTAAAAATATATTTATCCAACATATCTATGAAATTCTAATATCGTTGGAATTGTTCTTCCAGGAAAAAAGAAAAAATTGCAATACCATTGGAATTGTTCTTCAAGGAATAAAGAAAAAAATTCTAATATCATTGGAATTGTTCTTCAAGGAATAAAGAAAAAAAAAGGGCCCGAATAGTTTAAAATTTTATTCTTGGAGTCGGTTTCACATCTTAGTTTCAACTATCAACATATAAATATCCAACATTTGTGTTTCGATTGCTCACATAAAGTTGAAAGAGCTTTTTTTTTTTCATTTTTAATTTTTTTTTCCTCTTCTGTTGATCATCACTGCCAACCCTAAAGTTTAGATCGAACCCCTTCTACATTTAAATTTTCACCGACTTTGAAAAACAACAATTATATGATGTAGATCTTTCAAAATAATAATAATAATAATAATTATTATTATTATATGATGTGGAAAAAGAAAACACAACTGATCTTAGTAACTCAATGACTGGTATGAAGTGAGTAAATTTTATGTCGATCACGAAGTACATATTTTATGTATAATTGTATTGCTCTTAACAGTAAATTTTTATCCAAGTTTTTATCGAATGGAAATAAATCTTGTTGGATATATTAAATTATTTTCACGGATTTTATTGATGTATTACAATTAAGCATCTTTGTGCTTTATGTAGACCAAGACTTGGAATATTTGAATTTACATGATAGGCGTGTAAAAGCAGAATTTCCCTTGAATTCTTATCTATAAATCGAGTCAGATAGAGTTGAAAAAAAAAATCGAGCCAGATACATAAAATCAATATCTCAATAGTGATTCGAACAATCATTTAATGTATATCGACCAGTCGTTACCTTATAATTCTAGATCTTATTGAATAAATGCTACCCTTTAATTCTTCAAGATAACATCTTTATAAAGCAAAAAGTATTAGAAAATAGACCTTCCAAAACATTAAATTAATGAAATGATAAAATAATACTTAAATAATAATAAAATAAAAACAGATAAAATAACATAAAAAAATGACGTGACTATTTGACATTCAAGAGATCCTCATTTTTCACTCAAAGTGTTATACTACCTTTTTTTCTCTCAATTATGGGAGATATCAAACAATAAGATAAGACATCTTTATATAGCCACCTTTAGTCAACCCCTTACTAATACCATTAATTGGTTTCCTTTTTAATAACAAATCATAATACCTCAAATTCTCCATTGCCAAAACAAAGAATTATTGAGTTTTCTGATTTTACATAAAATTGATTTAGTGCATTAAATGTTTTAAGAATCAATTCCTTGATATTCGAAATCCACCAACAACAAGAACTTATTTCAACAATTTGAGGTGTTCGTTTTCAAAGAATTCTATATTTGAATTTACAAAATAGACATTTAAAAAAGGAGAATAGTATTGAATTGTATCATAAATGGAATCGATGAAATCAATAAATGATTGGAACAATCGTTACCGTGCAATTTTTATTGTGAAAAAACTTTCTTAGAGAAGAATTTATATTAACAATTTAAAGTGTCTGTTTCCAATAATATTTTAGTGCTAAGGGTATTATATACAATATTGTTGTAGCCTGTAGGTGTCCTTAATTAAGAGATAGTTTAGTTTTGGGTTTAGTCATGACTTGATTTGATATCCCTTTTGCCAGAAGTGTCTTTTTTCGAATCCCACCACGTATTGAAATTTGCACTAGTCATATGTTATGTAATAAATTGGTTGGTTTTTCAAGTGAGAATTTGTTAAGAGAACTTCATATATAACTATGTATCAAACTCTTGAGTGATTATTAAAATTCCAGTTATAATGGTTATCAAACACTTCTTTCTATCCAAACTTTTAATTTTCTTTTTTGAGAAAAGAGAAAATGGACCACTTCTATTTCTAGGTCGTGTCATTCATGCAAATGGTGGTCCAACTGCATAACCTAGACCAAGTGAACGACGTTAATTTATAAGAGTCTGAATCTAGCAAAAGCTAGAATGGCTCATTTTCAACTTCAATATGTGGACCGATCCCTCACATATCGACAAGATCATTAGATGCTCGAGTAAATGCATTACTCACATTGTTAGGTCCTGATAAGACACCCAGCCATGATGTGGTCACCCACACATACATGACCACCTAGTGATGAAATGTAACCAACCGCAATCAAACACGGTGCCAGAGAAGTAATTATTTTCCTGGAACCTATATTACGGGTCATGCTGGGATTTTCTTGTCCCTAAACATCAGATTGTACATATAATGGTGTGTTTGCCTGAAATTTGTACAAGGAAGATCATGTATTATAACATATATATTATGTACACTGAGTGTAAAAGTAGGTTGCAATTAATTACCGCTGTACCGATCTCAACTCAACATACTAGAAGTCAAGCCCCAGCCCAGTCTCCATTCAAGCTTTTATTTCGAAACATAAATAAGCTTCGAACAAGATTAGGCTGCGTTTGGCTAAGGCTAATTATGACCAAACAAACTTACTTAACGCAAAGCTTAGCTAAGCCTATAACTAGCTAATTTTAGTAATTTTGAGTAATTCTCTCCAAATCTTAGTTTTGAAGAGATACTAAGTGTACGTTTGGTACAACTTATCTACTGATCAAAAGTACTTTTTTAATGTCAAAAGATCTACTTAATTTTTTTTATGTCGTTTGGTTGACATCTTAGTAGAGCTTTTGGAAAATTAAAAAAGCTGAAAAATATCTACTTAGAGAAGCTCAAATTTTGAGCTTCTCCAAGTAGACCTTTTTGAGCTTTTTTTAAAATATTAAAATGTCTAATATATCCCTATTTTATTTTGTTAATTTCTTTAAACTCTTATAACCTTATTGCACTTTCATTATAAATATAAACACATAGCCTCCACTTTTATTTACTATTTATTTCATCAAAACTTCTGAGAACTCTTCTCTAAGCAATAAGTTTTCTATATTTTGTGTTCTTTTTTTTTTTTTTGTTCAATTGGTTTTAGTTGATATTACAATTTGTTTATCTTATTATCATGAATATTATACTGTTATAGCAATATGTATATATATATATATATATACTGCAATATATATACTGTAATTGCAGTGTATATATATTGCAGTGCAGTATATATATACTGCAATCAGTGCAGTATATATATATGCAGTGCTGCAATCAGTGCAGTATATATATATACACTACAATTGCAGTGTATATATAAACGGTAATATATATACGGCAATTACAATTGCAGTATATATACAACAATTACAGTGCAATTGCAGTATATAATTGCAATTGATGAAATTTTAATGAAAATCTACTTAGATCAAATAAAATTGAAGATGTAAAATCTTATTAACAAATCTAAATAAACACTTCTCTTTTGAAAATAAAAAATAGAAAAACAAAATAATTTTACATTTATTTTGTTGAAAATCTATGTTTTGAAAGTATATTTACATCAAATAATTATTAATTAATTAATTTTTTATGGTTAAGGTTAACGTAATTACATTTCTAGAATGAACATATTACTCCTCTCTCTTATACCCTTTTTAGTAAATTAATAATTTAAAAGTGCTTTAAAAATAATTTAACCAAACGTTCTATAATTTAAAAGAGCTTTTTTAATTGACAACCAAACAACCAATAATTTTTTTCCAAAAGATCTATTACCAAAAGATCTACTTCTAAAAGATCTATTTGGAGAAGCTGTACCAAAGGAAGCCTAATTTACTTTAACTTACAGTCGATTGATTTCAAGTGCTACAAATCAATAATGCTAGACTTTCCATTTTTTGTTTCCAATTACATCCTAACTAATGATGTGACGGTTGGTAAATAAATACACATTAAAAATTATTTATTTCTTTTGCAAAATGTATTTATTTTAATCACATCATTAGTTGAGATGAATAAACAAATAAAACATTAGATATTTAGTATTATTGAATCTAAATCGAGTCATTTTATAGCACTTTTTTTTTTAAAGAAAAAAAGGTAGAGTTTGAGTTACTTATGTTTGTTTTTCATTCAACGTAAGATGTGATCGGATTTTTTTTTATTGATTAGGTGGAGAAATTTTAAATTCACTCATAAATTAAGGTGTTTAATACACTTTTCTTTCAAATCTGTGATAGAGATTCAAATTTCATGATACTTATTTACTCATTGTTAGAGAGTTTCACAGGTGAAGTAAGAAAAGATGGGATAAAACCCACATTGAAAACATAAAATCAAGAGATGAGTATATATATCTCAATTGTTGTCGCAACCTAGTAACTAGTGTTTGGAGATATATATGTATATAAAAAGAAAGGTACAAGTACAACCATTATGAAAACAGAAAACTTCATTTTCACTCCGGAGGTATCGGAAACTATGTTTTTTTAAAATAGTTATTTCCTCTTTGATGTTTTAAAAACACTTCAAAAATATCTTAAATGTCAGTCAACTGATAGTTAAAGGGAAAGATAAGTTTAGGCAGGAAGGGTATTATAGTCTTTTTGCGAGAAGAGTTGGGATGATGACATGTGTATGATTAAGATTAAAATAAATATATATAAATTCATTAAAATAAAATTTTAAAATTAATCAATCAATTAATTAATTAATTGTTATACCCATTTTTGAGACTGTAAAAATGGGCTGGTAAAAGCCCAAAGAACCAATCAAATAAGCTAGCCCAGCTCTCAGCTCATTAGTCTCTAGCTCGCAGGTCGCAGGTCGCAGGTCGCAGTCCCCAGCATCCAGCTCTCAGCTAGCAGCTCGTAGCTCCTCAGCATCTAGCTCTTAGCTAGCTCAACATCCAACTCTCAGCTAGCTAGCAGCTCGCAGCTCCTCAGCTAGCTAGCTCAGCTCGTAGCTCCCCAGCATCCAGCTCACAGCTCCTCAGCTAGCTCAGCGTCCAGCTCTCAGCTCTCGTACCAGCGAGCTCCAGGTTATTCCAGATCTCGAGGAGCAATTAATGCAGTATGACTATGACAGAGTTGTTAGTCAATGCAATAAATGTTATATCAGAGTAGTTGATTTCTTTACGTGTACATCATTCAAGTGTAATCTCACTTCCTCTATAAATAGGAGGGGGAAATTCATTGTAAAAAGAGAAGAGAAAATTTTTAGTATTACAGTCACTCTGAAAAAATATATTGAGAGTGACCCGTGGATGTAGGCACCATTGCCGGACCACATAAAAATATATGTGTAAAATCTCTTGTTTTTTCTCTCTCCTCTCTTTGGTGTGCTTTGTGATTGCAGGTATTGGACTCGGGATCTTCCGTCGACCATTTCCAATCGTCGACATTAATTAAAAAAATTAACCAAATAAATGATGATCTGGTTTGCTACCCCTACCACCTATAAAACTAAAAAAATATAATAATTATAATAATAACAACAACAAACAAAACAAAACCACAACATCAAAATCAACCAAAACAAACTTTCAAAATCCAACCACAAACCAAGATGATACTAATCCAAATCATCTCCAACCTAAACTCACGCCAAGATCGTCTCCAACGTAAATCCCATCTGACTTCGAAAAAATGCACATTATAAAAATCTTTGTTCCAAATTCTTTGAACCATATGTTGATCTGGGTTTGAAATGTTCGAACCTAGATCTTCATCTAAGTTTGAAGTTGTTCCAACCGAGATGACAATCTGGGACTTAACCCAGAACGTCATAAAGGCTCGATGTGGGTCTTCTAACCCAGTTCATGGTTTTCAATTTGGGTTGTTGGTGGAGGCTTGCACAATAGAGACTCATATTTGATTGAGGCTGGGTCTAGTCTTGGTTTGATGGAGATATGATGGTGTTGTTTTATGATGGTTTGATGCGATGGGTCGAATTCAAATGGAGTTTGGATATATATATATATATATATATATATTTTATGGTTGTTGCGATAGAGATAAGGAGACGAAAATGAAGGTTGAGTTTGAGTTCGATGAAGAGTATGAGGTGTTTTATGGTGAACGCATCTAGGCTCAACAACCCAAGGTGCTCCAACGAAAATATAGGTTCCAGATCTTCAATATTTTTTTTTTAAAAAAAAAAATAATAATTATGTTTTTTACAATAATTTTTTGAAGCTAGGGTTTGATTGTGGGTTGATCAATTGGAAGTAGAGATCCCTTCAAATTGGATCTCCATCTTCCATCAATTTGATGGACGGTGGAAATCCAATTTGGAGATTGGATCTCCACCTCCTTAAAGAATTTTTATTTTTGTTTTTTTGGTTCAACTTTTTACCTTATTTCATCTCTATCATTAATTTTAAAAGATGGATAGTAAAGCTTTATGTTAATTTATATTTTTTATTAAAGTAATAAAATTAATTTTGGTTTCATAAGGGTAAAATGGTCATTTTAATATTTTGGCTGAAGTGAGGGGTAATTGAGTCTTTTCTATTTTTCTATTTGGTTTAATTGTCAATTGACTAATGGTGCAGACTATTTTTAAGTGTTTTCAAGACATTAGAGAGGAAAAGAACTTTTTTAAAAGACATTTAAAATTCTAACCCTAGGGACGAAAATAAAATTTCCTCTTATAAAAAATCTACCGGTACTATGTATAAAAAATCTACCAGCACTATGTGTGTGAATTAGTTTTGACCCCTTGTTATCAGAGTATATATCACTCTTTGAGTTAAGATGAAAAATTGTACTAAGCGTATGGATTAATTTTCTCCCCAAATGATGAAATTAGATATCACTATTTGAGTGTGTCAAAAAAAAAAAACAACGATATCACACTTTGAGACTAGATATCACTCTTTAAGCCATACATTTAATTACACATAAAAAAATTATAAATATTACAAGTATATGGTTTCTCCCCTTATTAAAAAGAAAGTCACAAATATTACAATTATGAAAAATCTAATAGTATTATATGTGTGGATTAGTTTTCTTCTCTTATTATAAGAGTATATATCACTCCTCGAGCTAAAATTAAAAAAAAAAATTAATAGCACTATGTGTATGGATTAGTTTTCTCCCCTTATTATGAAATTAAATATCACTTTTTGAGCCTAAATGTCACTCTTTGAGCCATACATTTAATTACACATAAAAAATTATAAATATTACGAGCATATGTTTTCTTCTCTTATTATAAAAGTAGATATTACTTTTTCAGTTCTACATATAATATAATGTACATATAAAAAGTCACAAATAATCCTAATATAAAAAATTACTAGCACTATGTTTATGGATTAGTTTTCTTCCCTTATTATGAAATTGGATATCACTTTTTGAACCTAGATATCACTCTTTGAGCCATACATTTAATTACACATAGAAATTATAAGTATTACAAGTATGTTTTCTCCTCTTATTATGAAGGTAGATATTATTTTTTTCGGTTTTACATATAATTTATGTACACATAAAAAGTCACAAATAATACATGTATGCTTAAAAGGTCACGAGTAATACAAGTATGTTTTTTCCATATTACAAAATTATATATCACTTTTCAATTCATACATGTAATGTACACATAAATAGTTATAAGTGCTAGAAAATTTATGAAAAAATTTAAAACTAATATGTACATGTGAACTAGTTTTCTCTATTTATTATGAAAGTAAATCTCACTCTTCGAGCCATACAAGTAACCATGTAATAAGTAGATTTATCTTTTTATTATGAAAATAAATATTACTTTTTAAGTAGTATATAAATTATGTAATCTCAGTAAATGTTGGATTACTTTAAATTATATGTATTAAAAAGCTAGGGAAATTTTTACTAGAAAAGAAACAAATTATTTTTTTTCCAAAAAAGGTATTATTTGTTTTGGACTGCAAAACTAAGGTAACCAATTTAAAATAGATAGTCCATTATTATATGTTGGAATGCTAAAACAACTACGGTATTGAAATTGTAATGTTAGGAGGTAATTATAAGAAAAAATTATCCATAAATTTTCAATTTTTATGGATCTCGAATTTGAATCTGATGACTATTTTTCATCCCAACAACATTTGTTGTTTCAACAAGTTATTATCACTTGTGCCCTCAAATTTGATGGAAAATTCAAACATTAGGAATGATAATAGGTCAGATTATGAAAAAATTAGCTCACCTCAAACCCAACTCATGACCAAAATGGGTAACCACATTTCATCCCAAAATCGAACCTTTTGGGGTGGTCCATGCTAAACCTGACCCATTTTGATCCAATGCAATGATAATAAATCACAAAAATATTTATATTAAAAGATAAATATACAAGCAATAAATAAACATTAAAATTAAAAATAACATAATATTTATTTCAATTTAACATTGCATCTGTTATGCTCGTTTTCTCGACACAGACAAAAGGACCACTGAAGGCCCAAAAGATGAGCACAGTACCGAGGGGCCCACGGAGCCTAATCTTCAGGTCGCAGCAACGAGCTCGTACTTATCTCAAGAATATTTCAGTACCTTCTAGCTTGTGTCTATGTCAAGATCCACCTCAGCCTCTCTTCAGCTCGCGTAAGCAAACAGGTCGATGAGCTCGCGCCAGGTAGTGTCTTGAGAAGCCAATGCCAAATCAACCTAATTCCCTGATTTTACGTCGGCACCACCTTAACAGCTCCCGAGAAGCATTTAATGTAGCAACTATTCATTTAATGAAGAGAAGACTTTACCTGAAGCATTTAATGAAGGCGTGGGCATGTGAGAATAATCATTGTCGTAGCAATAAATGTGGTATGACTTATGTCAGATTAGTTAAGAATAATCATAACCTTTAATGTGTAAAATACTCTCTTGTATCTCCCATTCTCTATAAATATGGGAGATTTTCATTGTAAAAGAGAGAGTTAAACACTAGTATTACCGTCACTCTACCAAAATCATTCAAAGTAATTCGTGGACGTAGACACCATTGCCAAACCACGTAAAAATTCATGTCTTTGCATTTTTGCCTCTCCATTCTTTTATTATTAACTGCTTCTTCATTATTGTTTGTTTACTTTAATCAACATTCAATCGTTTTTATTATGATATACAAACCTTAAACCATATTTACTACCATTTATTGTATTAATCACAGTCTGGACCTTTGGATCTCTAAGTCGACCGTTTCCGAACGTCAACAATATATAATTAATTATCAATATGAAGTTCATGGAAAACATAAATTCATTAAATACAAACATCAAAATAACAATTACCCCATAACAATGTTCCATTATATATACTAAAATAATAACTAATCCACAATAAAAGTTTCATAACAAAATAGTAATAATAATAATAAGAAGAAGAAGAAGAAGAAGAAGAATGTGTACTAAGAATATAATAAAATAGGTTAATTGGATCAGATTAGATCGGGTGAAAGTTGTCTGATCCAAACCTGATCTTATTATAAAATCACCCAAATCTAACTTGAAATCTAGATTCAATACTCTAGATGGATTATGGTCCCACCAATTTAGATCAAATTGGGGATTTTTTCCATCCTAATTGTATGCGAAAAGGCAACATGTTACAATATCAAATCACGCGTGTTATTGCTCATGAATCCATGCTCTCTTCAATTATGTTTTTAACCTTTCATGCAATAACAGATCAACATGTCGAAAACACTCCAAATGAGTAGTTTGTCTCCTTAATATATGTATAGAAAGAAGTCCTAAAAGCAATACTATAAAGGGAAAGCGCATAAGAGAGGAGAGAGAAAAGAATGGTCGGTGTTTAAGAGAGAGAGTGAGTGAGAGCGTGAGAATAAAAGTGCATCCCTGAAAAGGAAACCCCAAATGAGTAGTTTGTCTCCTTAATGAATCATGAAAGCAATCAATCACTTAACGGTAAAGAGCCGATGCCTTAAATTAATGCCCCCATAAACAAGTCCTAGTTGTAGTCATAGTCACACACACTCTCCTTAATAATATTAAAAAAAAAAAAAAAATTGTATACCAAGAATAACATTATCGTTCTTTATCTTTATTTCTTTCAGAACAAGACACATAAATTTATCTAACATTGAAAAGATATCCCAAATATTCACTCAATCAAAAGAAAAGAAATCCCATAAATAGAAACCCTAATCAAAATAAAGTAAAATTCAAGTGCAATATATTTTGAGTAAATATCATTTTCGTCCTTATATTTTGGGAATATCAAAATTTTAACTACGTTTTAAAAACACATCAAATCTTCCTTAAAGTTTGAAAAAAAAAAAAATTAGTCCCTCTCATCTGTCACCAGATGGTCAAACTTAACGAACAGCGTGGAAAGACTCTCTTACACTTATTCTCTATTAGAACGAATGGAAAGACTATTTTGCCCTTATTTAAAATAAATATTACAATGTATTTTGACAAAAATGTCCCTTACCTTTTGGATTAATAATTGATGATGAAAATACTTTTATTTTATTTTTAAAATTGTTTTTTAATTCAAATGACCATAATTTTTAATTTTTAAAATAATTAATTATGAAAATAAATTTTCAGAATTATTTAATTTAATTAAAAAAAAAAAAAAAACCTTTTTTAAAACTTATAAAATTTTGACTCCATCAAGTGGAGATCTAGAGATCCAATCTAAATCTCCACTTGATGGAGTCCATGAATCTTCATGGCCTCACCAACATCACCAATCAAATACCCAATTGAATCATCATGGCCTCACCAACATCTAGTACCAATTGAACCCAAATTACCAGTTGGGTTTGAACACCCAACATCACCAATATCACTAACATCACCAATCGAACACCCAAATGAATCTCCATGGCCTCACCAACATCACCAACATTACCAATCATACCAACACCTAGATTCCTCCACCTCATTTGCTCGTAACTCCATCCATCACTTTGATTTCTCCCTCTCCCAACCATCGTCGCTCCATAACAACGTTGTCCTTCCTCCGAAAAATACAAGAATTTGAGTTCAATCAAACCCAAAAATTTCTAGGTTCGATTGACCCCAGATGGAAGAAATCGGATTCAATTGAACTAAGAAATCAAAGACTCCATATTGAAGATACTGGGTTCAATCAAACCCAGCTTTTGAAGACAAATTTTTCTTCATCTTCTTCTATCTAACCTCACCTTATTTAATTTTGAAGAAGAATTTGAAGAAATTGGATGGAGATGAGGTCGTCTGAAATAAAGGCATCTCAATGGATGAGATATTTTAATAATAATAATAATAATAATTTTTTTAATTTTCTTGGTTAATGTTAAAATTTTTCAATTATTTAATTATTTTTAAAAGTGTGTTTAATTAATTATATGTGTGCTTGAGTGATATTTTTTATTTTTCAAAGTTTTATTTTCCTTTCTTTTTAATTTTTTTTCCAAATTATTTGGCTCATACATGTGTCAAGATCTTGGATTGATATTCAAAATGACAACATTACCCCTGCCCACTATGTTGTCCTCTTTGACCTTAAGTTGATTAACGGAATGGACTAATTTGATAGTTTTTCGAAACTTTAAAAAAGATTTGATGTATTTTTAAAACATAATTAATACTTTGACACTTTCCTAAAATATAGGGATGGGAATGATATTTACGCTTTTTTAAAAACTTTTACTTTTGACGATTCCTATTCTTTAATTTGTCTTGCATGTCGTCCCCACTTCTCTTCATCTTTTTGGAGTCGCGCGTGGTCCAAAATTCTCTACAATTGGAAGCCACCATAAATTTCGTTATAGATATTGAATATATAAAAGCAGATGGAGAGAGTTAAAATGAATCTGTGCGTATCTGACCAGTGTTTCGTAGATCCGATGCAAAGGAAAAAGAGCTAATTAAGGAGAGAAGTGTTCACGGGGGTCTATAAGCTACTACAGGACAGAAGAACTTTGTTCTTGCTTTTCTCTTTCGCTAGTTTTCGAGTTTTTTTACTTTTTTGTTCGGGCTAGGATACTCGGGCGACTGTCAACTGGCATTGGACCCTATAAGGGTTCTCTTTTTCTTTTGTTTTTCTATTTATTTTCACATAAGGAACAAAAAAATAATTGTAAATTTTGAACTGGAGTGTTTGTCTATTGGTTGGTGTAAAGGGGTGTGATTCTTTGCTTCGAGCTTATCCTTGGTGTTTTCTTTCCATGGCAACAACAAAAACAATATCTTAAATTGGAAAACAAAAATAAAAATAAAGAGATGCCCTAAGGGTAACGGTTGTCGTTCTTCACACTTCAAAATAACAAAAAATAATAATAATAATAAAGTACTTTGTTGAAGAAAATATCTAGTGGACCTCATGTACTCATTGGAAGCTATGTCGGGGGTGATAAAATATTAGAGCAGTGACGTCCCAGGTGACGAAATGATCATTTGTTTTTTAATAATTTGTACCTATTTGTTTTTTAATAATTTGTACCTATTTGCAATATCTTAATGGCCTGCTTATCATCATATATTATATTTGACTGATCAAACCACATTAGCACTTATCATCTTGGTTTTTTTTTAAAAAAAATTTTACAAAAATATTCTTCTCGAGAAATTCCATCTACATTCAATGCCTAATCGTCCTCTTTCCCGTTTCCTCGTACGCTACTTGTTCAATGCAATTTTCAAAAAGAGAGGAGAAATCATTCCAACCTTTGGAGAGCAAGTTGATTTTTTTTAAAGCTATCATAATCACCTTTGAGTAACTACAAGTACCTATTATTTTAGTACTACTAAAAACCACTATCATAAAAGATCATTTCTGTTTAATCGAACTTTTTAGGCAGTATTTTGAGTCAAGTTAAATTTAAGGGAAAATGGTGATATTAAAATTTCCAACAAAAGGAACATTCAATTTAGTAAATTGTTGATATGCTTAATATAGAAAAGAGTAATGTGATTTTGCAAGAAACACTAAAAAATAGAAGATCCAAATTAAACACATGGTAATTCTGTCCCTCAAATGTCTCAAATGGGTAAAAGGGCTGAAGCCCAAGAGTGAACAAGTATCCAATTTACCCTTTTAAACTCATTTTCCTAGTAAACAGACAAATGGTTAAACACGCTCAAGTGAACGTGATTCCAATACACAAAAATCATACCCTTTTATGGTGTCTCTCTCTTCCTATCTATCCATCCATCCATCCATCTTCATATTATGTTGGGTGTCCTTTAAAAAGCTTTTGTGTTAAGTTATGATGGGTCGCTCTCGCCATTATAGCAATGTCTGACTGCTTTTGGCCGAGAGAACTGATTCAAAGGACACTCACGACAGCGACTATTCATCTCCATCGTGGTGATATTTCCAAGACAACCATTCCCATTTCATGTATCTCATCAATTTCTCTCCTCTTCTCTCTCTTTCCTCTTCCATTCAAATCTTCTTTTACCTGGATTTTTTTTCTCTTGCTTGCTTCATCTTTCACCATTCAGACACATACATATCCATACAATCAAGCATTTAATATAGAATAAGTTTGTGCTACAGTTGCATTTCACGTTATTTAAATATTTCAAAAAGAGTAAGCAAGAGTGAATCAGAACTTCATATGACAAAATTCAGGTAGTAAAATCAAGAAACAAAAAAGGTACTACCAAGCTGAGGTCGTGATATTAAAACATGCTATGCTCTACTAATAACGAAAAAAAAATACTAGAAACATTAGAGTTTATAGGGTGAAGTAATAAATAGTATATATAGGGCAGCAAAACAAAACATATATATTCATAGAGAGACCTAATAAAACCGATCAGCAGTTTTAGTCAGAAATCAGAAAATCTAGTTGAAAGATTTCGTCGGCTTGTTAGTTTTGACCGATTGACCAACCTTTCCCTGAGAATCGGAATTTCTTTCTTTCTGTCTTTTCTTCTTTTTTCTTTTTCTTTTTTTTTCCTTTTTTTTTTTTCTTCCTTTCTCCTTCTCTCTTTTTTAACTCTCTGAGAGCAAATATATTGAGGCTTTGATGGAGAGATAAAACTAGATGGGGCTAAGAGGGTCTCATGAGAGAGTGGAATCCATTTTTCTGCACCCAATTTTGATGAGAAGGTCTAATCTGTGGTGCGAATCCTGATGATGCTGCAGCATTTGCAAACGACGTCGACTGATGAGGACCTGATTGCCATCGTAATTGCTGATTATCATTTGTTGATGACAATGAAAGCTCGCTCCCAATTCGGCCTCTTGCACTGCTGCTTGGAAAGTACTGACTAGTCTACATAATTAAAAGCAATTATAGGTTTAATATGAAGAGTAAGCACATGTTCAATTGGTGAAACATTAAATGCCAGCTAGCTATGCTAATATACCCACTTGATAATTCGATGAGTTAAAGGCAGGAGGAATCATATGCAGAACATGAGCCTCTCCGGGTCTTCTGAATGAGGTTGGAGATTGAATATGGGTTTGGCTTAGAAGTTGCATGGTTTCAGTCTCACCATACCCATCTCTTCTCTGTGGACCATTGTGATCACCTTGCTGCACATAGATTCATGACCACTATATAATTTTATATCTAGAGAGAGAGAGAGAGAGAGAAGTTTGAATAGTGAGAAACAAAACAATTCAAACCATTAAAAAAAAAAATAAAAATATTACCTTAGGCCTGAGCCCTCGAGTGCGCCAATCGGCTTCAAACTGCAACGAAGCTGAATGCCGATCCATGCCAACATTTTGTCTCCTACTAACATGGTCTACACTGCTTTGCTTTGGAGCTGAACTCCCCAAACTCAAATCCAGGTTGTGGTCTGCACCATTATTATTACCTGAAGATTCTAACCAACCAAATTCAATTGAGTTAATGATATATACTGAGGTTAAAATTAAAAAGGAGACAAAAACAAAGGGGTCTAAATTACCTGCAGCAGCTGCCAGTTCTTCTTCATAGATGCTGGGATCAAAATTAGTGACAGCCTCTTTGCCATTGCACCTGACAGCAGCCCTATCGTAAGCCCTACAAGAAATATAGACCACAAAATTAGAAAACCCCATAAAAGTATCTGTATTTGCAGAATACGTAACACAAAATCAAGAAGGGACACCTCCACACACCTTGCAGCTTCAATCTCAGTGTCAAACAAACCCAAATACACGTACCTATAACAGGAAAATGAATGGAACATGGAGAATCGTTAAGGAGGCAAGTAGAAAATAAATGAAAAGATTGAAAGAAGAACAAGTCAGATATATATATAAGGTTACTTTTTGCCTAGAAATTGGCCCATTCGAGCTTCCCATCTGCCACACTTGTGCAAAGTAACTCCTCTATACTTGGAGCTTCCTCTAGGGAAACCAGTGCTTTGTCGGCGAAGCACATGGACAAATTCTTCCTTGGTTAGGTTGCTCATCTGTTGCCATTTTTACAAACATATTACTAGAATCTTCCCTTTGTGTAAAACCGGTGATGATGTTTTTTCACCTTATGTACCATTATAGCAAAATTATAAACAAAAAGAAAAGGAAAAAAAAAAAAGCATAATCAAATATACAACTGTAGAAGATAAGGTGTGCAACTGTTCAAGATAAGATAAAAACCTACACAAATCCCCTCTCTTTCTCTTTCTCTTACCTGTTTCAAGTCTTCCTCATAATCTTCAATGCTAAAGTTTATGTCTGCCTCCACTCCCCGGAACTTGATAGCTGCCCTATCATATGCACTGCAAAATTCCAAGTTTTTTTTGTTTCAATTCGCTGATTCCTTCCTTTTCTCTCGAGTGAGAAAAATAAAAGTACTATAAAAAAAACAAGGAACAAAAAACTCACCGAGCAGCTGCATGTGCAGTGTCAAATCCACCTGTGACACATATATACAAACCCATCTCAAGCATATCAGCAAAAAATGCACATAACATATTGTTTCAAAATTATTCCTTTATTTTCCTTTTATATGATAATGAAAATTTCCATTCTCACCTAAATAAACCTGTTTTCCAGAATCCCTGAGACCAAAAAACATAAAGAAAAATTTTTAACCTTTGAAGAAGACAGAAGTTGCATTGCAATTTCAAGAAGGAAGAAAAAAAGAAAAGAAAAACTAACCATATATGAGACTCCCATCTACCAGTTCTTCTGTAAAAAGTTACACCTCTATATTGAGAACTCCTAGACCTGGGTCCACGCCTGCTTTTCTTTATCGGCGGCGAGGCCTCAACTGATTTTCCAGTCCCGAGAGGCTCCGGTTGGCAAAATTTGACCCCAACCCATTGGGCCCGAGGGAAGCCAGGTCCAGCTCCACCTGATGTTGCTCCCATTTCCGGGTCTTGATCAACCGGAAAAAACTGCCGGGTCACCGGTGGGTCACTGTCCTCCTCATGAGACAAAGAGACCCCAAATATTTTGCTGCTACGTTTCTTCAAGCTTAGTCCCCTCTCAGCTCCATCTTCTTCATCGGATCCGTCCTCGATTACCACAGCTGAAGAGCTTGAATTGGAGACGGATCCCACCCGTTTTCCCTTCTCATCATCGCCGTCCATGGAGGTCTTCTGGGAAGAACAGCCCTCGGATTCCTCGTCTCTTCGCTGATCAGGCGAGTCATTGAGATCCCACATTTTTTTTCAAAGCTAGAGCACTCTCTACTTGTCTTGATCTTTAAAAGAGAAACACACACTGAGTTATGATCATCACTCTCACAATCAAGGATCAGAATTTAGGGTGGTTTCTGGCAGCAGAAAACAGTGTTTTCCCTTTTTCCTCTATATGTGTGTTGACGAGTTAAAATATAAAATGAATGAATATTATTTTTATATATATACACACTTAAAAAAAAAAACAAAAACAAAAAAAAAAAGCACTTGAAGGTTTTGTAGAGTATTCAAAGAATTGGAGAACCTACGACAGAGAGAGAGAGAGAGAGAGAGAGAGAGAGGATGTGGTTGCAAAAAGGTTGTAGGGGAGATGTTTCAAGATCTTGTATACCTCACTGCCCAATACAGCATAGACGATGCCAGTATTTGCTTGCTTAATATCTCTCCCTCTCTCTCTCTCTCTCTCTACCACTTGCCTTTTTCTTTTTCTGTTTTTTAAATGACTTCTCATCATTCAGAAAGAGTAAATTATTTTTGTTCTCTCTCTTGACCTTGTTGTACAAAACATCACCGTTCTTTTTTCTGTTTAAAACTACTTTTTTTTTCATTGATTTGTGAGTTTATGGTTTAGGGGTGTGTCTACTTGGGGTTAATTAGTTTAATTTATAAATCTTCAATCTTTCTTTATATTTATGTATGTATGCATTATTGAATGAAATATTTTTCTTAGGCGGTGGTTTAAAGGAACAAAATTCATTGTAGAGAGGGGAAAATGCACGAGAAAAGAAGCATCTCTTTCTTACTCAACTTTCCCACGTTAACCAAATCGATCAGCATAAAAAACTAATAGGCCCTGTACATCTAAATTCTCTCTCTCTTTGGTTAGCTTTCTCTCTCTAAACTATTTACTAATGGAAATAAACAAGGCAAACACTACAAAGATAGCTAATTACTCAATTACCTTTAATAGATATTTAATTAATTTTCATGATTCCCACAATTCACATACATACACTTCAACTTCACCACAAATCAAAAGTCACCACCACTCACAAGTCACAACCCCTCTTAAATCCCCAACCCCCAATCAAATCTCTCTAGCTCATTCTTTAGACAATCAGCTAAGTAGTCTGTTTCACCTGGTATTTACCATAAAGGAGAGGGTAGTAAATAAGCGGTGAAAAAGAGGGGCAAAATGGGAAAGGAGAGGAATTTATGGGCTGAAGAAGGGTTTAGGTATCAGAAAAGGAAATGGGAATAATGTTAAGAAAAGGAAAATCTTTCCAGAAAAGTCCAATCCAAGAGTACGGGAGGAGGGCCACTTTGCCTCTTTCGTTCTCCTAGCGGCCAATGCCCTCTCTTTGCTCTACCTCGTATTTATTACCCTTCTTTCCCTTTCATCTCTCCCTCTTCGCGCGTATTCTTTACTCATTTTTATTCACTCACACTTCCCATTTCAATATTCAACTGACTTTTTTTTTCCTTTCGCTTGTCTTGTCAACCATTTGTAGTTTACATGTTAGAGTTACATATTTAATATTTTTATCTAGTTGAATTTTGATGAGTAGTAAAACTCGTACTTTTTTTTTAATTTGTTTTTGGGTTGAATTGTAATATATGTAATATTATATTAAGCTCTTAGACAAAGCTCAAATTCGTTAGTGATAATCGGTTACGAGTTTGGAAATTAAATATTTAGGGGAAAACAGTTCAACTTAACTACAAAAGCAAAAGAGCATTTGATATGCCACAGCCTCTCACCTTTCAAGGAATAAAGTCATGACCATGCTGACTCATAATGAGAACTAGTGTATATCCCCAAAACATGGTGGCAAGCTATTACTCCCAGTCCCAGCACATGAATCACACCTTGACTCTACTAGGTTCTAACCTTATTAATTTAGAAGACAACTAATGTTATCAAATATCTCTTTGTTGTTGGTTAATCATCAAGCTTAACATTTAACTAAGTGATGTTCATTTTATAAGAGCTTACAATTTCATCTTCCTTCACTCCTATCACAATCATTTCACCTTACTTATTTAGAGTTTCAAATGTAACCATTATTGATAAATTTCCTACTGTATGCTAATTATTGATAATATTACTACTATATGCTATCTCAAGAAAAGCATTACTGATAAATCTTATAAAATTTATATAGAAAGTAAAATATATATATTGATATTGAAACACATCTTTTAACCATATATATGTCTCTTGGCCTATATTCTTTTTTTACTATGTGTTTTGTTTTTCTCTTTTTGTCTGTATTGAGATAATTAACATAACAAACTTATCTATAGAAAAACTAATCACAAAATTCAAATTCCACTATAATTCACATAACATTTTCTAATTTCGACTAAAAAAATTAGTGTGATTACTATTATAAGTAAGATCCAGCAAAATAAATATTAATTTGAACAATTACTTCACCATGAATAACAAAAAATCTTAACTCCAAGGTCATTTATAATTTTTTTTTATCTAAAGATTGAATAGTTCTGAATTTTTTCAATGATTGATGTAAACGTATGACATGTTTATTTTCTTCATCATATCTTTTAATTCACTATCAACTTGTTTCATTTAAAGATAAATTTATCTAAAAATAATTAATTCGACATTAAAAATAATCAATTTGACATTTATACTCTTCTTATTGTTACGTGTAAATATAATAAAAATAACTAAACAATTAATTTAACAAATTTAAACCATTTTTATATAGATATCAATAAGTTTATATTCATAATTAATATATATTAAAAAAGTGACATAAAAGTAAATTTATTATTGCTTAAAAAATTAAATGAAGCATCAACAAAGATTTGAAATGTTAATGACTATGGGAACTTTCAAATTATTTTCTATATACAAAAAAAGGGCAAGTACCTTTTGTATATCATAAATATATATATATTTTTTAGTACAATAATTGTATCTGAGACTGATCTAGGAACAACTGAGACCAATCGAGATAAAACACTAGTGGCTCGATTCGGAAAACTACTCTTAATTGGGATAGATTCACCTACACGGAGGTAGAGAAGAATCCACACGATGATGAGGGGTCAACTCACACTAAATGATGAGAGACAAGATATATATTTATATTATTTTACTATTATTAATGAATATTATTATTAGTATATGTATATTTTTTGGATTTTACAGACTGGGTATCGAACCACCCACGTTAACACACGGCATCGGGACTGCTGGTGTCGTTGGCACTAGCAATCAAATGACGTATATCATAAATATTAGACTATAATAATAAAAAAAAAATACAGTGTAATATTAGGATGAAAGAAATATATTCTATTTTTAAAAGTATAAATTTTTTAAAAATATATATTATGGGTAATCAAATTATTTGAAAAAAGTGAAAATTTAAGATTTGTTTATTTATTTTTGGTATTTTAATTATTTAAGTACTTAAAAATAATCATTAAAAATAAAATCATCCGATTTATATTTGTTAAGGTAAAAAAAAACAAAAAATAAAACAAAAAAAAAAAAAAAAAAAAACAGAAACAAACAAACTCTTTCGTACCCTACATGACGCCACGTCAGCTTGAGGAACGTAAGTTGACAAATTTTATTTCTAAGCACACAAAATTGGTAAGCGAATTGTGGAGGATTATAACGCTTCACACTCGCTAAGACACAAAAAATAACAAGTGCGCGTGACACACACTTGTGGCACAAGGGCGTGGGTCTAACTTCTGACTAAATGCTAAGCCAACTCACGGCATAGGATAGATTGATAGATAGATTCGTAAATTAACAGATAACATCATGCTTGACATCATGCCCGTAATAAATTAAACATAAGAAGAAATTAATAATTAACATGATAATAATAATAATATAATATAAATAATAAATTACAATAAATCATTATTAAAAATAAAGTATATCGAAGGGAGATGAGGGGAACTGTGTCAGAAGGAAACAGACATTGTCTGCAAGTGGACCCATTGAACAAAGATGGTCAAAAACTAAAAATAGTAATTTTATTTTCCAAACTACGACAGTGCGGAGCGATAAGAAGCATGTTAAATACCACTCAAAATTTTCACGTATTTATATTAAAGTATGTATTTTGATCAAGAAAAATTAGGTAAAATAGGTTTTTTATATTTGAAATAATTAGATAAAATTGCATTAATCAGATGATAAAAGATGAAAAAGAAACGTGACACGTCATGTCCACCAGACAAATTTCCAAACATGCCCAACTCAAAAACAAAACTTCCTATAATGGAAGGGCGACGAGGGTTTGCTTGAAGAGGTTGATTTCCTCAAGTGGAAACAGTACTAATCTTGAAGTGGGCCTCACATTTCCTCTTAGAGTCTTGAGTGTCATATTTTCCACCCCTTTAAAACCGCTTCTACACCTCTTTATACATTTGACCCGTTTCATTCAATAAATGAATCATAATTATAAGAGTAAATTATTTAAACACCCTCTAATTTAGATATAATTATAGGTAAATAAAAATTTTTATTGTTATTATATAAATATTTTCTACCATCAATTGACTTTCATAATTTAAAACCGTTGACTATCATTTCAACATAAATTACTATAATACCTTCATCTAATGAAAATTTGATAAAATATTAATACTTTAAAAGTGTAACAGTCTGTTATATATTAAAATTACTTTATTCAATCACAAATAATCACATCACAGCTGAATTTATAAATAATTTAAATAATTAATTATATAAAATAATTTTTAATCTCTTAAAAATAATTTTAAGAAAATTCATATACAAAACAAACAAAATTTCTTGTTGGGGATTTGTTGGAAGTGTGATTTTTATTTTTTTAATGAAATTAAAAAATAAAAAACCCAATCTCCATTAGAGATCTGGTATGAATCATATCTCCAGTGCAAATATGTTTCATCGGATGAGCAAATTTAATCTATCACTAGTGGATGTCCCTACTAGTGATATTTTTTTTTCCCAAAAAACAATGTATTGAAAAAATTTTATTTTTATTATTGCAAAAGATATTTTTACCACTAATAAGAGTATTGTAGTCATTTCATATTAAAATGGTGGTCAATGATTTAAGTTTATGAAAGTCAACTTACAATAGGGAATGTTTGTGTAATTATAATTAAAATTCTCATCTAACTATAATTATACATAAATTTGAGGGTCTTTTATATAATTTACCCTCTTAATTGTGACTCAATGGAATGGGTGAACATCCCCAAGGAGTGTATAAATAATTTTAAATAGGAAATATCGGCATTCTTTTCTCTCTCTTTCTTTGTTTGCTAATTGAATAATTTGAGCCCAGGCCCACATCTCTCTTTCTGAACCCAATCAGGCCCACTGCCTTTATTGTCCTTAACCTATTGCGCTCATTTTTCTAACCTAACTCTTCTCTCTGTCTCTCTCTCTCTCTCTCTCTCTCTCTCCCCTTCTCTCTTTTCCTCCTCTTTTCTACTTTTTATTATTATTATTATTGGAAGCACCAAATTGTTTATTTAATTCTTTTTCAGGAAAAAAAAAATGGTTCAGTTAACTCTCCTTTTTACGATTTCTAAACCACAACTTCAATTTTGCAAAGTTTGGTAGGTTGGTGTTATATGTTGATTCCTTAGGGTGTATGTAATCGTGTGAAAATTGAGAGGACCATTCGTTATTACATCACATGTACCTCGTGTGTGTTTTTATTTATTTATTTATTTATTTTCTTTATATCGCATGTGGGGCAAACTATTCAAACATGAGATATCACCATACTGAATGAATACCATTTACCGTCAAAATACATTCTAAGGAGTAAATAATATCAAATTCAAAATACATGTAAATTTTAATCATTTAAATAAGAGTGGATATTTAAGGTACATGTGAATTTTAACCATTCAAATAAGAGTGGATATTCTAATTTCAATCCTCTCTCCCCTCTCATATATGAATTTTTTTATTTATTACATATGTTACATGACAAGAAAATCTTATGTGTTTGATATTCACCGTCTATCTACATTACATGTGAAAGGGTTAGGGTATCTTAACGTATTATACATCTCATTAATTTATTTCTTAAATATTATAATTAAGCTCTTACTTATTAACTTAACGTAGATTACTCAATGGATTTGTTGTTCATTACAAATATTACATGATACGGGACGTTCAACTTGTGCCTGACGTTTGCTATAGATCCACATTGCACATAATAAGCATTTTAACATATCATAAATTTCATTTATTTATATCTTAATATTGTTAAACATTTACCTCTCAGATTGAACTAAGTTAATCAATTACTAACATTTATAAAATCACCACTCAATATGATTTAGTGGTAAAAAACCCTTATTATGTTTGATAATAACATAACTTTAAATGACTATGCCACAAATGGTATTAAAAGAAAAACATTCACAAGGTTATTTTTGAGTTTTTACAACCTTCCGTACAATTGAATTTTGAATATTATGGCTAATAAGTTGCCCACATTCACAAAGTCAATTATGAGTTTTGACAACCTCCCGAGCAGATGAATTTTAAGTTTTCCGATGATTGGTTGTAATTAATATCCAGAAAGTTAATTTTGAGCTTTCACGACTTCATGAGCAATTGATCTTTCTGATAAGAATAATTAAAGTGGGGATATATTAAGTGTATATAAATCGTATGAACAGTCATATCAATTAGAAAACCAAATGATCCTCGTTAAATGCAATCGAAAAAGAGTTGAGGTTAGACTGAATTCCAAGTCAATATAGAATTAAGATATATGATCCAAAACTTAACTTCTAAGTTACTCTTTTTAAGATGCAAGAGTTTCCTTTTAGAGCGTGATTTTTTTTTTTTTTTAAATAGTACAAGTATTACAATTGAGATTTTCTAATATAAAATTTAAAATGTGATCCGAAACAAATTTTCGAAGACTACGAAGAGAAACTAACATATAAAAATAGGAATTATTTCAAATTGAATTTATATACATATAGGAGTGTAGATAGAACCCTAACACTTAAAGAACAGGGGGGGGGGGGGGGCGGGGGTCTGCAGGTGCGCTTCTAAGTTACTCTTGTTAGCTAGAAAATGCTAGCAAAAAAAATTGGATCAAACATCACGGTCATCCGTAATTTGAAAAATCTCAAATAACAATAAATAAATAAATAACGAAATTTCAAACACTTGAACAATATGACAGGGCGGTAAAGTCAAAAAACATCAGTCATAGAATAAGAGTGTATGCTATGATATTCATAGAAGAGGGGTAAACAGTTATGTCTACGATTTAGGATACATTATTTTACAACTTTGACATGATACTGAATAATTAGAATTCAATTCAAATGTAATAATTTAAAAAAAATAAAATTAAGAAAGAAAAAAGTTAGTGGACTATCTACGGCAACTATGTAAACAGATATCTTTCAAAAAAAAACCTATGTAGATAGGTATTATGTATATAATAATCTTCGTAGTCTGACCGTATGACACTACATTTCACTATTTGATATACCTAACTTCTACAACAAACAACTGTTATAACATAAGCAGTTTGCACCAACAAGTTTGTTTAATAAGTACATAATTAATATTAAAAACGGAACACCTAGGAAAAGATATGTGATGATATGCCTTCATGTGTTTTGCCTATAAATGGTAACAATCGGATCCCGATATTAGCATTTTTATTCTTTGAAGAAAAAAAAGCCTTTGAACCTGCAAAAGAATCCTATGAGAAAATAATATTCTTGATGATTACAAAAGGGTCGCTTCGCTGGGGTTCTTGTAAGTCTGAGTGATGACAAGTTGTTTTAAATCTTCTCAAGATCTCATCAACCCATCAATCAATGCAAGACAGAGAAAGAGAGTGGGACAGAAATGTGGGCCGGTTGAATGATTGGTCCGGCCGGTTGGTCCGTTTGCTACAACCATTACCCCCCCCCCCCCCCCCCCCCCCCCCCCCTTTTTTTTTTTTTTTTAATTATCCTTTTTTTTTTTTTTTTTTTTTTTTTTTTGCTTTTTCAATTCTTTTTTCTTTATTTTTAACATTTTTGAGTTGCAAAAAAATGTTTTCTATTTAATTGGTGTTTGTTATCATTTTTAAAATGATATATTAAAAATTTTAAAAAATATAAATATATTATGTCAGATTTATTAAAAGTAGTATTTAGACTTGGAAATAATGTAAGTGTGTATATCATTGTTTTTAAAAATTAGTAAGAAAATTAAAGAATTATTTATTTGAAGTTTTGATTTGTTTTTAACCTTTCAGTCATAAATTTTAAAAATTTATTTTTTATGTTAAAAATAACCTTTAACAAACAACTTACCATACAATTTTAAAGTTATGTTTTAAAATCAACACATTACAAGCTTACTTACTCATAAACCTTTTAAAGCACCAATTAAAAAGTTTCAAGTTAATAAAATTCTACAAAATTGATTTTTTTTTTTAAATAAAAATGAGAAATCTTTTTCTTAGATTTAAAAACACATTTAATATGCTGTCTTGAAATAATTTTGAAGAAATTAAATTTGTGTTTTTTTTCTAAAATAGAAGTCACCTTAGGTCTTTTTGAAAAGAAAAACATAAGAAAATATATAGAATTTTTTTTTTTTTCCATATGAATAATTCTATGCAAGTCTCAAAATATTATACCATAAATTTGTTTAACATCAAATGATATCAAAAAAAGAATTAATTGTGGAGATATTATAAATAATTTGTAATTAAACATGTAAGGGAAAAATAAAATCAAGATAAACATTTATACTAATCATTTAGAGGATACACTAATTTATTATAGTTTTTTAAATTAATCGTGTAAAGAAAAAATAAAGTCAAGATAAATATCTACGCTAATCTTTTAGGAGATGCATTAATTTATAATGATAGTTTAAATTAAATGTGTAAATAAAATAAAGTTAAGATAATTATTGTTTAAGGGATTTATTAATTTATATTTTAAAAGCATGTATGAATAATAAAAAATTTTTAAAAATAAATCATATTTATTCTAAAAATATTAATATATAATTTTTTATTTAAAAAAAATTAAATATAATATATTTATACATGCTCTCCAGATGTTTTGTGAGCATTTTGCATCTTTTTTTTCAAACAAAAAAGGAAGAAAAATTCTTTTAAAAAACGGAAGAAAAAGTTTGCTAAAAACTTCATTTCAGTCATATCAAGCTGACAAGCAGCTTTAAATACATTTTCACGATTGAGAAAGCCATAAAAGTAATTACAACAGTGACCAATCAACAGTAGCGGACACGATATACGGTTCTGCATCCTATTATAGCTTCAATGACCTGCTTTTTCCACTCACAATGGTCTTGATTCCCTGCATCTCACTCCACAATAATATCGTACACCAAATTTATATTCCCTTTTGGTATCATTATCATATCAGAAGTTATCCGACTGGCAGATCACAGCATCACACATTCCCTGGCCGCTACCCGCCACCCGAGCTGGACCATGTTCAAACATCGGACGGTGTCGATAGTATCTTACTTCAACTGTTGGGAAATCTAGACAGTCGACTCCCTGGGCCCCACCTCGATACGATCTTTCTCCGGTTAATAAAAACGTGAGTCACGTGGATGAATACTACGATTAGTTTGGTTTTTCTTTTTCTTTTTCCCTTTTTTTTTTCCTTGGGGTTGTTTACTTTCTTCGAATCGCACTTAGTATTTATGCATAGGAAATCCAATAAAAATGAAATTAAGCACGTAGTTTGAAGATTTTTCTATTTTTAAATTATTTTTCTTGAAGGATGTATTTACTGTCACTTAAAATTATGATTTTTTTAATACTATTACAAGTTTAGATAACAATACCGAAATCAATTAAGATATGATTATAAGACGCAATTCAATGATCACCTTTCAAAATTAAGAGATAACAACTTACATTATATGAGAGGATAACTCACAACATGTGAAAAAAATTATTCATAAATATAGGACAACGTGAGATATAACCACCGACCTTGAGACAAAGCGTGGGTGAACCAAGGTTTCATCATCAAATTAGATCATAATTCTCTCCCAAAATTATGATTTATATACACAAATTTTATTATAAAAGTCTGTTACAAAAATGATCTAAAACAAAATAATCATTATAGACAATATGATTAAAATACATTATTTAAAATATTTTTTATATCTATTAATCTTTTTTAATATGTTTAAACCCTGATTTAAGTTTTAAATAATTGAATTAAAAATTTTTTTATACTTATCAATTTATCATAATGTATTAAACCTTAATTTGAAATCTTGGTAGAAGTACATGATTGTCACAATTTTTTCCAAAATAAATTTAAAAAACAAAAATAAATTGGAGATTAAAGTTGTAAGAACTTGCTTTCTTCTTGTTCAACTGGTTCTAGAAGCATTAATCACTATGTTGAAGAACAAAAAAATAATTTAGCAAATTGATAAATATTCTAGTTCTAAGAAATATTTAATTTTTTCCTTTGTAGTTTAATTTAAGGTTAATGTTTTCAATAACATAAAAAAATGTAAAACTTGTATTTGCATTGGTTAATCAATTTTGACTAATGAGCATACTATATACAAATCTTGTGAACTAAAATAATAGTGATATTGGTGATTCAAAACTTATAAATTGATCTTGAGATAAATGATCAATTAGGATACAAGTATTGATTAAGCTTGCATTTGCATTAGTTAATCAATTTTGACTTATGAGTATATTATATGAAAGTCTTGTGAACTAAAATAATGGTGACATTGATGATTCAAAACTTACAAATTAATCTTGAGAAATATGATTAATTAGAATTAAAAATATTCTATAAAACAATAAGAAGAGGGTTTTTTTTTTGTTAGTATAAAACTTAAATTTGGGTGTATTAATGGTTTAATTGCGTGCTTTTGGTAAATAAATGAATTTACTTTAATAAAGTTAGTTTGGTATTAGATGGGATGCTTATAATAAAGTTTATTTTAAAATTTTTAATGATGTACACTTACAATTTTGGTGTACAAAATCATGCTTTTGGGCAGCAATATCTACACTTTTTTTAAAATATTGTTTTTATTATTGTTAATGTGGGAAATTCATTAATGAGGGCAACTATTTATCTCATAGGCGTCGACACCCGTGGCGAAGTGGGTGGAAGGAGATATCATATCTGAGCCCACATTGTCTGATGACCATGAGCTTATTGTTGCATACCAATAATTCGATTGAAAAGAACTCTTGAGGATTCCTAGTTTGCTGGCGAGATCTTAAGATTAATGCCAAATCTTTCTAAATTAATATGAAGTAATATTTATAGTTAATAATAGTTTAAAATTAGGTTTGTCAGAAACTAAGAATTAAAATAATGAAAAAAAATGTCTCCAACCATTTGTACAAACTTGGGGTGGTTTTCAAATTCTACAATAAAGTTTTTCCTTTTCTTTTCAAAATTAGAAATACCATCTTAAATGGCCTTTTTTTTTTTGCATTTACTTTTCAAATATATGCTGTTGCTCATTTTTTAGTCAAAATGGCTTTTTCATTCAATGGATATAGGATTTGGCGCGAGGATTATCTTCGTGGTGTAGATGATTTGATTTTGGCTGATTTCCCAGCTAAGGTGTACCATGGGTTAATAATATTTTTCTTTAAAAAAAAAATAGTTTTGAATTTTGATCAATTGAACTGTATAACAGTTCAAAAAATCAATTTCATTTATATAAGCACTAGTTTGGACATTGACTTATATAAAGAGAAAATTATCACATTTGTGTTTTATTCTTTTTATATGTAAGATGATGTTCAAATTCCTCTATCATTCATTAAACGTGAAGAAAGTTGCAAAATCAATTTATTTAATGTTGACATCTATTGATTTGGTTTGATTGTTAGATGGTAATGAGTTGTCTATTATAATAAAGTCAATCAATAAATCTAATAAAATTGAATTCATTTGACTTGAAATCATATTGAAGTTCGACAAATTTATTGATTTCGTATCTAACAACATTTTAGTTTACCTTTATCACTTAAAACTTATTCTAAATGATTTGTAAGTGATGCTTATAAAATGTTTCATGTGCTGACTAAATCTTATGAGATTATATCTTCTGTTATGCAGAATCAGTCTGTTGTTTTAAAGAAAAAATAATTTGGCCACCAAAATTTAGTACGAGACAGCTGTACTCTTTCGAAGGTAGTTCATATGTATTTGTCGTATATACAATAAAAGCATTTTATAAACAACTTGATTCATGTTGATTATGGACTTGATGAGTTGCCATTTACAACGTCTAGATCTATATCAAAATCAACAAGCCATAAATGAAGATGGAAAATATTATTGCTTAATAAGGGTAAGATCCAAACTTTTGTTTTTCAGTTTTTTATTTATTTTTCACTTTCTTTGAATCCTTGAATTTCAATCAAATGGGCATTATCTGTTCTGGACTTGTTTTATAACAAAACCTTGTATGTGATATATAATTTCAATGGAAAATTTTCTCCATTTGTCTTTAGTGTTGGGAGTAATATTGTTGTCATGATGCTAACTTATGATACATCCAAGGAAATGATATGACAAAGAAGTGGTACAATTGTACAAAATATACATACCATTTGAAGGGGAATATTTTGGCGAGATGATGAAAATGGCCATAATGCAAAGCCAACTTGTTTGTTAGATTTGCAAGCTCTAGACAAGAGAATTTCCACATAAATTAATTAAACCCTAAAATGTTAAGACAACACTTTGCATCCTTTCTATGATGTGTATCTATATATATATATATTTCAGTGGTCCCCTAGTTGGTCATCTATATATCGGTTTACAGTCCCAAGATCTAGAAGAAGACAACTCATTTCTAGGGTTTTCTAACTCGTAACTTGCTACAAAACTATCTACCTTGGACAAAGTTAATAATTTGGAAATTTTTCTCTAAATGTGTACAGGTTTGCATGATTTACAACTTAGTAAAATAAAAAATTAAAAAAATAGTACGAAATATTTTTTGACAGATTTCTATAAGAATATTCTACATTAAAAAGAAAAAAAAAAAAACCTCTATGGTTTAACAAGTTTAAAAAGTTAATTTAAGAGAAAGTTCTTATGATAAATTTGAAGCCATTCATATATACTATTATTCAGCCCAACTGATGAAGGAAAAAAGAAAACATGAGAGGGATCCAACACTTCACTACATTTCAAATTTTATCTCAAAATTTATCATTTCAAATAATGTGTAGTAATACTCAATGTGAAATATCTGACTCTACATATATGTATTTAAGTGATAGATAGTTTAAAAAAGGTCATAGATTAGTTTTCCTAAATTTTTATATTTAGCCTGTCCCTTCTCAATTGGGACAAGCCAGAAGAGCAAGATAGGGGTTACTTGTTTATATATATATATATTCTTGAAACAACAATTCTAGGGTTTTATGTATATATAAGCCGGAAATGTATATGCTCCCAAACCATCCCTAAGGTTGTCTTCTATAAATTAATAAAAAATATATATATCAAACGGCTAGGATCTTTCTTAGGTTAAAGCTTATCATAGTTATGATATATTGGAAACATAATGGCAATGACCTCTCTCTTCCCGATTGAGAAAAGCCAGAAATGTAAGTTAGAGGTTGCTTGTTTTGTATGCATTTTCTTGCAACAACAACAACACCTTGTTTTGTCAACTTTCAATGGTTGAGAGAAGCAAAGAAAGAATGAGAGGGGACCATGGAGGGAAAATAAAATCATTTTACATCAAACCCTAAAGTTAAAGCATTGTTTTGTGGTGGAAAAACCAATAGCTTGTGAAGCTAAGAAGCGCTTCTACACATAGCCATACATAGCAATTTCATTAATAGCTCTAGATGCTATTGCAACTAATTAGTCTTTTTCCTTTTTTCAGGAAGCTTATGGTTCATGATTGCATATTACCTCTTACTTGATTCATACAAGGAAATCAGCTCTATGTCTAAATCACAGTTACACGATGAAATTTGGGGTCCACAAATTTGTTCTTCTTAGATTTTATCATACAAATAAATAACTTTCGTATGATTTGTCACATTTCCTCACCGTATAATACCAGTCGGTTCCTTTTATTGAGACATAACCAGAAATAATCCTTGCAGTATCACATATTGACCACTCTATCCCTAGATCCTTCCTCCGTATTTGACAGCCTAGCCCTAGCTAGCTAGTAGAGATGTATGGAACCTGGTCAGTGGGCGGTATCCTTCTCTAGACGCTACTTCAAAGTCTTTCTTGATTTCTAAAACAAATAAATAAATAAAAAGTACATTATTTTCCCAGTTGCTACGGTCAATTAGAAGTTTTTGAGGGGAAAAATAACTCAAATTCATAAATTTTAAGATATAAATATAAAAGATATATAATTAAATCAATCTTATCTTATAAAGTATTATAAATTAAAATGATGCATTTTTTTAATTTTTAATACATATATATTCAATCAATTATATATATAGAGCAGACTTCAAAAGAGATTTCTAATTAATTTTAAAAAAATAATTTGAAATATCTTAACAATAGAATAAATTAGAAGAACAGATTTATTGTGTATGATAAAATCTTTCCAATCCGCTTGCGTGACTGTATTCAAATAAAATAATATAATGTTTTCTATTTCTATGAAAGTTCAAATAGTAACAATTGCCCAATTTGGCATCCTATATGGTCGTCACTACGTCATCAAACATCATAATGTGTTAATCATTATGTAGTTGAACTATATATATAGATTTTTTTATTAAAGAAGTCGAACACAGTATTTTTATTTTTTTGTGAGTATATTATTATTATTATTATTTGATGAGTTTTATTATTATTGTTATTATTAAGGGCATGTTAATTAAAGCCTAATCATCTCTCTTCCATGAAAAAGACTTGACAGAATTCAAGGGTGGTACATTTGTTTTAATTGCACGAAGGAGGGGACACCCCTATCAAAACAAAATGGTGGGTGGGCAAGTTTATTGGGCTTGTTGGGGAAAGTTTCCCTTTTTGGCAGTGGTTGGTTTTGAAATTGTAAGTACTATCAAACCCTATTCCCAAATTATGTAAGTAAATTATAAAAGGTACGACTCATGAATTGCATCCATCCATGCAAATCATTTAATGCATCTCTTGTTAGGCCACTCATCATTTTCTTTTTCTTTGCTCCAGTTATCTTAATACTTACGAGTTCAAGCTATTTCAATTCAACCCACTCGTCGTTATAAATAGTGAGTCATAAATTTGTTACATTTATGGATTCATCACATCCCAACACCAAACAATCAAAATTAGATTAAAAATCTCTACTTATCGCACTAAACTTTTGCGTGATATTCCAACACATAATAACCATTATGGTTAAGACTACAAACACGTGTTATTAAGAAATCCTTGTCTATTAGATTTACAATTCAACAAATTTTGCTTATGGTTAAGTGGTTATTGCATTTTGTACATGATTTAGTTTATTTATTTATTATTATTTTTTTGAAATAATGATTTAGTTTATTCATCAATTAACAAACTCGCATTTAGCAATAGACAAATATGACATGGTACTCCCGGCCTTGTGGGCTGTTGCTAGTGGGGCTACCTTGCCCGCTTTTGTTAAATATTCAACTTGAGTTGTTTGCAATTCAGTGAGACTCGGTGTGGACCATCACTAGGATTGGCTTTGTAAATTGACTATCAAGAGTTTCACCCAACCCTCTTATTGGGTTAGGTTTTCTATTTATTGGGCAGTATTTAATTTGTTTTAACTTAGTTTTCCTTTCTTGTCTGGGTCTTCTTGGTGACCCTATTGTAGGCTAGATGGAACATAGGAACGGTGGTTCTAGGCCATCCACAGCCCCAGTTTTCTACATTAATGAGCCAGGCCCAGCCAACTCCGGATGTGAGAACTCATGTTATTATTGGGGCCAGTTACAGCTACTCGAAAGTTACTTCTACTTAATTTGAAAACAATGTTATTCAATTAAATATGTGGCCACTTCATTTAAAAAAAAAAAATTAATTAATTAAATATGTGCCCACATATCTCATTTGTCAAAAATCAGAACCTATATTTTCACTTTTTAGGTCTGGGACGTTCATATAACCTACAAAACAACCAGAAATTTAGATCGTTATAGAATTTACCAATCTATGAGTGATCTTATCTAGTCAATTGGAGATTCCCAAGGAATGTTTAACATAATTGGTTGCTTACATACAGTTGAAGAATGAGTTTTAACATGCCAGGTAATTTGAGTCAAATGCATGCAATTTCATATAATTCACAGTTTGTCACAACCCATCACAATTCGAACTTGCAGAAAACGCTTCAACAATTTTGAAGAGATTTCTTCAGAATTTCAGGTATTCAGATAAAAATTTAAACATATTCGAAAAACTAAGATGGAAGTTTCTGACCATTTTTAAAATTATTTAGTATATTAAATTTTCAACCGAAGATGGGTAACGAATAGTGATGTTAACATATTAAATTCGTGAGGTAATTTGTCAATTTAAATGAAATTTAATGAATTAATTTCCTCCCCTTCTTCCCAAATCCAAACTAACCAATTGCTTGCCTGTGTGCTGGTAAGTTAGCCACTTCAATCCAGACCTTTATTTATTAAGTGAAACATCTCTTTTGATTTATTATATGTAATACAACATGAAACTACATGATATTTTTGTTGCATCTCAGCCAATGAGGTCCTTTTGTGACCCATATACTATATGCCAGAGGCCAGCCCACTAAGGTCTTCCCACGAATAGGTGATCTGTGACTGTGACTCACTACTGTGTCATATTTTTGACTATAAATCCACCCCAGTTCCCTGAGTTGTTACCTTTTTATGCATCATAGAGGGTGATTCTATTTAGCTGAGAAGCCCAATCGAATGATGGTGTTTTCATTTTAAAACCACTATTATATAAAATTGAAATTTCTCTTCATAGTGATTGAAACGAGAAATGATAGAATAGGAATTGATACACATCTCCTAGACACTAAATTTCGTGCCAATCCTGAAAAAAAGATGGATCAATTTGACTAGGTGTGGCTTCAAATGAGCAACGCACAGAGAGTAGTTTCTCTGTTTAGTTAGAAAACACCTGCAAAACCCAGTAATAGAATAGATCACAGAGATAGAGATACTTGAAATGCATGCAAAAAACAAATTGATTACCAACAAACTTCATCAAAAAAGAACAGAAATCTTCTGGTCACACTACAAAGAAAACTTGATGGCAACAAAATTCAGCTGACCTATGTTTAAAAATAAAAATAACATAGTATTCAATCAGCGATACGCAAAACTTATTCCAAAATTGAAGCTGATATCCAGCGACAAAACTCAAGAAACCATGTTCTCATTCAGGGAAAGAGAGGCCATCCGATCAGTTGGACTAGTAACCGATTGCTGCTGCTGCTGAACTACATTCCTTAAAACTTCCATTGCCTCCACCACTTTGGCTTTCAAGGCTTCAGGTGACTCCAGCAAGTGCAAAACCTCGGTCTGGTCCATCTCTAAAAGCATGCCTGTCACTTTTGCTGCATTATCATGCTCCAACTGAGCTACCAGTGGATACAGATTTTCACCCAGCAACTGCAGAGAAAGTAAAGGTTTCCATGGTCAAAGTTAAGATTACTTTCAGTCAAAACAGTAGGTGCCTTTGCTATTTTAGTGTGTATAAAGATAAGATAAATGTTTCAATGTTTAAAACTTAACCCATTACTAGGATCTAAGATGCATATCTAAAAATACATTAAAAAGCAGGAACTCACCGTCCTCTGTTGATCAGGTGATGCATTAGCAAGAGCAGAAGCCAAAGCCCCAGTCTGCATAGGCTGTGAAAATGCAGCATCCCTGAATGGCATTCCACCCATATCATAAGGAACAGGAAGCATTCCTCCAGGAACACCAGCCATGGGAACATCAGGCATGTTGTGACTTGGAGGGTAACGGTAGACACGTCCTCTTGGAAGCATCTGCGGTTAGGTATAATAATAAAAAAGAAAGATTAAATTCTACTAACTTCAAATATTTGGAAGAAAAATACATTAAGACAAATAACTATATAGAATACAGGGGATACGGCATCTTAAAGAGAGAAAGAACATCTAGAGGTCAGATCAACAACTACCTGTGGCTGCATTAGTGGAAGTGGTTGCTGTGTTTGCTGTCCAGGACCACCTCCACGTCTGCCACCTGGTCGCTGGCTCTGCTGACCTGGCTGGACCATTGGCATATAATAATTTGGTCTCATTCCAGGAATCAGTTGCTGCTGATACCCGAACCCAGGCTGACAGAGATCACAGAAGGGAACTTAACTCTCACACTTGATGAAAAACTATTAACCAATAGAAAAATGTTTATAAAATTCTTAAGAATAATATAAAAAACTGGCAAGGCATACGCTTCTTTATGCAAACTGGAATGAACTAGATATAACAATTATTTTATCTATAAAAAAGAATCAACCAAGTTAACAATATCATAATCAATTAAAAGATGAAGACAAACAATGAAGCAAAAAAAAAAATTCATCTAATTTTTTTTTTTTTTTTTTTCTAAGAAACATGAGCCCAGAATCAATTTAAGGAAGAGGGAGCGAAAAGCTCCAAAACTCCAATTAAGAGGACGGAACTCCAAGCCTTTAACAAGCAGGAATTCATTGTAAATAAATCACAATAGGTTTGCAGCAACTAATTACCTAAGGAAGGTGATATTAAGATGCAATCTCCAAGAAAGGGATGCAACCTCCAAGAAAGGGCATAAAGTAAACAAGTTCCTTAAATAATAATTCAGAAAATAAAAGATGTGCACTGCAACAATTAAGTGAATTATCAACTAATAGGAAAGAATTTCTTACTTGTGGGGGGATGATGGTAGGGGGGCCTTGACCATAAAACAGTTGCTGTCCTAGACCAGGAGCACCTGGAGGATATAGAGGCATACGAGGGGCTACTGCAGGACCCATAGCAGTAGGACGCAATTGTGAGAACTGTGCCTGCACAACAAAATGGCAAAAATTACCACAAAGCTAAATCATGATATTAAGTGCAGGTATGATAATTTGATCCGCACTTGAAATTCGCAAACTTGCATGAAAGATCTCCCCATAAGAACCAAAACAACCAATATGATTACTACTGTAACACTAGTACTGCTACAAGTGTTTTCTCAAGTTAATACACAAGATTTGCTTGTTCTAGCCACAGATTCCTACAATATATTCACCAGAATATCAACTTTGAAAGTGCTCAGAATTCAACAATGTATACAAGTATTTTGCATATATACCTGCAACCTTGCTCTTCTCTCTTCTTTTCGTTGTGCAAGGGCAACATAAAGTGGTTTGCCAACTACCATTTTACCATTCATCTCTGAGAGCTGTAAAAGTTTGAAACATAATTAAAATCATTAAAAAAAAAAAAAAAAATAGAAGAAGAAGAAGACAAATAACATGGAAAAAGGTCAAAAAGGAAAAGTCAAGTTTATGTGCGAATATACAGAAACTTAAACAACAATCTTAGCTTACAGCTCGAGATGCTTCTTCAGCGGTCGAAAAGGCAACAAATCCTGATCCTCTACTTATACCATTAGGGTCACGCATAACCTGTTATCCACCAAGGTGAGAAAGAAGTTAAGCTATAAATTTAAACAGTCATTACATGTATAAATTCATTAGCTTTTACATACTTTGCACGATGTAATTGTACCGAATTCTGAGAATAATTCCTTTAGTTTATCATCACTGAAGCTGTCATCTAGGTTTTTAACATATAAATTCAGCCCTTCAAATTTTTCTGCAGTCTCCTTCAAGCTCTGCTCAAACCGCCCTTTCAATTCCATCTCTCTTTCATATTTCTTCTGTGCTTTCCCAACATACCATTCCTTATCATCGAACTTCTTTCCATTGAGAGCCTCAACTGCACGAGCTGCAGCGTCTGGTTCCTCAAAATTGACAAATCCAAAACATTTGGACTTCCCATCCACATCCCTCATAATTACAGAACTAGTAATAGTTCCATATTCACCAAAGGTTTTCTTTAGATCATCTTCAGTTGTTGATTCTGAAAGGTTCTTTACATAAACATTGTTAAATCTCAACTTATCTGTAGCAGATTCTCTTTCCTGCTTACGGAGGAAGGGTCCAACATATACTTGTTTGTCATTCAGTAGCATACCATTCAGCTTATCAATTGCACTTTGAGCAGACTCCTCGTTATCAAATTGTACAAAACCATATCCTTTCGACTGACCAGAAAGATCAGTAGCTACCTTGCAGGATAATATATTCCCAAAGGTAGAAAATGTATCATGTAGAGCTTTATTGTCAATTGCCTTGTCCAGATTCTTTCATGATAAAGAAACCAAAAAGAAAAATTAGTTAAAACTGTGAAGAAAAGAACAAAAATATGAATATAAACTGCCAGGGTAAACCACACAAGTTAAAGCAATTTTTTTTTTTTTTATAGGAAGACACATTGAAGAATACAAATACCTTGATAAATATATTTCCTGCCCCACTTTTACGAATAGTAGGGTCACGATAAGAATACATTATCCTAATTGGCTTTCCATTCAGAGGAGTAAAATTCAGCACATCCAATGCCCGTTGTGCTGTCACCAAAACAACAAAATAAGTAAAAGCAAAACATCTACAAACTAATAGAACACAAACTAAAAACTACAATAATGTTCAGTTTCAATACATCCACCTAAATGCTCTAGCTACAATGCAGCAAAAAGAAACAAACACACTGCCAATGGCAGCTAAAATTTTGTTACCATATTCCCTAGTTTGTCTATGCATTCTGGCCCAGTTACCTTAACCGTAGCAATACAGCTATAATAGAAATTATAAAAAATAAGTACCAACACAAAGACGAATGAGATTGACATAGTGGTTTAGCCACCTCCACCTGCTACTTCAAGTACCATGTTCGAGTCTCCCTAGTCCCATCTTTGTGTTAATATCCAAAAAGGTGTGGGTAAACCCCTCCCAATGTCTAGGAGTAGTTATCCAAACTGTGCTATTAGAGACTTACCTAAGCTGGTCTTGATAGTTCTCTAATCCAAAAATAAGGTTTTTTTTTTTTTTTTTTTTTTTTTTTTTTTTAAAAGTACCGACACAAAACTACAAATTATAAAAGGCAGACATAATAGTAATGAAGTATAAGCAATACTATGTTGCAGAATTGCTTCCTCTTAGTAGTCAATAACCTATAGAAATTACATTTCTCCAAAACAAAATAAACAACAATAACTAAGACAGATTAATGAAGCTTGAATTTTTAATTTTTTTTTCTCAAAATGTAACCAACAATAAACGTTATAGACAACATCAACCACATGTACACCAATAAAGCATGCCGACCAATGGAATTATAAAGTCTAAAGCTAAGGGATCCGAATAAAAAGATATATAAATAATGGTCGTGTCAAATTGATTACACGAGGCAATGTAGGTCACCAAAATTAATCTGCATGTCATCATTGAACTGGACTTAGACAGAAATGCAAGCAAAGAGACAAACCATCGCTGGTGTTGCTGTAATTGACATAACCGTAACCGAGAGAGCGGCGGGTGCTCAAGTCCCTGCAGACCCGGACGGAGACGACCTGCCCCATTGCGATAAACAAATCATAGAGCTGCGAATCGGAGACATTAGGGTCAAGATCCCCGACGTAAAGAGAAGTGGAGAGAAATGGGGCCCCACCAACACCATTGGTGGCAACCCCGTTTGTTACAGCAACAGTAGCAGCTGCAGCTGCAGCAGGTGTCACTGGAGACGGAGACTGTGCCTGAGGCGGGACCTGAACCTGAGCCATTCTCTTTCACCGATCAAAAATTCTTAACAAAATTAAAAAATAGTAATAAATAAATAAACAAATAGATTTGTTTTAGTTTTGGATAAAGTAATAAAAGGAAGATAAGGAGGAGGAGGAGGAGGAGGAGGTGGTTGGGTTGGGCAGCACGGGCGGCACCGCAACGGCTCTGTTGGAGATAGATAGATTATATAGGACGGTTAGTTGACACTTGACAACAACAACAACACACACACACACTCTCTCTCTCTCTCTCTCTCTCTCTGATTATCACAGTTGCCTCCCCAAACCCTAGTTTTTGTTTTATTATTTTTATATGTTTTTTTATGATGTCACTCTAACCGTTTGATTTGACCCTCCCACCTATGCTTTTCACGTTTATGGTATGTTTTTTAATTTTTGGCAAATCCAGACAATATCTTAGTAAGTTATATAATTATTTACTTATTTTTTGCATTCATTTGTTTTATATGTTTTAAAATATAGATTATAATACCCTTTCAAAAAAAATGTAGATTGTAATACTGCATATAATTTTAGTAAGAGTAATGCTACACCATAAAAAAAGTTATACAAATTTATTGTCCAAATAGTATGATAATATTATATGTAGTTACTATATCATTGATATATTATCTTAAAATTGATGTGGTATCTATAAATCAGTTTAGTATTATTTAGATAAAATTATTAGATAAATTTTTTAAAAGTATATCATTATGAGGTGTAATAGCTAATACCAAAAAATTTAAAAATTAATTGAGGTTTTTACCACTTATTATGTTATTATTGATGGATTAAAGTTAAACGATTTGTGGGGATATCTTTTGAGGTCAAGATGTTTTGAAAGTTTGTTTTCTTTGTTGATTTTGGTCATCCTTTCACTTTTTATGTTTAACTTTGTTGTTTTTGTTACTTTTTTGAATGAGATTCCTATCGAAGATTTGAAGTATTCATAGTTTAAACTTTAAATATGATTCCATATTAAAAAAAAAAAAAAAAAAAAAAAAAGTGATTCTATTACTATAATTAAGTGTATGACCATTAAAGATATGGCCAATATAAGGAATCTTTGAAATCGATGGGTGAAGGGCTTTAATATTTTAACTTTTTCACCTGTAAAAAGTTTCTCATACTTTAAAAGAAAGAAAATTATATCATCGACAATTTAGCTAACTTTGATTTAGGCTTGGGAATTTATCATTGGTGGATTGCTCTTCTTTTAGCTATCCATCAACATCTTCTCCATGATGCTTAAGGCAAACATAACTATGAGGTCTCCTAGCAATTCTCCTTGGTGATATGAATTCCTAGTTGTTTCCTCCGGTTAATTCTTCTAGGTTAGCTAGCGTTTGTAACGTGCATTATGTGATGCATTGTTTGTAGGTTCATATGTATGCATCAACGACTCTAAGGAATAAGGTTCATTACTTCTATTTGATTTCTCTCTCTCTCTCTCTCTCTCTCTCTCTCTCTCTCTCTCTACAGTATTAATAAATTTTCTTATGGAAAAACTTCATTTTAGTCTTCAAATTTCAAAAAATATCAGATTTTTAAAACTTTTTTCAATATATATATTTTTTTGAAATAACTCTTTTCATCTCTAGCATTTTCAAAATTCTTCAAAAAAATCCAAATTGTTTGTCAATTGACGGTCAATGATGATTTTAAACAATTTAGATTGTAATTTATCAACTTAAATTCAAATGTATTTTAGATAATTTAGCTTGTAAATCCATTGTTTTATGAGAGTAATATGGTAATTTATGTATCATTGACAACCATTAGAGACAAATATTTTTTTAACTCATTCTGTTAATATTGACTGTTAGTTGACTGACAGTTTGAACTTTTTTGAAGAATTTTGAAAAAATTAGGTAAAAGTTTAGAGATGAAAATAATTGTTTTCAAAAGAGTTTTAAAAACCTGATTTTTTTTTTTTGAAATTTCAGTGATTAAAATAAAGTTTTCCTTTTTCTCACATCATCGAAGTTTTAAAGAAAATTTATCGTTTCTACCATTTTTTAAGGAAAAAATAGCATTGAGAGCTTTAATGCTTTATGTGATTATTTGAGACTAAATTTATAATTAATATGATAATATGATGATTAAATATATGAAAATAAGCAATATTAAATCTAAATCATTTGATGAAATCAAGCTAATTCAGTGGTAAATGCCCTATAACATTTCAATCATTGAGATTGTAGATTTAAGTCATATCCTCATTTTTTTTCAAAAATCCAATTATATAGTTGGAAAAAAATCACCTTGCTCAAAATTTGATGATGTAGTTCAAATTTACAGATAATATTATATACAATATCCATCAATTCATTTAACTTATATCTTAACGTCAACCATCGGGCATCAACACACTAATTATGATTAGATTAAATTGGTCTCATAATGTGTTAGGCACAGTTGGAATGAATTGAATTGAACTTGAACTAAAATAATATATATTAGATTGATTTTTGAATCAATTATTAAATACGTTATATGAAAAAATTAAAAAAAAATTTAATTACAATGAAGATCAAATTTTATTTACTAATTGACATTTAAATTATTAACCTCATAGACATATTTTTAATGAAATATATTATACATTTATTATGATAATAATTTATATAATTTTTTATAAAAAAACACTTAAAAATAAATAAAATTGATTATTTTCAGGGTAGAAGTTGAAAACCCACCATCTTTGGTGGGTTTCTATTTTCTACCTTGGTAGGAAATGTAGGTGGGCCCCACATGGGCTCGGGAAGGGGAATTTTATTTTATTTTTTTAAGTCCAAAGTAAAATTTAGTGGGTTTGGTATTTGAAATCGAGTATCGGAATTTGCACTTTACTAAAATTGTTTGTATAATCCTTTTGTATGTACGTCCCATTAATTATTATTTTTTTAAAAAGTTATAATAAATACCTATAACTCTTAATATGAAAGTATTATTTTTTAATTTTATTATATTATATATTTACAAATAAATTTTAGTGAAAAATACCAAAAAAACAAGTGAAAATTCGTTTATACCACAACATTTTAAAAAATTCCATTGTAACCACCCAAACAAATAATTTCTAGCCAATACCCAAGATATCAAAATTGTCCCTAATTAAAATTACACATAAATCCCTTATCATTTAAAATTTTAAAAATAAAAATAAAAGTAATTACGAAACTGCCCTCTAATATATAAGAAGAGAAATCGATGCCAAATCTTTGATATTGCCAGTCTCCAACACACACAAAGCGACGCCCGACCCGATAACTCGTTTAAGACTCGAGTGCAATTTTCACCATCACCGACTTTCATAAAGCTTTGTCAATCGCCGGTCACCTTATTGACCTCCTCCATTGGTGAATATATGCTACCATTGGATTTCCTAAAGAATCTTTGAGTTTTGTTTATGATTTTTGGAATTTTTTTGCAATCTTTACAGTTGTTTTGTATTATATAAGTTGAGTTTTGATCATTAGGGTGAGATTATGTTATATTTGGTTAAGATGTGGTCGGACATGGACTGAAAGTGTAAGTTAGGGTGGTTCGTCATCCTCAAAGTCTATCGACTTTTGTTAGACAACATAACTCGATGTCGGGTTATGTAGGCCAATAAAAGTCGATCGACTTATATTGGTCCACCTACCTTGACGTCTGTTGATGTTCGGAAATGGTCAACCAGAGATTCTGGGGCCCAGACGGCAAGCTTGGTAATTAAAGGTTCTGATCGTACTGATGGAAGGATAGTAAATGGGCAATTAATGAAGTTCAAGGTTGGTGGTGATTAATTCAAGTGAAGAAATGTCGGTCTTGGAAGTTGGTTGGATTTAATGAGATGATCAGTGAGGAATTAAAGAGAAAGAGAGAGAGAGAGAGCAAAGAGACACAATAATTTTTACGTGGTTCGGTGACTGCACCTACATCCACGGCCACTCTGGAGTAATTCTGACAGAGTGACGGTTCTCTAGTCTGTTTAACTTGTCTGTACAGTAAAAATGTCTCTTATCTTTATAGAGGAGGGGAGATCACAATAAAAAATACAAAAGAAAGTTATACACGTTACTAGCAACAGCTAGTCTTAGCTAATCCTGACATTGTCATGCTGCATTAATTGTCAAGGTAATGATGATTCTCTTCCTGCACAAGTCTGCATTTAATATACCAGAAAAGGTCTTCACTTCATTAAATGCTTCTGGGTAATTGTGTAGGCAGTTTCCGGTGGAAAATCATGAGAGTTGGTAATTCTGACAGCTTGCTATACACGATATCTCCTGAGTAAGCCCTTCAGTCAGCCAAGTGATGCACACTGGAGGAGAGCCGATGTGACCAGGAGAAGGGATAAGACGGCCTGGAGGTCTACGCGAGCTCGCAACCTGTGCAACCTCGCGAGCTCCACGAGCTGAAGGTACGGACATGAGGCATTCTGGGAATTGTTGCTGGCTTACGACCTAGACGGCCTCACGAGCTGGGCTTGCAGTTGCTAGTTCCATCCTTGGGCCTCCTAGGCCCTTGCTTCTGCTCAAGTTAATAAGGCCTGCACTTACCCATTTAGGCTGAACGAGAAAATGGGTATAACATCAAGCCCCCTAGCTCTCTGTGCGTTTTGCAGACTGGGAGCTGATTCAAACATATGATTGGCGCCCATTTTCGAACCTTCTGGTGTCGTTTCAATCCCCGTACTGTAACCGTTGACACGTGGCGTCCATACAAGCGTTGGAGCCAAAAAACGTGTCTCGGGACCGTATGCATTAAATGCGCACGTCTTGTAACTGACAGGCATGATGGCACATGACCGAGATTGGTGCCTAACCGTTGGATCTTTGACGGTTATGCCTTTATGTTGGATCGGATGGCTGGGGACGGACGTCCTGGCCTATATAATCCACAGGTCTCCTCATATTTCCCTTTTCGCTTTCCTGATACAACTCCAGCACTCTTCTTTCCATTATTCCTTCTTCTCTGCTTTTTCTGGTTTATCATTCGCCGCCGGACAACCTCTTCAGACTCCGCCGCTACAGGAATTAGCTGCCGTTCTCAACAAACCACACACAGTTCAAGTAAGGTAATTCTTCTCTCGCTTTGTTTTTTGTGTTATTGCGGGATTTGCTCTTGGTTTGTGTTGCTAGTTTCTACCTCTGTATCACATCTGTGGGTCTTTGTGTGCCTGTTTGACCTTTAGAGATTTGTTGTGTTGGTTGCTTGAGTGCCTGCGTACGCTAGGGGCGACCTGGCTGCCAACCGTGTTCCATAGTGCTGCTTCTTAGGACTTTTGATGAAAGTGTCCCCTTACTGCCTGGTAGGGTACCTGTAAACATAGGGTTAGCAACACACATATTTAGGGTGATATAGTACCTGACGGGCCCTTGTCCCTGGGCCTTCCATTGCCTTTGGAGGCCAAGTGTGCGACCTGACATATAGGACAATAGCTCTAGGAACTCTTTTTCTGTATCTTGCTAGGCTCAGCATGCTGTAAGCGTTCTGATGTCATTCTTTCTGTGCTGTAGATGTCAGGTCGCTCACGCACTGGTCGAGGCAGGGCTTCTGTTTCTAGGAGGCAGGCAGGGCGTCAGACTAGTGAGGCCGAGGCTACGACCTCGCGAGCTAGCGTGTCCACCGAGGAGGTCGCAGGAGGGGACGAGGTCGCTGAGAGGGCAGACCCCCATCCTTTTAAACACACGCCCTCGCTCATTACTCTTCCAAAGCTGGAGGCTTGGGCCTAGGAATTCAACTTCCCCTTGGGGTGTCGAGCTAACGTCCCCGCGGTCACTAATCAAGCCGCTTATCCCCCCGCGGGCTTTATTGCGATCAGCCGCGAGCATATGGAGCTCGGCTTTAGGTTCCCTGTTCCTGGCTATCTCAAGAATCTCCTGAACGACCTGAAGCTCGCCTCATTCCAGTTAACCCTGAATTCGTATGCCTACATAACCACCCTAGCTGTGGCGTTCATTAAGTACGGACTCGGGCTCCCTACACCTCGCATCCTCCGCAGTGTTTTCAGCTTCAAGGGGATCTCCGGAAAGGACGGACTCTACTACGCCACGCCTCGCCAACCTCTCATTACAGGGCGTATTTACCCCAGAGCTGCACTAAGTCCAACGTGGGAGAATACAAGTCAAATTGGGCCCTGGTCACGTGCCCTTCGCTTGCCGGACTGAATAATAGGAGTTTCGTACAGGAACCTAGTAGGACACAAGCACTTAAATAATATTAGTTTTTTTTTTTTTTTTTTTTTTTTTTTTTTTTTTTACGTGCTAGCTTTTGCTTTGCAGGTGTCGCTGCTCTTGGGTACAAGCTTAGAAAGGACGAGCTTGCTATTCTGGATGCTTATGCAAAGGCCAAGAGACCAACGAGGATTTCTTCCCCTCCGGTAGCGAGCTGGTAGAACAGGGTCTCGCACCATCTGCCACAGGTCCTCTTCTGAACATAGTCCAGCACTTGGGAATAAGGGGGGAAAGTTGCGAGGTTCCTTCCGCCCTTGCTGCTCCTGCACAGTCTGAGTCAGATCCGCAGCCCCTGCAACGAAGGTCATCGAGCACGAGCTTCTCTACCAGCCCATCTTCAGGCATCATGGGAAGGCTTACAATGTCCGTTCCTCCTCTCAGGTCGGTTCCACCTGCCGGACCGACCGAGGTCGTCGATGTGGACGACACTTCCTCAGACCGCTCACAAAGAGCGCCCTCTCAGCCTGCTGCAGCTGCTCCTTCTCCGACCAGGTCAGCTGCGACTCCTCAAAAGCGGGCTGCCCCATCTGAAGGGCAAAGTCCTCCTCCAGCCAAAAGGGCCGAGGTCTCTGTCGAGGGGGATTTATCTGCAGGGTCGGAGTCTGAGGCCCTGATCAGGAAAAGAAAGGGAAGGTCGTAGCTGAGCCCCCGGCCCCAAAGCAGAAGGGTGCCATCGAGGTCCGCCAGCCCGGGGCGGTTGTTATTGGTAGGGAGCCGGGTACTGAAACACCAGGACGACCTGCGAGGCCTGCAACGGGGAACAGGCAGACTCCGAGCTCCGCTCTGAGGCGGCAAAGGAGATGGAATACTTAAACAGCTTCGTGGAGCTCGTGCCCGAAGTAATGGGAAGGCGCAACCCAAAGATGCAGAAAGCTGAGCTTACAGGCCGGCACCTCGTAGGCTATGTAGCTCGTCATGCTGCGCTGGTAAGGTTCATACTCTTTTATACTTTGATTTTCTTCTTTTTCAAAAGATCTTTTACCATCTCTTCTGCTTTTTCAGCTCGGTATGGCGTCGGTGAAGTTGATGAGGGAGGTAGATTATCACCTTGGTGAGAATGAGGCCTTTAGGGTGTCCCAGGAGCAGTTCGAGGAGGAGAGGAGAATACTGCAGGATGAAATCAATCTCCTCCAAAAGGATCATGGAGAGCTTTCTGCCAAGCTTCGAGATGCTGATGCGGCCCTGTCACAGGAGACCGCTCGCAGGGAGGCTGCTACCTCTGAAGTCAGCAAGGCCCACAGCGAACTAAAGCAGGTGAAAGGCGAGCTAAGTGCTGCAAAGGTAAAGGTAGAGGTTGCTGAGAGTAAAGTAAGTCAGCATCAGTGGGACTTGGCAGCAGCCAGAGGGAAGCTCGCGAGGGCCGAGGAGAAGCGGGCTGAGGTAGAAGCAAAACTGGCTCAGACACAAGGGAAGCTGGCTCAGACCGAGGCGGGCATTGAGGCCAAGTTAGCTCGGGAGCGGAGCAGGGTCGAGGAGGAGGTCGAGAGGGCGTTTCTTTTCAGCATGTGGGAGCGCTACCCGGACTTGGACTATTCCTTCTTTGGGTCAGCCGGGGTCCAAATGATCCGGGAGTTCGCGGAGCTCACTGCAGGTGCTCAGAGCGCACAACATGCGAATACTTCCTCTGCCCCTCCAGTTGATCACTCTGTTGTCCCAATTCCTCTGCCAAAACAGGTCCCCAAGGTACCTCCAGCTTCAGAGGGTCCTTCAATGCCTGAGCCCCCAGTGGAGGCCCTTCCTGATTTACCAGCTCCTGAACACGTCCCTGCGGCAGAGCCCCCAGTAGAAGCCCCTGTTGATCCTGCTCCTTCGGACGAACCAGCTGGTGTCTAGGGCATTTTAATTTTGTTTGTTTATTTCATTCCTTGTAATTTTTCATTTGTTGGAATTCAAACAGCGAGCTCGAAGCTCGGAATTATAATATTGGATTTCCTGCACAATTTCAATACTTTGTCCAAGTGTAGATATGCATATTTTACTTATATGACGGGCAACTAACAGACAATAAACACATCATTATAAGTATTAAAATTTGATAAGTAAATCACAATCGTGAAAATCATGCTAACTTACGAACCTGCTAACTGCAGTCAGTGATTATAATAATACATTAGCTCGTAAGGATTTGAATTCGGCAAATAGCTCGGTTGATCAAAGTATTTGATCCTGCATGTAATATAGTTGGACAAGCCTTAAAGGATTGGCAGGAGCTTACAGTTAGTGAGGGGCTCGGAATTTCCTTGACCCATATGTTTCAATGACGTAGAGTGCGCTTGACGGCAGCATTTTCCAGAACTTTGAGATTCTAGCCTGTGGCAATACTTGTAGTTCAAGGGAGAGCCTTTTTCGCGAGGTCGCGGGCAGCTTTATATTTGAGAGGCGTGGCCTTACCCCCTTCCGCGAGGTCGCGGGACAATGATTCGCGAGAACGCGGGCAACTTTATATTTGAGAAGCGTGGCCTTACCCCCTCCCGCGAGGTCGCGGGGCAATGATTCGCGAGTCTGCGGGTAACTTTATATTTGAGAGGCGTGGCCTTACCCCCTTCCGCGAGGTCGCGGGGCAATGATTCGCGAGAACGCGGGCACAGTGGCTGCGAGCTAAGAAATGAACCTGATGCTTGCCGATGTAAACCTCCGTTAGTGAGGATAATATGGATAAGTCGAGCATCAACTGATGAGGCATCCTCGATTGAGGCTTTTTATGGACATTTATTGTCAGAACATGCTCGTAGCTTTGGCCAGTGATTTTATGCGAGCATTTTAATTGCGAATGATTCCTTGGATTTTTGCACAGATATCTTCAAGGAATAATATATATATAGGCATATATAATGATAGATCGCAGCTCGATTACTTGAGAAAGATTTCATTAGCTTTGCTCTTTTTAGCATGTACATTTGCTGGTTCAACCAGTTTGCTTTCTGCATCAAACATGACACATACAACAAAAAACAAGTGAAAGCATGTTTACAGACAATCGTCAAAAAAGAATATTGTACAAAGTTAGAGCGGGCTGACAGTTCTCAGGTGTAGTATGGCCGCAGGTGTTCAGCATTCCAGGCTCAGGGTAACTCTGATCCGTCCATGCTGGCCAAATGATAGGCTCCATTCTTCAGATTTTGCTTGATGAGGTACGGCCCCTCCCAGTTGGGCCCGAGCACCCCATCGCTTGCCTTGCGAGCCCCGGGGAGGACTAACCTGAGAACGAGGTCCCCGGCTTTGTAGCTTCGAGCTCGCACCTTCTTGTTATAATATCTGGCGACTCTCTGCTGGTACACCGCTACCCTTAGGCGAGCTGTTTCCCTTGCTTCCTCGGCTAAGTCTAAACTGGCCGCGAGCAGCTGGTCGTTGTCTTCAGGTCGGAACGAGGCCCTTCGTTGGCTGGTGACTTCGAATTCTGCCGGTATCATGGCCTCCGTTCCATAGACCATGGAAAATGGGGTTTCACCCGTCGAGTTATGGACTGTGGTCCTGTATGCCCAGAGGACTTTCTGTAGTTCGTCAGCCCAAGCCCCCTTTCTTGCCTCTAGCCTGGTCTTCAAAGTTTGCTTGATGATCTTGTTCACAGCCTCGACTTGACCATTGGCCTGAGGATGGTCCACAGCCGAGAAGCTCTTCATGATTCCGAGCTCGTTACAGAAGTCTATGAATTGCTCACTGGTGAACTGAGTCTCATTGTCCGTGACGAGCTGCTGAGGGATTCCGAACCTGCAGATGATGTTGTCCCATACAAACTTTTCTATCTTCGCTGTGGAGATTTCTGCTAGCTCCTTAGCTTCAGCCCATTTGGTAAAGTAGTCCACAGCGACCACAGCGTGCCTGCAACTTCCTCGAGCTGTGGGCAAAGGTCCGATGAGGTCCATCCCCCAGATCGCGAAAGGCCACGGACTTACCATCTGCTGGAGGTAGGCTGGTGGAGCTCGCGGGACCTTAGCAAATCTCTGACACTTATCACACTTCTTCACCAGATTTATGGCATCCTGCTTCATGGTTGGCCAGTAGAACCCCTGTCTGAGGGCCTTCTGGGCTAAGGACAATGCTCCTGCGTGGTTCCCACAGTGACCTGCGTGAATATCATTCAGCACCACCTCACAGTCCTCATCATCTATACATCGCAGTAGCGGGGTTGAGAATTTCTTCTTGTACAATCTGTCATCATAAATGCAGTATCGGGCTGCTCTAGCTCGTATGCGGCGAGCTTCCAGCTTATCCTCTAGTAGCTTCCCTTCCTGCAAGTAACCCAACAACGAGCTCATCCAGGAGTTAGGCCGAACCTGTATGATCATCATTGCATCTTCGTCCTCGATGCTCGGAGTTGGTAGGAATTCCACAGGGATAGACTCAAGGAGATCTGCATCTTGGGAGGTCGCTAAGCGGGCCAGGGCGTCTGCGTTAAAGTTCTGTGCCCTGGGGATCTGGTTTACTTCAAACCCCTTGAAAGCCCCCAGTAACTCCTTCACCTTTTGGAAGTATTTCGACATCCTCCTTCCCTTGGTTTGATATTCTCCCCTGACATGACAAACAATAAGTTGAGAATCACTGAAGACCTTTACCTGCTCAGCTCGTACCTCCTTTGCCAGGCGAAGTCCGGCGAGCAACGCCTTGTACTCGGCCTCATTATTGGTAGCTCGGAATCTGAACCTTAAGGCACTCAGGATCTTGTGGCCTTCTGGACTGACCAGCATTATTCCAGCTCCTGAGCTTTGCTCGTTAGAGGATCCGTCTACATAAAGTTCCCAAGTTTGATCTCCGGCTAGTTCCCCCTGCTCCGGTACTGGCCCTGTGAATTCCACAATAAAGTCTGCAAGTGTCTGGGCCTTGAATGCCGTCCTAGGCCTGAACTCTATGTCGAACTGAGCAAGCTCGATGGCCCACTTGAGGAGCCTGCCTGAAGTGTCTGCTTTCTGGAGGACTTGCCTGAGAGGGTACTGCGTGAGGACCTCTATTTGATGAGCTTGGAAGTAAGGACGTAGCTTCTTGAAGGCAGTTACCAGGCAGTATGCGAGCTTCTCCATTTGTGAATATCGGGTCTCCACATCAACCAGCCTTTTACTGATGTAGTACACGGGCAGCTGCATCTTCCTCTCTTCTCTCACCAAGGCCGCGCTCAGGGCGTGTTCAGAAACACCCAAGTACAGGAATAGCTTCTCTCCATCTTTTGGCTTGGACAGGAGGGGGGCCTGGCCTATATACTCCTTCAGCCTCTGAAATGCTTCTTCGCAATGCTCATTCCATTCAAAGTTCTTGGCCTTCTTTATAGCTTCGAAGAAGGGCACGCATTTGTCAGTGGCTTTCGAGATGAACCGACTGAGAGCCGCGACCTGTCCGTTGAGACTCTGCACATCTTTGATTTTAGAGGGGGACCTCATTTCCACAAGCGCCCTGATCTTCTCCGAGTTGGCCTCTATCCCTCTGCTATTTACCATGAATCCAAGGAACTTACCGGATGCTACCCCAAAGGCACACTTCAGGGGGTTTAACTTCATCCGATAATTTCTGAGGACTTTGAATGTCTCATCCAGGTCGCGAACATGATCTGCTGCTTTCTGGGACTTTACCAGCATGTCATCTACGTATACTTCCATGGTCTTCCTAATCTAGTCTTGGAACATGGCGTTGACAGTCGCTGGTAGGTGGCTCCCGCGTTCTTTAGTCCGAATGGCATCACCCTGTAACAATATAACCCCCTATCAGTGATAAAAGAGGTGTGTTCTTCGTCCTGCGGGCTCATTGGGATCTGGTTGTATCCTGAGTAGGCATCCATGAAACTCAAGAGTTGGTGCCCGGCTGTTGCATCTACCAGCTGATCAATCCTGGGTAATGGGAAGCTGTCTTTCGGGCAAGCCTTGTTCAGGTCAGTGAAGTCAATGCAAGTTCTCCATTTTTCGTTTTTCTTCTTCACGAGGACCGGATTTGCGACCCAAACAGGATAACGGGCTTCCCTAATGAACCTGTTAGCTAACAGCTTCTCGATCTCCTCCTTTAAGGCTGTATAACGTTCTGGGGTCATTGGCCTCCTCTTCTGGCGGATCGGCCTGTGCTGGGGATCTATGTTCAGTTTGTGACACATAACATCAGGATCTATCCCTACCATGTCTTCATGGTTCCAGACGAAAACGTCAAGGTTCATCCTTAGAAATTCTATGAGCTCAGTCTTCACTTCTGGTAGCAGGTCTCTTCCTACCTTCACACATCTCTCTGGGTCTACTTCACTGACCCGCACATCATCTAGCTCTTCAATAGGTCCCGTGGCCTTGTCTGCATCCACCTCGCGAGGGTCGAGGTCGTCGCTTACCCCAGTTTCAGAGATAACTTGTGGTTGGCCACCCGAGACCACGTTCACTTTCCTTCCTCGAACTCTCATCTTCACTGTGTCTTCATAGCATCGCCTGGCCAACTGCTGTTCTCCCTTGACACAGCCTATCCCATTGGGGGTTGGGAACTTGACTGTCAGTGATCTGGTGGAGGTGACCATGTCTAGCTCGTTCATCGAAGGTCGCCCCAAGACCACGTTGTATGCTGAAGGACTGTCAATAATCAGGAAGTCTGTAAGAGCTGTAGCTTGCCGGCCTGGTTCCCCGAGGGTGAGAGGTAATTTGATTTGACCTATCGGTATCACTGCATCTCCCGTGAATCCGTAGAGGGGTTCTGGCGAGGGGGTTAACTGCTCTGTCCCTAACCCCATCAGGTCATAGCAGCCTTTATACATGACATTGACTGAGCTGCCAGTGTCGATCATTATCCTTCGTACTTCGACGTTACTGATCTGGGCTCGAATTACAATCGCGTCGTTGTGGGGCCAGCGTACTCCCTTCTCGTCCTCCTCCGTGAATACAATACTGTCTGAGGACGCTTTTGCCTTTTTGGTGGGTCCCTCGACTCCTCCATATTCTGCCAGCAGGGTATGGTTGGCTTCTCGCACGTACCTCTGGTGCGACCTGTTTGATGTACCTGCCACATGAGGCCCACCATAAATAGTAAAGATTGTTCTTACGGCGGGCTCGCGCTCGGGCTCTTGAGCTCGCTGAGGCTGCTGTTGCTCGGGCTGCTGGTCTTGTCCCTGAGGTCGTTGGTGCTGAGGTCGCCTGCCAGCGGGCTGTACTACATACTCTCCTAGGCGGCCTCGTCTTATGAGTTCTTCAATGGCATCTTTCAACTGCCAGCAGTCTGAGGTATTGTGCCCGTTCTCATTATGATAGGCACAGTATTTCCTCGGGTCCCGACGTCGATTAGGGGGTCCAGTCGGGGACGGCTTCTCGAAATTCTCCCTGTTTCTTTCTGCGGCGAAGATCCTGTCTTGCCTGTCCGACAACACACTATAGCTTTCATATCGGCTCGGACGCCGGGGTCGCTCCACCCTCGGCCCTGGTCTAGCTCGTTTCACTACAACATTGGCAGTCTGGTGTCTCGGTTCCCCTGGCTTATCACTGCCATGGTTCTTCCTCTTCTCGCGGTGGGAACCGCTCGCTTCACCCCGCTGATCGCCGGGTTTCTTAACCCCGAAGGCTTCTTCCCATCTGATTTCTTTAGCAGCCCTTTCGTAAAACTCCCTCAGATCCTTCACTGGGGATTTGTAAACGCTTTCGTACAGCTTCCCGTCCTTCCTGAGCCCTGCAGAAATAGCTGTTAAAATACTCTCGTCAGAGGGCGTTTCCACATTACTCACCTCCTCTCTGAACCGAGTGATATAATCCTTCAGGGATTCGTTTTGTCTTTGGAAAATGGTAGCGAGGTGACAGGCTGGCGCGAGCTGCTTCCTCAAGGCCTTATATTGGTCCAGGAACCTCTTCTGACATTCTCTCCAGCTTCCGATGCTACGGGCTGGGAGGCCTTTGAACCAAGCTCGCGGAGCATCCCCTAAAGTAGTTGGGAATACTCGGCACTTGACCAGCGGGTCGTCTATCTGAAGATCCATCTGTACATTGAAAGCGTCCAGATGGTCGTAAGGATCTGTCCTGCCACCTATGAAGGATATTAGGGAGTTTAAACTTCGCTGGTAAGGGTACTATCTCGATCTCCCGGGTGAATGGTACCCTGCGATTCTCCCGCTCTTCCCCGGTCTGGCCTCCAGGTCGAGCTTCTAATTGCTGGACCCTCTGTAACAATTCCTCTACTACTGGGTCCTGGGTCAGAGATCGCCGACTGGGGTTCCATCTACTGGTACTTTCCTGCTCCCCAAAGTGACGGTTCTGTGACCTGCCCTCTTCGCCGAAAGCTTCTACGTGTCTGGCGGCCCTCTACGGCTCGGGCTCATAACCTGCACGGTATCCGCGGACTCGTTCTGGCCCACGACTACCCTCTTCGCGCCTGGCGCCCTCGATGCTCACCCTTGCCCTTATCCCGTTCGGGCGAGGTGAGATCTCCCGCTCTTGGTTCCGCCCCCTGGCTCTCCTTGGGTGTAAGTTCGAAGAGCGGGCTGATCCTTCGGTCAGCGACCTTTCCCTGGCGGCTACCCCTTCTGGAGTTAGGATTTCTTCTGAAGATCGACGGTGAGCTCTACCTGGTGGTGCGACCTCCACCTGTCTTTGCACCGCACGGGCTTGGACTTCCATCAACGCCCTGACTGTCGTCGTTAACTCCCTTACTGTATCTTCTAGAGCTCGCTGGCGCTGCTGCCATTCTTGAGCGACCTCGTTTCCGGAAGGTGAGGCGTTCTGTTCCTCTCGAATTTCATGTCGTTCTTCTGCCACTCCGACACTCCTTGTTGCCTTGATCCTAGCCACAACAGACAAGTATAAGTGAATGTGAAATAGTGATTAGATGGAGATTACCAGGTCGCTGTTGGGCCCTCCTTCTAGCGCTAAAAGATGTTGACGTTCGGAAACGGTCAACCAGAGATTCTGGGGCCCAGACGGCGAGCTTGGTAATTAAAGGTTCTGATCGTACTGATGGAAGGATAGTAAATGGGCAATTAATGAAGTTCAGGGTTGGTGGTGATTAATTCAAGTGAAGGAATGTTGGTCCTGGAAGTTTGTTGGATTTAATGAGACGATCAGTGAGGAATTAAAGAGAAAGAGAGAGAGAGAGAGCAAAGAGACACAAGGATTTTTACGTGGTTCGGTGACTGCACCTACATCCACGGTCACTCTGGAGTAATTCCGGTAGAGTGACGGTTCTCTAGTCTGTTTAACTTATCTGTACAGTAAAAATGTCTCCCATCTTTATAGAGGAGGGGAGATCACAATAAAAAATACAAAAGAAAGTTATACACGTTACTGGCAACGGCTAGTCTTAGCTAATCTTGACATTACCATGCTGCATTAATTGTAAAGGTAATGATGATTCTCTTCCTGCACAAGTTTGCATTTAATATACTAGAAGAGATCTTCACTTCATTAAATGCTTCTGGGTAATTGTGTAGGTAGTTTCCGACGAAAAATCATGAGAGTTGGTAATTCTGACAGCTTGCTATACACGATATCTCCTGAGTAAGCCCTTCAGTCAGCCAGGTGATGCACACTAGAGGAGAGCCGATGTGACCAGGAGGAGAGATAAGACGGCCTGGAGGTCTACGCGAGCTCGCGACCTCGCGAGCTCCACGAGCTGAAGGTACGGACAGGAGGTATTCTGGGAATTGTTGCTGGCTTGCGACCTGGACGGCCTCACGAGCTGGGCTTGCAGTTGCTGGTTCCATCCTTGGGCCTCCTGGGCCCTTGCTTCTGTTCAAGTTAATAAGGCCTGTACTGACCCATTTAGGCTGAACGAGCAAATGGGTATAACAATGTCAAGGTATATGAACTAACAAAAGCCTGACGTCGGTGAAAGTGGACCAACTAAGGCTAATCGGCTATGTTTGGTCCATATACGTTGACGTCGACGTAGGTGGACCAACAATATGATCGCCCTTTGTTGGTACACTTAACCCGATATCGGGTTTGGCGGACCAACAAAAGCCAATTTTTGTATTATTGTGAAATTAATTTAATTAATTATTTAGAAAATAATAATTAAAATTTCAATAAAATATAAAAGAAATTTAAAAATTCAACAATATTTAAATTTTATTTAAATTTTCAATAAAATTTATTTTTATCAATAAAATGTAAAAGAAATTTAATTGATGAAAAAATTTTAAAAATAAATTTAAAAGTAAATGTGTTATTGAAAGTAATCAAATTAGAAATTAAGGAAAATAAAATAAAATAAATTATTGATTTTTTCATTCAATTAAATTAATGTTATTATTCGTATTTTTGTTTATTTAATTAGTTTAATTTGATTTAATTATTAACATTTAAATTGTAAAAGTTTAACCAACCATTTATTGGTTTCTTTTCCTACAGATACAATTCAATTATAGGCACAATGTATAGAATGTTCCGGACGGAACGTCGTGTAGTACAATAGTTTTAAACATATTGATTATTTAAATGTATTTATTTCACAGAGACATTCTAGAAAGGTTCGAGAAGGAAATCTCTATTGCGCATTTTATAACAATGCCCAATCAATAGTTGCTTCTTACTCCTCTGATGCTAGTCGTTCTTACTAGAGAGTTGGTATATCCCGATTTACGCCCTGATAAGATGTGGTTTGAAATTAAGGGAATGTCATATAGGTTTGGAAAGCAAGAGTTCTTAATAGTGATGGGACTCCCGTTTGAACATGTCGACTTACATGTCCTTAAGACAAAGCAACAAAATGAGATTAGTGTTCTATGACGATGTTTCAAAGGAAATTTGCCGAAATTGTTGAAATTCTACACATGTTCAAGGTACGGGGGGAAAATATAAGTGATGAGGACACCTTAAAGTTGGTTAATATAGTCATCGCCTTCTCTTTATTCTACGACTATAATGATCAGTCTAGGGTGGACGATAATCTGTGGATCTTGATAGAGGATGTCGATGCGTGGAATTCATTCCTTTGGGCTATAGTCATCTCCAGTAGGCTTCTAAAGCACCTTTGTCTGGCACTTGATAAGCATTGGCTTATGACTGGATGTAACATTAACTTCTATGACTTTATTTGGACATTTCAGGTATGACACTTAGTATATTGTCTTTATTAATAATGAAAATTATTTAGTGTTTATATATATACTAATTATATGTTTATTAACTTTTTATTTAATCCTATAAAAATTACAGTAGTGGCTGATTGAAATGTTTTCGTGGTTGGAAGAAAAGGTAGGGGATAGAGCTACAGGAGGCGATATATTGATGCCAAGATGCTTGAATTGAATCTGTAATAGCATAAAGCAAATAATTTGGTTTAATGAGATTCCTTGTGTAAATGTGTAAGCTAACCTAAATTTATTTCCATTTTTTTAACTATTCTTATTTGTAATAATATTCAGTATATATTATATTATGTAGTTAATAGCATCGAGTAGTACCCTTGAGCCCACTACCGAAGAGAGCGAAAAGAACTATTAAAAGTCTTTCAACCCTAGGCATTTAGTTGGTGAAAATATCTATAAAGTGGGTAGGGGAAAGAGTGATGATGATAATGATACTGAGGATAATGATGATGGTGAGGACGATGATAATGATCATTCAGTGAAAGAAGGCGAGAGAGAATCGACTAATAAAGAGGTGGAGCATCAGCATTATGACATCTGAGTCTCATGAGTTGACTCAAAGGCTACATGTTCAGAGGTAAAGACAAAAAAAATGAATAGAGTTTAGGCAATTTGAGGATTTGCATAATGACACCCCCGTCTCACCGATTCGTACTACGGCCCCTCAATCCTTTCAACATCAGGTATGAATATCCATTTAATTGATATTATTATTTAATTATGTTTGCAGGAGCCTCAGGCAAAAGTAGGCAAGATTATGGTATTGTTGAAGTCTATTTTAAAAATACAACAGGAGCAAAACAAGAGATTGGGTAGAATTAAGAGGATACTAAAAATTCGTAAACCTTTCGATGGCAAGGATGACCTGGATGACAATGACAATGACGAGTACATCCATTGCTCCTCACCACAAAAGAGACCATCACCACTGAAAATATTACCATCACCAAAAAGACAATGATTAGTAGACGCTTCACCACCCTATCAAGAGCCACCGCGGCAAGTGATGGAGGTTGATGTCCCACTACCCCATGAGGATCCACCACTCCATTATGACCGCATGATAGTGATCAGTTAAATTTTGTATTTATATTGTGTGTTAGTTTAGTTTTTCATATCATTATAAATGTATAATTACAAATTTTGATTTTTTGTAAGTTGTAGAGGTCCAGGACTTAGTATCGCAGCTGTTGGTGGAGGTCGAGGTCTTACTACCTCATGAGGACCCATCACTCCAATATGACCTACTATCCTAGCATTATAGTGATAAGGTAAATTTTGTATTTATTTTGTGTGTTTTAGTTTAGTTTTTCATATCATTATAAATGTTGAATTACAAATTTTGATTTTCTTAATATTACATGGACAAGTCAAACTAGAATGGGCTAAATAAAAGATTAAACTGTTGGCATCTCTATTGTCACTATATACAGATCCTGGACCCACGAAAAAGCCAAAAAAAAAAAAAAAAGTGGCAGATGAGCAGGTGGCAGAGAATGTGCTAGTGTTGGAAGAGGTGGCGGAAAATATGTATAAGCAATACAAAGTTTCCTCTTCTTTAGACCTCAAGTATTGATAAAAATATTTATTACATTTGTTTAATCTGATTACTAATCTAATATTAATAACTTTTAATTTCTATTTTTATTTTAGGCGTTATATCGATAGTTATCTGATGACATTCACCTCCGAAAAGTTTTGTACCATCGAAGATGAGGATAGTTGGTTGACTTCAGAGCATATCAACAATTATTTGTAGTGCCTGTGGATCAAAGAAAGTAGGTGGTGGGATAAGGCTCATGATGAGAAATACGTATTTCATAGATCAACCTTATTTATGAGTGTCTACATTTCATAGATCTTTGTCATCTTTGTTACGTAGTAAATAATTTAACACTTTAATTTTTTTATTTATAGGCAAACATGACAATAGTAATGAATAAAGAATATTTCAATCAAAGAAAGACATTTGATCCCGTTACGGCGTGATCCACTCACACTGGATAAGGTTTGTTAGCGGTATAGAAGACACTAAGTCCCTTCGTGGCCTGTTCACATTGTAAGTGTCGTTCTACTATTAAAAGTTATTATTTGATCGTTCGAATTAGAACTATATCACCAACGTTTTCAAAATGCATTTGTTGCTCTCATATAGTCTACATCAGACCCATTGGATAGTCTGTAAGGTGTGCTTAAGAGAACAGAAGATAGTTATATATGATTCATCTATAGATACAGAGTTTGAACACCGAAGAAATGTCATTGAGTCGTTGGTCCACTACATACCATTAATCTTGCGGTCGATTGATTACTATGAGAAGACTAACACAAAAATGTCACTTGTAAAAAAAATATGGAATATGGAGCGTGTAAATAAACAGGATGTACCTTAATAACACAGAAATGCCACTTGTTCAATAATATATTTAGATAATAATGTTTTTAATGAATTATTTGGCTTGTTCTGTTTTTAATACAAAACCAATTGCGGGGTATACTGTGCAATATATATTCATGACGTTTTGTACTCTTGAGAGGGCGAATAGAATTCTATCCAAACTAACAAAAACGTTCATCGAATAAGGGTACATATAGCATTCGATATATATATATATATGTATTTCACTCTAAGGTACAAGGCAGACGAATAAAGACAATGGACATTAAATGAGGACGACAAAGTTATATATTATTGATGTTAACATTCGTTGATATTTTATTCATTCATTATTTAACTGTACATTTTTAAAAATATTGTGTAGTAGTACGGAGATGGATAAAAAGACTAAGTCTCTAGATGAAATAGACGAAATGTTGTTTTTTGTACAAGTTAAACAACTGGTTTACGAAAAAATAGGCGAGACTTTGTTAAATTTTTTCCAAAATTAATCAAAGGAAAATCAATTTTTAAATTAAATCAACTAGACCTTGTGCATAAGACACCAAATAAACTAATAATGAGCGTTCTTTACAAGTGTCTTGTTTATAATTGGATTGATTTAGAAACAAATTAAACCATAAATCAAGTCTATTAGACACATAAAAGAGTATGTAAATAACATGTTACCTACCTTTAATATCACATTCACCATTAGTTAATTAATTAAAAAAAAAAACTAAAGGTAAATATCATGAGCGGTGTAACTACTTTATGAGTGATTTATTATGATCAAATATTATGAACGGTCTAACCAACTTACTAGTTAAAATAATAATCATTTAAAATAAAAATTTTACAAAACAAGAGTTCATACTTCAAAAGTTAAAAAAAATAATAATAACAAAGAAGTTCAAACTTAAAAATTAAAAAAAAAAAATCGGGTTATGTGAGATTTCAAAAGCTAGTATTGGTTTCAGTATATAAACCTACACTGACGATGGGTTCAATGAGTATATGTAACACGATTAAAAGTTTGAGGTTTAGTAAACTTCATTAACCCCGACATTGGGTTTAATATGGCCACAAAAAGGGTTTTGTTGGCCAATACAACTTGATACTTTAAATTTTACTATTAATAATACATAATTTTCTTTATTTTGTTTTCAATGACCAAAAAGACTCAAAAATTATAACTTTCATATTATATATAACTGTGAGATAAAAATATTGACAAACATAATCCAATGTATCTCGAGTTAGAATATGCAAAATGATCTTATGACATTTTACAATCCAGTGTGATAAATATAATAATTGTTACAATACGTTCCCTTCCTTTAATTAAATTAATAAAATTTGAAGCCAATGGGAAGCATCTCTAGGCTATAAAGCATTAAAACTGGGTAAAACAATTAAAATGTTTTGGAATCGGGTTTTGTGGCTCTATGCAACTTGATGTCGACTTTTATGTACCTTTAAAACCTGACATTAGGTTTAGATATGTCACAAACTAACATCTTTCATAAAACCCGATGTTGTTCTTAGTTTGTTGACAAAAAATGACGTCGGGTTTCGTGGATAAACAAAAGCCAAGCTTATCCACCAAACTCGACACTTTATTTTTTTAATTTCTAATTTTTCCTTATTTGTTTTTGGTTTTTTTTTTTCATTTTTCCAATGAAAAACTGATATCGTGTTTCATTACTCAATTTTTTTTCCCAAATGACCAAAATGACCCAAACACTAAAAATTTCATAATATATATATTATACAAATTTTGACAAAACCTCCTCTGTTTTTTTCTTATCACAGTATAACCTAACCTGCGATATATATTAATGAATATGAATGTACCATTATAACTACCATAAAAACATAAAGAGATTTTATCTCTATATCAAATCAATCTCACAAATGTGATAATAAAGTGCTGCATTCTACAATTTTATGCTAATAACAAATGCTCATCAATTATAATGAGGATAAACTATAAGGTAGAGTTATGGCTATATTAAACAAGCATTATGTCTATTCATTAAAAATTTTCATGATTACCATCATTTTTATCATCTTTTGAGGGTAGAATAGAGAACTTTTGATCACATCGATGTCGCGTGTGTCTAGTTTGACCATAAAAAGGCATTTTCAAGAGGTCCTAGCACGTCTAGTAGGGACGATGCTCGTCTTAACATCTCCAATAGTAGCAGCGAAGCTAGTCCTAGTCTCTCCAATAGCTTCTGCGCTGGTCTCAATATCTCCAGCAGCTTCTACGCTTTGTCTCAGCATGTCCAGCAAAAGCTACACTCGCCCCTCCGATGGCGACTATAAGGGGGTTAGGACAATGAAGATGATTATGTTTCATTTCACCATAATTTTCACACTTTTTCTTTCGATGACTTTTCCTAACTAAAGGAATTCGTACCTCCTTCAATTTACCTGCTTGTTGTCTTTTTTTGAGTGGTAGTACAATTATACTTTTTATTTCTGCAAAAAACATGTCAACCTTTTGGGCTAAGGGCAGGATTGATCAGATATACATATACACTTTCCAGCTATTCTTTGTTATAATAATCATAACAAAGTATATAATAGTGAACACCGTTGACTCTAATATATATGACAAAGGTAGAAGATTATTATATGATATTAAATAACGAAAAATAATAAAGTATAATTATGATACTTGGCAACAACAATTGCATGATAATATGACAACTGATCTAGGTCTCAATGCCAATAACTACATGATCGTGCAAAAGGCTAAATGAACCCATAGCCTAATTCATTTATGACTCCAAACTAGATCAGTTATTAAATGGCAGATACTATGACACTCGTCGATTCATTAGTTATTAAGTTCATATGATCCTCTATAGTTTTGATAACCGAAGATTCGAGTTTCTCAACATGAAAACTTCTATCATTATACCATTTCTGCAGCATATGTCTCAGATATTCATGTATGGTTGTTATTAGAAGAAAAATACATTTGTTCAGCGATTCTACAATGTTAGTGGTCATCATGTCATATCTTCTTTTTGGAGAATATGCATGTGACCACTTTGTCACTCTAATATTAACCAATTTTTTATGCATTTAAAAGACATACCATTCGAATTTGTTCCAAATATCTATCAAAATCTAGCCTTGTATAATAATATACTGCAATGTAAAACATATCCTTCACATCTTTTTGCTTTCTATATTATTTCTTTAGATTTTGCTTCAAGTGAAAGAAACAAAATACATGTGAGACTTCCGAAAAAATATTGTTCATTGCATTCGTAATGATTTTATGATGATCGAATATAATAATCAAATTTGATGGCAAATGTTGTATCCCATCGATAATCTCTTGTAATCTACTTAAGAACTGAGTTCATAAATTGTCCAACTTTCTATCACAAAATCCAAAAGCGATATAATAAATCATCTCTTTTCTATCTTCTCATGCAGCAATAAAAATCACATTTTATATTCACCTTTTAAATTAATGAAATCAACAACAATAACCAGTTTGATATAAAATCGAAAACCCTCAATTGAGGCTTCAAGTGTAATGAACGAATATAAGAACTAGTTATTTTTATCTGTCTCAATTGCAATTCTTGTACCGAGGTTTGTTTCTTTCAACATGTGAAAGTATGAAGGAAGCTGCTGAAATGATTCATCCGCTTTTCCATATACTAGTTTTTTTTTATATATTGTAAAGATCTCCAAGCTTTAGTGTACATGATCTGTACACCATATTGCTCCAACATTTCTGCAATCAAAAGTTGAGGTATAATACTATCAAGCTCCACATTTTTTTGATAAAACATTGTTATGACAACAGTCTTCACACTTTGTTTATGTGACTCGTAGGCTTTCTGATAACATATGTGTTCTAACACATACTTATACATATACCACATCAAACCACCTTTTTTGCATCTTACACAAACCTCAAAGTTGTAGGTCAAATCCTTGCAACCAGCCTCATATAAAATTGTGCATGAATATCTAATCTTATGTTGATACCTAGAATTAAGAACACATTTTCCAATTGCCACATTCAGTTCATACTTACTATTAAAAAAAAATACACCTTTATACAATGCATCACATCAGATGAAGGTCGACATAGCTATTGACGTAGCCTCAATTTTTCATTGATCTACACTAGGAGTAATCCAGTGTGGTTGTGAAGGGTTGGTTTCAAATTGTGAACCCGAAAATCTAACTTTTATATACCATGCATTCTCTGCATCAGCTCCAGTTTCAATCTTAACAGCTATAGTTTCCTCGTTATCATCTCTAGTGTTCGTTGTCTCATCACCATCACTATCTTTGTCCCAACCTTTATCATCACGATTATTTCCGCTAAAATCAATGTCATACATTGAACTTTCTAAGGATGTAAATATGGCAACAGAAGCTAAAACTTGATTACTATCACTAGAAGAAATAAAACAATTTTGACCTTTAGCTATAATCGGACTTATAATTCTATCCACAGATGTCTCCATATGCTCTGTGTTCGGTATTGTGTTGATAGCAAATAAAGGGACAGTAAAGCTAATACCTCCAAAATCTCTCATATTTTTGTCAACATAAATCTCCTTATAATAAATTTTTTTGTCTGAAATCACACCCCGGACATTGAGATCAGTGGTGATAGGTATCTTAACTGCGGACATTCCCCTAACTCGGAGTAAATAATGTAAATGGATGTTCTACATTTTTCTATCAGTGTCAGTTACTGTATAAACAAAGTTCACCAATTGAGAAAATTTGACATTTTTGGGGGCTCCCATCATGAACGTCTCACCCCTAACATAGTTATTCTCATTCCACTCTCCATTGCATTTGACTATTATCGCCACTTCACCCATTCCTATAAAATTTAAAGTATAAAATAAATTAGTCTCACATATACTCTTATCATATTTAATATCTAATTTTAAATTGCTGAATTCATAAAAATCTAACCAAATATAACCACATCTTATCAATAGCAAATATACATAACAAAAGAAATAAATAATAATAAAAAAAAACCAATAAAACTCATTTTCGGGTTTTAGCAATTCACAAAACCCAAATGGTATTATATGTACTTACAAAACCCAATTCAGGTTTCATGAGTATACATAATCTAAATTGGGTTACGTGTACTCACATAACCCAATTCATGTTTTACGAGTATACATAACCCGAATTGGGTTACGTGTACTTATAAAACCCAATGAAACATAGAAAACTGCAGTTTTTTTTTTCTCTTCGTTTTTTGTAGATCTCACTCATATAAAGTTAAATAATTACTTAAAATTACTCTTATGGCATTTAACTAAGCAATGTGAACAAAATAAATTGAAAATCAACTAACAACAATAACATACTTTCAAACTTGAGTAAAATTAAATTCATAAAAAACTATTCATATTTTTAAGGGTAAAATTTAAACCTTTGACTTCTTAGGATAAGAAAAATATTCAAATATTCTTATAAAAGGTGATGTGTAAAACACATATTTATGATGTTAAGCCTGAGGAGGATAGAAAATGAAATCTACTTTAAATTCGTAATTTTTATAAACTCTTAGAAACAAAAACATGGAGTCTAAATAGTGAATAGACTTACAGGTTGTTTTTTTTTATTTCACTTAAAACTTAATAGTGCTGAATTACACCTATTAAGTTATTTTCGTTTTTTTTAAGTGGTCAAATCATTTAAAATTACCAAAAAATAACTGAAAAAATTAAGTAAGAATTTTTAATTTTTCACTTAATTGCAAATCACTTAATGATAAAACAATTGAAAAAATTGAGTAAAAATTTTTAACTTTTCACTTAATTACAAATCACTTAATGATATTTAAAAGTTTTTATTCCAAATTTATCATCTCCAAAATAATATAATTTTAAATTTATCCTAATTTTATATTACTCAAATTTTCTTTTTTTTTTTTCTTGATACTTACAAAAAATATATTTAAAAAGTAAAACCTAAATATATCTCATCTCAAGTTATCTTAGAATTGAACTAACATATTTTTATTTATAATTTAAATATTCATTTTTTAGTTGTTTTTTTTTAAATATATTAATATATTTAAATATAAATTTGACTAATGCTACTACACTTTTTAATAATATTTTAATTATGAATAAAATATTATTAATATGTACATAAAAATATTTTAGAATTTATTAAATTATTTATTTTTAAATGTTTGTATTAAATTAATTAAAATTATATAATAATAAATAGTAAAAAATGTATAAATATCAATTTACTAATTTTCAGATAATTTTAAATTTAAAAAACAAATAAGTTTATAACATATTCAGAGATAAAGAAAAAATATATATATTATTTAGATTTTATATTTCTGAAACTGTTTTAATCTTCAATTTTTAACAGTATTATTCGATTTTGAGAGAAAAAAGCAAATAATCCCTTCAAATTTGAATATAAATAGAAGTGTCCTCGAAATTGTATATTATAATTGACAGGCGGCCAAGCATATGCACTCAATCAAAAGAGAACAATATGCGAGCTTGAAGTCGGTGACCTTACCAGCAAATAATCAACACTTTTAGTTGAGTAAAGTAAATTTGTTAAAAATCTTCTCCTCCAGTTTCAAGTCATAATCATCTAGATATTTTCTTGTTAAAAGAAAAACAAGTGAGCGAGAGAGGGTCTTAATCAGACTTCACAATTCAATATATCTCCAACTCCAACAAATACAGCACCCAATCGAGTCCCTTAACCACCCCCAAAAATGGACTCGATTCTCCTCCCAGACTCTTTCTCCCTCACGCGCCTACTCTCCACAGCCACCGCCACCTCCACACGCGCTCTCCAACTGCCGTGCCTACTTTTCTCTCGTCCCGCCCGTACATTCTTCTCCGTCCAGGCAACGTCATCGGATCGCTTCTCGCCTACTCGCAGGTCCTCCTCCGGTATTTCCGCTAACGGCATGTTAACGGCCAACTCTGTTTCGGTCTGTTATCTTATCCACTTCATTTTTGCGGTTTTTATGTTTGTCTTAGCTGATATTTTATGTTTGTGTTAACTGATAAAATTGGAAATTTTAGTGAATATTTTTTATTTATATTTTCTTTGGTTATGTCTAAGCAAAATTATCTATTAGAATCTCAATTAAATATATAAATTATTATCTATTTTTTTTCTTCACAAAACATAAAAGCCAGTTTCATAAAAATAAGACGCTGACCATATCTGTTTTTGGTTCTTGTTAATGACTCTCTTGGTCAGCATCTAGTCCTCTTTGTAGCTCTACTATGAATTATTGTCTTCTATAAAATTAAGTTGTAAAAAATTGGTTCTATAAATGTATGCACGTAGTAAACAAGTGAATCTGTGTAATTGTTCCGTAAAACCAAATGTTAGGAGAGCAGGCTGTGATAAATTACTTGTTACACAATGTGAATTTTTGTGTTTATTAATAAATTAAATGTTTGTTATATATCTAGAATGTTTAATGTCATAGAAATTTTTTAGAATGTACTATTGTAGATGTTAGTTACATTTTTTTTTTGGGTGCGAAGTATAGACGATTAACATTTTTTATTGGATACGGGGATGGACAGAGCTAGTACCTCAGTTTGGATATTCCCAAATCCATCCCACTTAGAAACAGTGATAGATATGGGGAAGGTTAAATATCTCAAACGGCCATGTTGTTGGAGATTGGGGTATCCATTCTCAATCCGCTCTATTGCCATCCCTAATTGTAGTATTTAGGATGAATGGGTTCAACAAAAGGTACATAATTGTAATTGTTTTGAGTTTTTGTCTCCAAAGTGAATAATCAGACTCTTTGACTTATCCTTAGATCAGATTTGGTGCCTGGGATAGGAAGGATTATTTTTATTGGATTGAATTAAATTAAATTAGTCATAATGTTTTCATGTGTTTGGTGTGACGTAGGATAAAAGAAAATAACTAAAAATGGAGCTGCATGTGTTTGGTACCATATTTGTTACAAATCAGGTCTGGACTCTAATTACATCATTTTCATCTCATTTTTAGCTTCTTTTTTTGGTCGCGTTTATATGGAGAAAAAGAGGAAATATACTATTGGAATTTAGTCGAGGTTGAAATTTATTTTTCCATTAATTTTTTAAAGCAAATTCTAGTTGTGTATGAACTATGTATCAGATCATAGTTCTGAAAAAGTTACATTCTCTATTTAACTTGCTTTACAATGTCTAGTGTAACTGTTCCCTCTCATCCTTCCTTGTAATAGACTAAGAGGTGTTGAAGTGGTATATATTCAACTTGGATTTGTTACAGATATATCTTCTGTGTTTTGTCTCTTATCTGTCTTTCATACATTAACATTTCCTTTGGCATGTTAATATGCAGCCAATCAGTGGAGTTTATACAGTTGGTGATTTTATGACAAGGAAAGAGGATTTGCATGTGGTAAAACCTACAACAACAGTGGATGAAGGTAATTTTTCTGCTTAGATTTGATGTCTCAGTTTATATGATAATGTTTTTCATATTCTAATGCATCAACCTTTGATGCCAACAGCTCTGGAAATTCTTGTAGAAAGGAGAATTACCGGTTTTCCTGTGATTGATGATGACTGGAAATTGGCAAGTCCTCTTATCTTTTGTTGTTATTTAGTTATTGTGATTGCTGAACTGCACTTATTGATGTTGATTATGATTACAGATTCAGAATATATTGTTGGTTTTCATATAACAATGACAATATATATGAGGAATAGTTACGTTTTCAAGTTCCACCAAAACTTGCAAATATTCACTAATTTCTATGTCAAATTCTGTTTCTGAATCTCCTTCCATTATCATGTTTACCGGAAAATTCCAAAACCCCCTTGAGGAACTTATTTTGTACCTATGTTGTGCCTATTCTGGTTAACTTTTGTACTTAATACTTACTTTCTTCATCTTTGAATAAACTTTTCTATTTTCTATGAAGAGCAAAATCAACAATAATTAACAACAGGTAAAACATAAAGGAGAATTGGAAAAATCCACCCTTTTCATTTAACCAAACAAAGAAAAGAATCCAATAATTTTGGAATTAGTTAAAAACCCCTGCCACTAGCCCAAAACCTGCTTATTGGTGCCTTAAAAATTATTGAATTAGTGAATGTAGCTAACCAATGGTTCTTCACCTTTAAGAAAGGGAGGTCATTGTTTAGCTGTTTGGAGAGGAGGTTTTATGTTAGGCGGAAGGACCATGCCTCTGCAAGATTATTGTTTCAATCTTATTAGTTAAAATAATAATTGCTTCATGTTTTCAGATATTGTATTAACTATTAGGTGCTCTCTATATTAACTTAATTTTAATTGTCTATACATTTGGTTTCACGTTTTTTGTTGTTTATATGAACTGATATGGTATTTAATATATTCTGAGTTTTTCGCCTGCTGCAGGTTGGTCTTGTTTCAGATTATGACTTGTTGGCATTAGATTCTATATCAGGTATACTAATCCATCAAGAAAATTTTGCTTTGTTAGTCAGTGTTGCTTCAGAAGATATCATAGTTTTCTGGTTGCTGCTGCTTTTCGTTTCATTAATTATTCTGTATTTGAAGTTCTTGCCGACAATGGTAATGAAATTCATGGTTTTAATTTAGGATAAATAATTGGCTTGTTTTGGAAATAAATATTTTCTCCCTGGTGTTTATGATTTATTTTCAATAGCTTATTGTGCTACAAGCTTCTCATTTAACCTATGTAGCATTTTCTTCTATATGGCTCTTTTTCTAGTGGAAGCTACCTTATATTTTTGACAAAGAATGTTCTGATATCTTGTCCAGTATCCCCTAATATGCTTTTACATGATCTTAGATCTCTCATGCAACAAAGACATTTTGGCATGAGAAATTTGACTCTAGGTTGTTTCTATGGCACATAGAGAGATCCCCACAATCCATACACTCATCATACCTTTTTGTTATGTGTGTGGGAGGAGGAAAGGTTATGTTACAGTTGACAGATAATCAAATCCATTTTAGGAAGTACATGGAGGATGGTGGAATAGTCAACACTGACACTGCAAGTTCCATCTCCTTACAAAAAGGAAAATGATTGATTTAAACCAGCTTCATTAAACTTCTGTCGATGTCTTAAGATTATGAATCTCATTTGTTTAATTTCCATTTGTTTGTACACAATGGTGTCCATTCATGTCTTACCTGATGTGAAATGTTCCAATATTTCAACCAGGTGGTAGACGAGCTGATAACAGCATGTTTCCTGAAGTCGACAGCAGTTGGAAAGTATGCAAGAAATCTCTCTCTTGAAATTTGCTTCTTCGTTCTAACAACTGTTCTTACTTTTCGCTGTGGGTTTAAAGTTGCGGTAAAACATCTGTTGTTCTAGTAAAACTGGATAAAAATAGGTGTGGATTATGATTTTGTACAGGTGCCTAGTATCACTGGAAGCATTAGAGTCTCAGATAACTAACATCCCTTGCCTCTTTTTTGCGGTAGTTATTTCTTCCTCAGTGCACTCTAGTAGTAAGCGATGTGACTTTAGAGCTGTGTCATGTTTGAGGGTCTTAGCTTTAAGTATTGCGGTTAGGATAATAATCATGTATTGCACCTTATAACATCCACCCCGTCTTCCAATGTCTTTGTGGTCCTTCCAATTTCAGTCCAATAACTCTTCCTTATTGCTGCATTAATTGGTTTCTGATTACACCCACTTGGCATACATAGTATGTCCAAATTTTCTCCCAGAGCTGATTCATTTGGCAATCATTGATGCTGAGAAGATTATTCCTAGTTGGAGTGGCAGCATGGCATTGTTTCAGCATATTTCTAGTTGCTGTTTGTTTGAGTTCTTCTAACTGTTCTTGTTGTCCAAAAATCACTGCAGACTTTCAATGAGGTGCAGAAGTTGCTCAGTAAAACCAATGGGAAAGTAATTGGCGATTTAATGACACCAGCTCCAGTTGTAGTTCGTGAAACAACTAATCTCGAAGATGCTGCTAGGTTATCTCATCTTTTCTTTGCATTTCTTTTCAAAAATATTTTTTCTGCTCTTCTTTTACCAACATTAGTAGTACTTGCTGGCTAAGTACTGGATGTCTGCTTGGATCTTTAATGCCAGATTGCTACTGGAAACAAAACACCGTCGACTTCCAGTGGTGGATGCTGATGGCAATCTGGTAAAATGGATCTTAATTTCTTACAGTTTGGTTTTATCATCTTTCTAAGTCATCTGTCCTGGTAGTTTTGCTAAAGCATTGAATTTAAATCACAAGGTTGGGCTCATCACAAGAGGAAATGTAGTTAGAGCTGCTCTTCAAATCAAACGAGCCATTGAAATGAACGGACAATAGCCATACACGGTTCAAATAATTTTGGGCAGTCTGACATGGCTAGTGGGAATTAAATTGTTTCTGCGACCACATCCCCCATAAATCAAATCGGAGGCTTGGAAGAGCTCTTCTACTTTATATGTACAATTTTGTGTGACGATTTTATAACTCATCACTGATATTGTTTGTAGTATAATTTATAGCAGAATCTACAATGGACATAGTCGAGGACAAACAATTCTTATCATTCTCACCGTTACTTGACTGGTACCTCCCTCTTCAAAATTCAACAATTTGTTGTAAACAATTGATGGATGTGACGGATTATAGTTGTAGCCTGAAGGATCCTTGGATCTATTAATTGAAGCCTTATAAATTTGAAAGCAGATTAATCACATGTTTGATTGTTTATTTGTATCTGTAGGCTAGATTTTGACAAATAATTATTCAAGTAATTGAACTGAATATCAATCAGAAGATGTAAGTGTATAAAGCCTTCTGTTTTATATTTTAAAAATGTTATAATGGTGTACATTTTATGCTTTTATTTAACAAGACAGGTTAAAGTTGTAAGTAGGTGATATTTAATTACAGTTCTCTTCTATAGATTAATTTTGAGAGAGAAATTTCTGGAAGTCATCCCACACTCCTCCAAAGCATTGCATGTTATTAACTGTTTGTCTCTATTCTGTATTTAGATTTGGAATACCAAATGCCAATGTTGGGATGAGTATTATTATTATTATTATTATTATATATTTACAAATCATTCTTTAATAGAAATAGTTGAATATTCACTTTGATTTTTAGAGATTTGGACAGTCATATAACCGGTAAAGTATTAGCTTTAAAATATGTATATATATATATTCTGTGTTATAGAATGACAGTTTTCATGTGCTGCAAATGTAGAAACAATCATGTCTTAAATCTTAAAACCTTTTTTGCCAATTATTCTAGTAGGTAGACAATAGACACCCTTAACTTAACTAGTGTTAAGGTTGCACGGGGACTGGCCCCTTGGCACAAAGAACAGGGGCCAGGGCCATATTGGTCCATAATGAGTCAGCACAATCGAAACTATCACCGTCTTGAAATTCCACAACACATTTTACATGTCTCCACAATCACAACTCATGTTTTTTCCAATTTTAAACTGCCTAGCTACTCAACTGCAGCTGCCACTGCTACTGCAACAATCACTATACTGTTCGTGAACAGCAGTCATCAGTCACCATTTGCCAAGCAAGAAAGTTCTTTCACATATATATATTTTTCAATTAAAAAAAATATCTTAATCACATAAAAACATAATAATGCCAGAAGTATTAGTATTTTCTATAGATATACCATATGTGGTGGTGCCACTAATTATTAGTAATTTAAGTCAGCACCCTTTATTAGCACTCTAAATTAGCATCCTTTACCATTTATGTCAGATTAGATAATTGTAATTAATGCATCATTGGAATTGTGACAGTGAATTAAAATTTTTCTATACAAATTAATATTATCCTTATTAAAAAACATTCTCCATGCTAATCCACCGTCATCACATATTATAAAATATTAACAAAACATGATAATAGCATAATAAACGAGCGCTAATCCTCCGTCAATTGTGGGGGTTAAAAGTTGTCATAATTCAGGTGGAAGTGGCGTACAATTTGGCAAATAAAAACAAGTCAAAAGCTTTTTGATTAGCTACCATGTCCATCCCAGTGTTCAAGGCAAGAAAAAAGCAACTGGTGTGGTGCCAATCTCACAAGTTATGTAGGAGGCTAGCGAGCGGCGATTTGACAATTTATCAGGAAATTTTTAAGTCTCAAAATAGATAAAAGCACAAACTAAAACAAAAAAAAAAAAAAAAAAAGACACAGAGACCCCATCCATCCGTCAATCAAATTGAAAGTTGAGGACAATCATTATCATGGAAGGAGGCATTTTGATGTCCCACAAGTCGTAGTGATAGGGCCACGAGTGTGAATTCAATTGAGCAGTAGACAGTAGAGAAGAGAAGCAGAAAAAAACCTAACTCAAAAATCCTATCACTTTAGTAGTTATAACTTTAGTGGTTAGCGTACCCACTTGCACCAACTGCCAGGATATGTAGGCCATTCTTGTTCCCTCTTCCCTCTTCTACCACACCCTCCATTTCTTTTTTTTACATTACAATAATTTATTCAAATTTCTCAAATAACCCTTTTCACATACTTATATTTTTTGATACATGTAAAAGACTTATAGTCTTTTAATTCATCAACTCTCTGTTTGCAATTCCATCAAGAACTTTCCCAAAAAATATCTTGTAACTTCATCAAAAAGTTCCTCCATCGAAAATAAAACCTAGGGCCTAAAACTCAATTTCTAATTTATTTAATTCAATTAAAAAAAGGGAAAATAAAACCTTGACAGCTATATGAAAACCCTATCAAATCGGAGAAAAATCAGACTAAATTCAAGAAATTAGGAAAAAAATAATCACAATGAAAAGATAAGAGACTAATTGAGCTAAAAATATTTTGATAATATAACTAATATACAATTACTCATTTTTTACAAATCCAAAATTTATATTACTATTAATCCACATAAAAAGGAGATAGGGGTAAAAGTGTCAACGCGTCATCATTTCTTCAGCCGTCACGTACACTTACCTCCTCGGCGCACGTTAGCAACCCATCAGTGGCGGACACCCACCACTTTCTTTTTCCCTTTTTTTTTTTTTTCCAAATCAGCCCTCCACTATCTCTAGTTCCTCTCCCACTCACCGTCCAAATCTTCCGGATCGGGTATTTTGTTCAAGTCGACCCGCTTAGAGAACCCACCAACGCAACCTTTGAACTCCTCCATACCCGCCTCGTGACACTGACGCTGATGATTATTATTAAGATGAATATGATGAGTCTGCTGCTCGTGACTGTTGTGCAGCGCGGCTTCAATCGCATCGACTTGCGCGCCGACTTCGGTGGCTTTCTTTCTTATAAGAGCCGCCGACATGTCGCCGGCAAGAGCCGCTGCACCGCCACCTCCTCCTCCCACCGCTGCTTCTCCTTTGAGAAGGTCAGGGAAGTTAAGCCTAGCGGAGGGGCCCCTCAAATAGTAAACAGCCGTGTCATATGCTCGAGCCGCCGCCACTGGAGTCGAGTAAGAGCCGAGCCAGATTCTGGAGCGCTTGTTGGGCTCTCTTATCTCGGCCACCCACTTCCCCCACTTCCGCATCCTAATCCCCTTATAGGGTCGCTCCCTCTCCATCGCTCTCTTCCTCGTCGCCGCCGTCTCCGCCACTCCCCCTCCGCTTTCCATCTTCGCCGCCGCCGCCGTCGTCATCGTCAAAGACAGCCCACCTCTCTCTCTCTCTCTTTTCTCGAAACCCTATATGTCTGTCTCTCTGTCTCTGTTTTGAAGAAACATAGAGCACGAAAGAAAACACGAGATTCGAAGTGGAGAAGTATATATATTCATGTTACATAGGAAATTTGGTTGTCATCTGATAGAGGTTACACGTCGACTATTTAAAAAAACAAAAACAAAAAATAAAAGAAAGAAATGATAACGAACGCGAGAGAAAGAGAGAGAATCCAAATTCACCGACACAAAATCTTTGGGGTGAGATTGTTTAAAGAGAGAGTGCGTGTGTTGTTTCCAGATATGTAATAATTCGCCAACAAACAGCTTGTAGACGTAGAACCTTTGCTCTAGGCATCCGGAGCCCCGTTTGGTCCCTTTTTGGCAATTCACCAGAGTGAAAATAAATATATAATAATATAAACAAACCAGACTTGGATTGGGAAATATTTATAAAATAATTATAATAAAAAATTATTATTATTATTATTATATATTTGACAATGATAGGTGGTGGTAGTGGTGGTGTCGTTTCTGGAATTCAAAGGCTGAGAAAAAAATTTCATGAAAATGAATTGGATTGTCGTTTCATTTGTCATGGCGATGTAGAGGATAGGGATAGGGTATTTATTTTAAGCTACCACGATTTTTATTTTTTTTTTATTTTATTTTTTTGGAGAGAAAATAATAATTGATATTTTTTTATTTTTAAGGAGGTAAAGGGTAGGTCGGTGGTCGGTGGATAGATACCGTTAGGAATTGACTTTCCCTCCACGCAATGACGTCTAGTGTTGATGGACTATTTTGTCATTGTTTGGTTTTGTCGTGTTGTGGGTAATAATGGTATTTTGAGTAGGTGGTGGCCCACTAAGTAAAGGATTGGGTACCCTTGTTTGTGGTTTCTTGATGGGTCGGCCTAATTATTTATGGATTAAGTATGTGGATTTGTTTTGATGTTTCACTTATATATTAGTATTAGGTGCTAACACCTCCATGATTGCGTTTGTTTGTCAAAACCTTATGTTTACATTATAATTGTACATCATCACTTCCGGACATTTTTAAAACGAGACAATAACTTCTTATATATTAATAATGTTAAAATATAAAACGTTTTTTTCCTTTTAGACGCTGGAACCTGAGTCGTTATAAGTTCATTAATTAATCAAAATATGCTTTAAAGAATTTAGTTTATTTATTGATTTATCAATAAATTTAATTATTATGACGAGATTGACAACAAATCATGGATTCTCCTATAATCGTTTTGATGAGAAAATAGACTATGATACAAAAATTCCAAAGTTTATTACACATAATCAAACACTCAAAAGATCAATGATGATACTAAATTTCTCGTTGTAATACGAGAATATGACTCCAAAAATTTGAAGTAGATTACAAAAATGTAGAGATGAAATCAAATTAAACTTGAATTTTATGGACAAAAAAAAGAAGCAACAATCCATTTATATTCAATAAAACATCATAATCAATCCTATATGTACTTCTTAGCAAATTCTTAATTTATGCAATGAGTAAGATCACATTTATAAATATATCATCTCATATTTAATCAAAATTATTAATTTATCTCCTTAGATTAAATTAAGAAATCAATTTTCCTATGATTTATTGTTAATTGTTCAGGAAAAATTATTATATAAAATATTATTAACGTACCAGTTAATAATTTATAAATATTATAGAATATTATAATTATAACGATATATAGAGAAGATATAATTTGAATCCATAAACTTTATATCATGTGTGCAAGAGACACCATGGTGAACAATTTCGTCTCCCTATAATAACAAATTTTTAATTTGAAGTACTATTATACGAATATAACCTTTCATTAAGATTCTCGAAAAAAAACAATATTTTAATATGGATGTTGAGTGAATTATAAGCAGATTTAAAAATAAATAAATAAAGCTTTCCTTTTTTTTTCTAATTGTTTAAGACCATATATTTGTAGATGGTTCATCGAATTTCAAATTTTTTTTTCTCTACATATATAACTTCTGACACTAAATCAATTATCTACAAAACTTGTTAATAGAGACTACTTAATAAGTGATCTGAAAATTTATTTTTAGAACCAGGAGGAAGCTGTCAACAAATATATGAAAAATTTGCCACACAATATGGCCCGAATAAGGACCAAACCTGCCTTTTGATGAAAAAACAGGATGTACCTCTCCACCAGGTCATTCGTTGTCCTCAAATTCAACATTCTTTTATTATCTTATACTAAGTAGCAATATCAATTTTTTTTTTTTCCTTAAAATCACAAATAAATTAATCCTTGAAAGAAATAACAAAATTTGTATAAATTTCTTGATTGTGATTATATGTCATCAACAATTGTGATTTATATTTATCATGTGTCAACCTCGAGTTTTAAATATTAAAATTAAATATTTTTCTATCAGCTTAAATTTTAGGTTTGATAGTAATTGATATAATATCATAGTTTGAAAATTCATAGTTCAAACTTTCTTTCATTCTTTTCAAATTTTAGTTATACATGTTACAACTGTAAGAGGCGTTTTGTATATGTTCGATATCTGTCATCTGTTCACGTTACATATGAGGAGACATGTTATGTGTCAACTTTAAGTCTTTAATATTATAGTTAAACTATTTTTTATCGACTCAAGTTTTTTTATCTGATGACAACTAACAATATTAATTCATATATTATTAGAAAACAAAAAGAATAAAAGAATTTTTATTCAAACAAAATAAAAAATAAAAGAATTCGATGTCGAAATATTTTAATAACATATTGCAACCTTGCTTATAATTGCAACTTGAAAAACCTTTAGGTCTCCGATTCAAGAGAGGAGCTTCAATGTAAATTGTAATGGATTCACCGTGCATATCCTAAATTAAGATCACACGCAACGCATTTTTTGCACCCAAAATCTACTAATTTAAATACAGCATTAAAGAAAGAAAGCGCAGACAACATTATTTGTTAGACTGTCATTGGTGGAATTTTAGCTAATAAAAACTGTTTTTCTAAAACTCCAAATTAGCCAAAACACTGTATTAGTGTAGAATTATAGTAAGTGAAGAAAATAGCATTAAAATGGTGTGAGTTTTGAAATTAAAATTGATATTTTTTAGCCTTTTTAACTTTCCGCTTTGATCATGTAAGAATATTTAATTAATGAAAAATAGAAAAATCTTAAATCGTTAATGTCCAATTTGTGCTAATTTCAAAATTCATATGTTCCTTGTCGTTATGATAAAAACTCTTATATCACCTGCTCTCTTAATATATATATATATAAGTTTAAAATTATATTAATATTTAATTTAATACGGAAATTAAAAATAAAAAGAATATTTATTTTTATTATAATTTCATGAAAACATCTTTTCAAGGCCTCAAAATGAGAGCGTCATTGTCTTGTCTTTATTCTTAGAGCTCCACGAAGTTGTAAATTTTATAATCCGTCATGTTTGCATGTACCTTTCAAGCTCGTGGAGAAAAAGTTAATAAAAAATCATATTTATTTTTTAAGGAGAATCCTAATTTTCCCCCCTGTAGTTTAAGAAAATAATCAAAATCTCCCTTTACTTGAAAAAATTAATGAATAAAAGAGGGATTTTAAGTATTTTATAAACTATAGGGAAGAAATTAGGATTATCTCTATTTTTTAGGATAAAAAACTATATATTGATATTTAAAAATAATAAATAATTTATTTATAATTTATTTTGTTTATCATTGATTTTATTAAAATTATATAATCGTACTAAAATATAATTGATGGGTAAAATTAAGATTGGATAAGGTAATTAAACACTTATTTTGTTATTATGAATATAGAATTAGAGTAGAATCCATGTTTTGATTTTTTATTTTATTTTTTTAACATAGAATGTCTTTATACAGTATTTCACCATATCATACACCAATGTAACAATGATATTAAATACCGCAACACGATCAATGACAAGATATAATTCAATTCATAGAGATTTCAAAACCCTCATTAATTAATAAAATATATTTTCTCTTAAAAGATGTGGAGAGGGAGAGAGGAAGCAGGTTTTACCTAATTAATAATTTTATATCATTATGAGGACTGATTTTTCAAAGTTAGCTGTTGTCTGTATTTAGTAAAATGTTATTAAACTCTTTAATTAACGATAGAATCCAACTATTTCATGCCATTGTTTACTATAGAGTCTCTTATTTAATTTCCTTTTTGGTATATTTAAGCTTATATATATGTATATAAAATGAAACACTCTAGTGGACCTGAGCTGTGAAATGGTTGGCACATGTAAATGTCACCACCATAATATTTCTGAACACTTGAATCCAACTTTGGACCACATTTTTAGTGGAGAAACTTAGTGGCAACTGGCAACTTTATAGAAATTTATTTTTAAAACATAGCAATAATTAATTCATTATAATAATTAAACAAACATGCACTCACTAGTTAGTCGTTACCTTTAAATCTTTGCTTATTTTGTTATTAGCTTTTCATAGGGGAGGATTCTGTAGCTTAGTGGAATTTTTTCCGCTCCAAAAACAATTGTATACGTGCATGATCAGATTTTTTTTCCGTCCTAAAAGAAATGGGTATCTTTTAGAATGAAATTTATATTAACAATAATCAGAATATTATATAATTAAATCATTATAAAGATATATTAATAAACAAATAAAGTATACGTGTTTATAATTGTTGGCAAGAGACAAACTTCAAAAAAAGTTGGTTAAAATAGTGGATACGGAACTTCTGGACTTACTAGTTAGTTCAATGGATTAAAGAGATCCACAATAATTTTTGTGTTAACATTTTGTTTGGGAAAGTTTCCTTTCTATTAAATATATTAAGAATAAGGAAAAAAAAATTAAAAACATTGGATGAGCAAATAATGTATAAGAGGCACTGCTATTTATAGCCTACATGATTAATGCATTTACTCATTATATTTATAATTAGGATTTGAATCCTATTATTCATATTTGTCACGATATATGAAGAATTTTCGTCCCCTATTATGAAATGAATAGTTTCTGGTGTTATATGAATATATTTTTTGGGATTATAAATATTATTTAATAGTATTTAATATCTGTATATTTTAACCATCTGGGGGTTATTACTACTAATAAATCTTTTATTTCTATATATGTATAGAGAGAGTCGGCACTCGGGCAACCAGTAATGAACTGGAGGACCGACCAAGGCAAGTTGCCTGGTCACTTGCCATCGAAGCTGGTAACCACATGAAGACAAGTGTCGATAATTCTTATTTTCCAGACAAAAGTGTAGGCAAATTTAAGACGAATCCATCAAGTGGACTCAAGTCTAATTATTGAGATCAGTTTTCAATCAGCAAATGGGTGCCCATAAAGTATTTTTTTAATTATCGAATTAGCAAAAGATCTAAATCCAAGAACTGTATCATAATTAAATAAGTACAGATTTGGAATCTATGTCCATTTTATCAACAAACTTTCTATTTCTTCGATACTTCGGCACACAAAACACCCACCTGACATTGAATTATACGCGAGTATAAATTTAATTAATCATTTTTTAAGATGAGAAAATTTAACAACAAACACCCAAAAGAAATTCGAATTTTGAAAATTGCATTAAAAAAATTGAAATAAGTTCTTTTAATATCATTAATATTCCAAAACTATAATTTGTGGAAAAAAAAAAAAAGTTGGCTAATGAAGACCGAAAACTATACGAACTATTTCCTTTATTTTGAACCATAGTTTGCAAATGTTGATGATTATGTCAATTCTTTGATACTATTTCCAAAACTCTTTTTTCGTTTTTGTTGGAAAAAAATTTCCTTTCAAAATTAATTGAGAGAAATTGTCATTTTTTTTTAAAATCACATATAATGTATCCACTCAAATATGAGAGATTAACATACTAAATGAATATTCTCTATTGTCAAACTACTTGACTACAATATTAGACATTATTTTTTTGTATGGTTAAAGGTTTAACTTGAATTATCCTCTTACATCTCCTACTTCATTGCTTAACTTGATATATAAATCTAATGTGATGAGTTGGAAGTTGGAACTCATCAATAAAGATTGGGGTGGCTCTATTGCCACCTAAAAAATTTATCACCACACCTATATTTTAATGAAAATCTTTATTATTAGAATATCCATATATACAATTACATAAAAGGACACATTTATATAAAAAAAAAATTCAACACTCATATACTGCGCACACCCAGCTAATCAATCATAAACCTTAATATTATATTCGGAATTAAAACAGTAATCACAATATGAAAATATAAATTTAATATGATTCATAAACCCAAATGTCATATATCAATTTCTTTCTTCCTTCGATCCCTTTTCTCTATCTTCTCTTTCGGTCCCTTCCATTTATGCAAGTTGGTTCTTCATCTATCATCTTATTCTCACATTAACCAGAACATATATTTTCCAAAAGCTTGTTCAAATCACAAAAGTAAGTTGAATTTGGAAAAAATTAGGAGTTGTGCTAGAAAGAAGGTTTAGGGGAAACAAACTAGATTTGTGAAGATTGTCGGTACTCGTAGTAGTTATAACATCATAAATGCATGTTTCCATATATATATATATATATATATATTTAACTTTTTTCTTTCTCACCTTGTTTTGTTTTGTTTTTTTGTTTTTTTGTTTTTTTGTTTTGTTTTGTTTTGTTTTTTTTTTTTTTTGGGCAAAGAAATATCGTGTATTACTGTTTTTCTAGCTTCATTTTGTACATTGTAATTAATTACATAACACAAAATTTATAAATTTATATAAAAATAATCAACTAATATAAAAAATATGGACAATGTAAACATAGCTTGTTTGCATAGATATAAATATATATATAGATAAACAATATCTTCATCCTAAAAAATATCATACAAAGAAATTAGTCCCGCATGTATCATATAACTAGGTAATTATGTTAAAACAACTCAACCCACTCTCGGTTTTGATCCGCTGAAAATCTTTATGCTAGAAGTTCCATGCAAAATGATTATATAAAGTTAAATACATAAAACCCCTTTGAGGTAATGCTTAATGCAAGCGGAAACAATTTTTCATTTTTGAAACATAAAACCCTCCATCCATCAGTCAAAGTTAGTCAAGCTTCTTTGATATAAGGACATTTTCGTCATTTATTAAATAAATATTATTTTAAAAATCATTTTAAAAAATCAATATAAAAAACATTATTTTGTTTAGGGGTGGAGATCCAATCTGGATCTCCACCTCCAGTTAATTTTCATCCCCAATCTATCATTGACAGCCACCATCGACAACCCCACATTAATCTACCATCAATAGCTAACATCGACATTAACCCACCATTAATCATCATCCTCAAATTAAGATCAACCCATTCATCACCATCATCCACAACAAATTAAGAAAAAAAATGTTTGAGGAAGGTAAAAACTTCTAAAAAAAGAAGTTGAAGATCTACAAATACCAGATCTTCTTCATCGAAATCAAACCCTAGAAACTTCATCAACTTCATCTCACATCATCAAACCCAAGAAACAACTTCTGTAGATCTTCTTCATTGAAATCAAACCCCAAACCCATAAACAATTTTTTCTGGGTTCGATGTCAACTTCTTCATCTTCAAACCCTAGAAACAGCTTCATATCGAACCTAGAAACAATTTCATGCCAAACCCCAAACCCAATCTTCAAACCTAGTATCTTCAATTGAACCCAGCATCTTTGAACCCCAAACCCAATTTGTCATCAACATAATCAATAATCAGACAAACATCACTAGCAAAACCTTCCATTATCAACTGAACATCACCAACAAAACCCTCCATCATCACCATCATCAACTGAACATCCAACCAGCATCAATGGAACGTCATCTAGGTTCACCAATAATGTTGATTGTTGATGATGATGCCGTTGAAGATGAAGTGTGTTGATGATGAATAGTGTTGGAGATCTAAGGTGAGAGAAAGCGAGAAAGGGGGTTGAAGAATAAGGGAGATAGAAACGGTGGGAGAATAAAGAAAGAGAGAAAAATATATATTTTTTGTTTTTAAACTTTTTTTATATTTTCTTTAAATTACTACATCTCCACCATGGATGATGGAACTTTTTTTATTTTATTAAATTTTTTAAAATATATTAATTTTTTTTTAATTTTTGAATAATAATATCCACCGTGGTGGAGATTCAACAACTTCTTTTTTAAATTTTATATATTTACATATTTTAAATTATTTTTTTTTAAATTTATTTTGAAAATTTTAATATAAATTTTTGTTCTTATTTATGGGCATTTTTGTCATTCCATAACATTTTCAGGTCAACCATTAATTTTACCTGCCTTTGACTGTTAATGAGAGAGTATTATGTACAAAAAACCAAAATGTTAATACATCTGTATTTGACTTAACTTCAGAGGGTTTTTATGTATTTAACTCGATTATATAACGTATGAATTCCCTCCCTTACCATTATTTTCCACATACAACTTAAATCATTGATCCTTCAGATATGGGTGGGCGTTTTTGGGTTCGGGTTAGGTTACGTTAGATTGAAAATCTCCCAACCCAACCTAATAACAGTCAAATTGGGTTGGCTTGAGTTGATCAAGTTGGATTCAATCCGCTATAAAATACACAACAAATCCGATTGGTAATTCCTATGAATTTAGCAATTTGATTACAAATAAAATGAGTACAAATAAAGAATTAATAATTACAAATAGAAGATTCAATCCATCATAAAGGTTGTTTTTTATCTTTATTCCTAGCAAATATTTTTGGAAAGGGAGGAGAAAATCTTAGATTTAGTAGTGCATCTTCACTTAGGCATCAATGGCATGGATTAGGTTTTATTGATGGAATTGGTGGGAAGGGAGTGAATGTATATAAGGATAGTTGTGTAATTGCAAACTCTATGTGGCTAAAAATGAACAGATTTATATTTGTGCTTAAAATTGAGTTCCCCTATTTTTTTGAGGTTAATTTTGATTTTTTTTTCTCTAAAAAAATTCTATCATATAAAATAACTGTTTTAAGATGCTGACTTCTTTTCTTTCTCTATATGTACATTTCTCCTAGTTTGTAGTAATTCAATTCATATTTTAAAAAAAATAAAATAAAATTCAATTCATATCTTTGAGGTCAATGTTTATCTCAAATTTTGTCTTTTCCTGTATGATGTAGAAACTAGTATTCACGCGGACCGCTATGCGGTGCACTGGCACCCACCATATGGTATTTGGCTCATCTTAATTATATTCATGGTTTGATCTGTGTTAGAATTCTTAATTTGAGAGCAATTTTTTAATGTAATATACGTATGTTCTCCCATCTATGGGAGCTTTACTTCTGGATTATGTTTTAAAGATCTTAATTAAGATTGTTCGATGGTTTATACGGTATCTAATATCTACTATGTATGATTAATTATTTAAAAATAAAAATGACAACATGTTAGACACCAATATTCAACAATTATTTTTATGAACTTGTCACAATCACTTCAATTGTCTTGCTACGGTCAATCTCACGTTCGCACAGTATTCCTAGACTTTTAGAAGTAATAAATTATTAATTCAACACTTCCCTAAAAGAAGCGGTAGACAGCGAGAGGGCCGAAAACATTATAAATTTATTAGTGTAGAAAAATAATAATAACAATAAAATAATAATAAAACACGTTTGATCTATGCATGGAACTTGTCTGCTATGTATCATAAAGGTTGAAAATTGTAGCCACAAGATGGTTGTCGTTTTATCCTTTTTGGTGGCACGTTGTCAACAAACTGGCTAGACTAATTACTGACTAATCCTCCCAAGTAATGGATTGAGACATAAAATTTGTTTAGTGTTTAAGTTGCCAATGTAGAAAGAACATGCATGGTGTCATTTTCTTTCATAGTACAAATTTAGCTTGCTCTTTTGACTTCATTGCTATTTTGTTATGGCAAATTAATTGCCCGAATAGTAAAATTGGTTTGATTACTATTCCTGTATTAAAGCATTGGAAATCACTTTTGAAAAAGTTTCTTTATGTAATTAGAAATTGTTTGACTTCAGCGAAATTAGTGTTTCAAACTGGTTATAATTTCTTGTGTCAATTTTTTAGTATATTTGGATGAAATGGATGAAAAGTACTTGCTAGGATGAAAAAAAGGAAACAAAAACAATAAAGTATTATTTTCTTAAAGAAGTATTTTAGATACATTTTTCAAAAGTGTAATAGTTATAAAAAAAAAAGTGTACTTTTTCCGATCAAAAGAGAACCAAGTTAAAAATTAAAACATTCTCTACCAACTTTCTCATTTTACTATTAAGCTCATCAACACTCTAAAAAATAAGGTATTTCAAGAAATATTTTTTAAGTTTTTTTTTTTTTTGGCCCCATTTCTTTTAATCCTTTAACAAACATACATTACAAAACAGACATAGGAGAGCATCTTTCCATTTTTAAAAATTACTTTAAGGGCCAATTTCGGTGCTATTGGATAACAAAATTTAGGTTTTCCTTTTCATAATTTTTGCATTAAAAAAGTTTAATAAAATATTCCAAAATAATTATTAAATAGTTTTAATTTCTCTATAATGGATTTTGAAAAGTAAAGGAGGAATTACTATAAAATGATTACAAAATAATATGCGATGAATTTTTAAAATTATCCATTTTACCATTATCAATTTGATGTATAAAAAAAGGTGGCTCCATTGCCATCCAAAGTATTTCTCCTCACACCGAAGGTCTATTAAATCTTTACTTTCTCTCTTTTTTTTTTCAAAGACTATTAAATCTTCACTTGCTATAATAATCACAAACAAAATGACTCAATTAACAACCCTCCCTCTTCTTCTTCGTCTTTCAAATATCATCCTTTGCTGCATTTTTTTTTTCCTAAAAATTACTGCATACATTTTCAGTCACTATAATATCACTATAAAATATCAATATTCTAAGATGTGCCTTCTTCATATTATTAGATATTGTTAGATTAATTAAGCTATTCAATTTTTTCTTAAAAAATACATAGACAAACCCAATCACGTTCACTTAATTCTTCAAAAATTACATGCTATACCTTAGCAATACCAATTTCCACGAGGTTTTTTTATCCATATAATATGAATTAAAGATTGGTTTGTTGGATACCTCGGAAAAAAAAAAGTTTGTTGGTTATTTAAGCATTTAAAATTTTGTTGATGTTTCATAACTCAGGATTGAAATACATGAAATCACTTATGATGTTTTTACACAATTCTATAAGTAAAGAATTTGTCTGATCTATATATATATTTTCTATAATAACCATTTTATATATTCTTGAATAATTTTGATGACTAAATATTTTCAAGTAAGGTTATTTTTAGGATTTTAATGGGTGTATAAAGTAAAATTTTATTTTTAAATTATAAAATTGGACGCTATGAGTAAATGGGTATCAGATGAACGTTTTTGGATGGCAACAGCCTCACCCATTAAATTAAAAAAAAAAAAAATTGCCTTTATTTCTCCTAAAAGTCAAAACAAAATAAACTAACACAATTTATTTAACAAAAATTTTCTCTCTCTCTCTATATATATATATAATTAATCATAATTTATATTTATAATTAAACACGATTTAATATTCAAAATTTTAAACCAAATTAATATTTAATAATTTTATAAAAAATAACTATAAGTATATTTATTATTTAGAAATTGTTATGCCCGTTTCCTCAACCCGAAAAAATGGGTCGGTACAAGCCCAATAAGTATGAACATGATTGAAGATCCAGAAGGCTCCATCCTCAGATCGCTGTGGCGAGCTTGTCGAGCTCGCGAGATCGCATAACGCCGAGACAGTTCGAGTACACATTCAGCCCGCTTCAGCGCCTATTCAACTCGTGCAGTTCGTCAGGTCCGGGAGCTCGCTCCAGGTAATACCTTGTGCAGCAAGTCATCAGTTCCACCTAATGCCCTGATTTCACGCCGGAACCATCTACACAATTACCAAGGAACATTTAATGCGGCGACCATACGTTTAATGAAGAGAAGACCTCTCCTGGTGCAATAAATGCAGACTTGTGCATGGAAGGGTCAATCATTACTTTTGCAATAAATACAGCATGGTTATGTCAGGATTAGTTGAAATTACCATCATTTGTAACATGAATAACACTCTTTATATCTCTTTTTGTATCTCTCCCCTCTATAAATATGAGAGATATTTACTGTACAAACAAGTTTAACTACACTGATATACCGTCACTCTACCGAAATTAACTCAGAGTGACCCATGGACGTAGACGCAGTCGCCGAACCACGTAAAAATCCTTGTGTTTAAATTCATTCTTCCTTCCCCCTTCTTTATTAATTGCTTCATTACTGCCTTCATCCACCACGACCAACATTCCTTCCTCTTTATTACAGCTTATCAACCTTAAACTCAATTTACAACGCATTTATAACAGTCATCATCATTTGCTTATCATTTATTACCACGTTCGTAGTTTGGGCTTAAAATCTCTGGGTCGACCATTTCCTGACGTCGACAAAAATAATTGTTGTTATACATATGTGTGTGTGTGTGTGTGTGTGTGGGAGGGAGGGGGAGAGCATACTTACGTACATATATATATTTGTATATTATTAATTATAATCATAATTTTTGTCATTTTTATAAAATCAGGATTAAATTATGTGGTTTGGAATTTGAGTAATAACAAGTGGAGATATTCTTCTTACAATCTATTATTTTATATTTGTGTGTGTACATATGTACGTATATTTATATATTATTAATTATAATCATATTTTATTTATTTTTATAAAATCATGATTAAATATTAATTTGATTTGAAATTTGAGTAATAACAAGTGGAGACATTTTTCTTACAATATACTATTTTTCTTTTCTCACTTATTTTCTATAAACATTTTCTATTATAAATTTTACAAGACACTTTATATTGTTCCAAATTACCCTTTTTATAATTTTATACTTCTTTTTTAACAAATATTTAATGTTAAAAGAATAAATTGGGAATAGGCTTGTTTAAAACCTTTTGTTGTTTTTTTTTTTTTTTTCAATATTCCTTGGAGGTTTTTCTTCAAGACTCATAAATATATATTACTTGAAAATTATTATTTTAACTCATAAATATATATTACTTGAAAATTATTATTTTAATCATTCTTTTTTTTTTCCTAAAACATTGCATTCTTTTTTTTTTTTCAGAAAAATTAAACTCGTTTTCTAGAAATTTATTCTCCAACAAAAATAAATCTTAAAAAAATATAAGTTTAAAAGTACTGAAAAAAGTCTACTTTTTAATTATGTGTTGTTTTCATTTTTTACTTCCCTGTTGCATAATAATATTCACCATCAATTCATAATCAAGTAGACCGTCAAAGATATGCTAGAACAAAAAATGATGAAAAATATACAGTTTTTGGTTTATGAAATGTTAAAATAAGGAAGAGTAAAGAGATTATGTATCCTAAATAATTATGTGCAAGTCTTTTTAGATTTTTTTTTTTGTTTTATTTAATAAATTTAATTTAAGATAAAATGGTCACTAACAATAGAAGAATTAAATGGAATGCGAATAGATGTTTAATGGATAGTCAATAGTTCACTCAAACAAGGGTAAAAATGCATTCCCTTATTATGTCTATTTGTATTATTATACATAATTAATTACAATATTCTTGGAATAAGAATCTAACATTTGCACATTGTTTTTAAGTCTCTCAACAAATTTCAAAATAGTACATCATCTCCTAACACCAGTGGTTATGTATATTCCCATTCACCTTAGTGGTGAGGATTTAAGTTTCACTAAAGGTATCATATAGATTTTTAGTGGGTAATTAACTCCCAACATCAAAGCAAATATCTAAATGGTACAAATAATGATTGATTTTGGTAGATTATAGTAGACTCTAGTCCATTTGGTATTGGCTTTTAAAGAAAAAATTAACATGCAATTAACTAAATTTTGTCAATTAACTTAACAATTGATTATTATTTCTAACAGTAATTATTTTAAAAGTTACAGCAATTCAAAATGTCACAATTGGGGGGGGGGGGGGGGGGGGGGGGGGGGGGGGGTGGAGGGGGATCAGGGTTGGGGGGTTATAATCAACTTATATACTTTTACTTAAATCTAGATTGCAAAATTCAACAATCCACCTAGTATTTTTCAATAGAAGGAATAATATTTGGTTATCTCATGTTTGAGTTATGTTCTTAATTAAATGTCATATTATCTCAACTTAATATAACTCTCACCATTTCAAATATACTGATCTTGAACAAACTATCATGACATTGCAAATCTTACAAAAAAGTTTCAACCAAGAGAATTAAACATTTGCGTTTTCAAAGAAATCACATAGTACTCCACACCAGCTGCCCTACAAAATTCAACAACGTGGGCATGCAATGAATTTCACTGTAGAGTTACGCGAGGATCATGAGGTGAGCTACACCTAATCTATGACTTTTGGGGGCCATTTTGACTTTTCAAGGTCAAGACTCAAGACTGTTAACAATCAATTTAATGTTAATATCTATTTGACCTTTTAAGGGCACCTGACCTCAAATAAAAGGGCACATGGCAAACTTAGTGTGGTTAGTTGTATCGAGCCGTGTCACGATCACAGGACATGAATTCATTGATTTGTCTAAGAAAATAAAAATATCTTGAATGAAATTGGTGACCCTGTAATTATTGCAGTTGAAAAGTCAAATTTAGGTGAAGAGTGACTTGGGAAGATATTGACTTTCAATTGTATTGACTGTCTCGAAACTCATACACGATTCATACTTCTTTAGTGTATCTGCAGATTTTAGGATAGAATCATAGAATTAGAAATTAATTGTTGATGGGTTTCTTGTAAGTGTGACCTTACATTGGCGGATTGGATGGCACGGCAACATGAGGTGTTCAACAACTATTGTTTACAAGTCAAAATGTCACTTATTTGAGTATAGAAAATTGATGGGGTAATGTGAAAGGCATTTGGTTCAATCCACTTTACAGATACTTACACTACAATGAAATCCGTGATAGAATCTGCGGATACACATGTGAATGTGCTTTGTGGAACCGTATTTTGTAAAAACAATTGAAAGCACTTTCTGAAAAATCAAATAGCCTTTTAGAAAGACAATATGGATTTTTCCTTTTAATACTCCACATACTTTGTTATTTTTATTAAATAATAATTTAATTATTTTAAATTGGAAGAGGAAGAAGATTATTCCCCCTTGTATAATCAAACAATTGAATAAGGCCAATATTATTGACATCCCACTTTAAGCATTTCTGAAATGCCATTTATAATTTTATGACCTCACTTTACAAATATTTAATTTTAAATTTGTAACACACCTTTTATGTTTTTTTTTTTTTTTTTTTTTAATTTTTTTTAAGGTTTAGTTACCCCGATTGATTGGATAAGTTTGTCCATCAATAACAACCCTTGAATTTATTGTAAGGGTGGTTATTAAAGAATATTTAAAAGTTATTATTGATGAATGAGTTTACCCAATGAGTATGACAATCAAACCCATTTTTTAATTATCTTTTTAAATACTTAGTTTATCATTAAATCACTGTTTATTAAACCCACAATATCCGATTGTACTGTTTATTATTAGTAGGTAATGTTATTTATAGTACATGCATTGTTAAATGAATGGAATCATCATCAGCAAGGAAGCTAAGGTTCAAATTAAGTATTTGTCCTGTGAAGTAATTTTACATGAAGATAAAATTGTGAATATTGTTATTTTTTGTTCAAAAAATGACAATATACATGAGCTGGAGTGTCAATAACTTGGGCCTTCGAAATAAAAAGAATGTACGTTTTGTGAGACAACCCATCTATTCTGTCACAGGAAAACACATCGCCAATTTTAATTTATGTTATACAGTTTAGGGTACTGTTAGAAATCCAAATTGAGGCGTCAATTGTACCTGTTTTTGACATATGCATTAAATGTAATTACACCGACACTAGATCGCGTGTTATTACCACGGTCGGATTATTAAATTATTGTACCACTTGCAATTTTTTATTCAATTGCCGTCAAGAAGCCCACTTGTCACTTGCAAGAATTTAACAGTGAATTCAACTTGAAGCTAGTTTCCTGTCAGCCAAAGTCCTTAATGAACGATACAACTGGTTCTCATTAGCGGAATCGCTTTGAAACAAAGAAAATAGAACAAAGAAAGACCAAGAATCTTAAACCACATTAGAAGACAAAATCACTCAACTTTCTTTCTCATTGAGTAAACTGTCTGATTGTCAAGATAAAACTGATTCAGTAAAAGAATGACAATCGGATAACAGCTATAAATTATCTTTGGACACCCAGTTGTTCGGTATATAGATTATGATGGGCATCCACTAGGGTGGCAGGTACACAGGCAAATGGTAATATGGTCTCCATCAATTTGTTTGTATGTAGTTTCAACTTGATTTCTGTCACTACTTTGGCTTGCGCGGCTTTCCCATCCTTGATTTTGCATATCTAGATCACTCGTTAAGCCAAACCGTAGGAAACAAAACCAACAATATATAAAACACATAAAGGCATTGCTATAGACCAAAAGACAAAATGCTCCATTAAAAGGATACTCTAACCGCATGCCATCACCAGCTGGTGATGAGTACAGAATAGTGCCCCGTAGACTATTGAGTGCTGCAGTAGAAGAAGCAGTATCCTGCATATTTAGTTGCAAGTCTTGATAAGGCTTTTCTCATATATTCAGTAGAAAGTTAATATAATGTTAAGAGAAACAGAACATTTAAACTAGTAGGGAAATTGCTATGCTAAGTTACTGGAGACTTCATTAGAATGACTAAAGCTTTCTTTTGTTCTTTCTTCTAATTGGTTCTATTTTGCTATGAAAAATAATACTTGTAACCAAGTTGACCCTTTCACCCCATGCTCGTTGGGAGAGGAGAAGTCATTATGTGAGTTTTCTTCAGCATGTATGAATGAAAATTGTGTATGGAAACTGGGCATAGATGGGGTGCACCTGAAAGTCGACAAATGCAACTGGAGGCCCGTATGTGCTCTGCATCTTTAATTTCAGGAACCCAGGGCACCTGATGATAAAGTTAACCGAAATAGGATTACAATCCACAAATAAATTACATGACAAAGATAATGACTTCTTACCTTGAAAATACTTGAATCAATTCTTGCTCTGTACAAGTTGCACCTAAATTAGCCACAAAAAGTGTTGGACATGGAGTGCCACTTTTTGGAGCATGAGAAGCTGAGGAATTATTCTGTCAATATAAAAAAGATCGTTAAGATTATTGATAATGGAAAATGATTGTTCAACTTGCTAAATAATGTAAAATTTATTGTAGTGGAAGTGATAGACTAGACAAAATGGTCCATCAATAAGTTTGGAAATAAGAATAATTCTATAAATTAGTGCATCTTGCAGTGCATTATTTAGAGAGAGAGAGAGAGAGAGAGTGTTCATCTATGAGACATACTGCATTAAGTAGTGCAATTTCCAACTAAACTTTTAAAAAGCACACAGACAGGATAGGTTAAGAAAAATGTACATGAAATAATGACCTTGGTAGCCAAGTGTAACAGGATCACATTTGACAACATTGTTGAACCATCAGAACTCATGTAAAACATATATAGAAAATCCTTCGTAAATGCACACTTAGTTTGATGTTTCTTCAGAAAACTTAGGTCTTCATGTGAGAAATGCAGGAACTGACGAGGCAACTGCATCAGCACTAACTAAAAATAATAGTCTTTCAATTGATCTTTTGGATCTTATGCATTTATGAGGAAAACATTCCTGTTTGCTCAAGTACTAGAAGAAATTTCTTAATTTACGAGCAACAAAAGATCCAACAATCTCTAGGTAGGACCAACAATATCTAGTAGTTATAGAACTACTATACTCCGTAGAAAATATTAAAATGTTGGATTTCTAAAGAAACATGCCAACATTTTAACATTCATGTGGTATTTTCGGACTGCCTCTAAGTTTTACACAAATCACCAATTTAATTTCAAAAATTACTCAGAGTTCAGCTTTTGAGGATATAAAAATCATAAACAACATTCAAAGATCACAACCGTTAAACAATTAAATACATCTAAGTCAAGAGAAAAAAAGTGAATAGTATTATAATAGTGACTTTTATGATGCATTTTGAAGCAAAAAGATTTAGCAATAAACTGATTAATACTAAACACATCACTGTTACTTTAACACAGAAGAGTTCAATATCAAAAGATGTGAAAATGCAAAAACAAAATTCAGAGATCACAGTCCTTATAAGATGTTAAAAAATGTATTCCAAATTTAAAAGCGAAATAAGTAAGATTATAACAATACTCATTTGACATCTGAAGCGGAAGGCAAGCAACTTATGGGAACTAGAATTGAAGTCAGAACAAAAATTAGTTCAGAAGTAACTTTACCAATTTACCAGCTGCTATCTCGTTCACAGCTCTTGCATCAAAGTTTTCATGACTGAAAAATAGAAAAAAGAAAATTAATTAATAATAAGACATGGTTTAGCGATTACAAAGAGAATTGATACTTAAAAGGGCAGATACTAAACTCCATTTTACTATGATCTTGACCAATCTGCTAGAAGCATTTACTTGAAAATAATAATTTTTAAAAAAAAAAAAAAAAAAAAAAAGCTAATTGAGCTAAAGGTAATCCCTTCCAAGTAATGAAAAATGTGCTCAAGTAGTGCAGATGACCTTTGTGTGGATGGACAAGCAATCATGTTGTAAGCAGAATTAGCCATTCCAGGCATGTGAACGCTGCCAAAACCTGCTAGTGCCCAAGCGTGCAAAACATGTGCAATGTGAGCTTCTATAGAAACATGTCTTCCATGTGACTCAGTACTTAATTGGTAGTCCAAGTGGTGGATCAGACAAGCACCACACAGCTTATATCAAGCAAATAAAAAATACAAGAGGGAGAGGAATAGTGCAGAAAATTATTTTATATGCATAAGAAGTTCCGGAAATAAAAATCTTGATGAAAATGTTCAAACAAGGAGTTGTAACGAGGGGTTTTTCATATAGCCTAACTATCTAGGCAATCCACTTACCAGAATCATGAGTCCACTTGAAAATGATCCTCTAGCTTTCTTATCTGAGCCAGTCCATTCATCATCTAATTGCCACATAATCAAGATGTAGACATGAAGCAGTCAGAAATCAATCAAAATATGGAGTGAAAATATAATCAAGAATTAAAGGGAAGAGATCCAATAAGCAGTAGACCTGTTCTTGAGCGCTTAGATCGAGAATTAGATTTTGCAAGATCAATATATAGGGTTGATCCTTTGTCAAGATCAAACACCATCCCCTGAATACACAGTTAAAAAACCAAGGACTCTTAGTGAATATTAAATATATCTGATGTTCTGCAGCTTTACAGTGCAGTAGCAGTTGTCTCTCGCAAACGTTTTTGTATACCATGGCCACAAGCTTGTCATTAGCATCAAATTGAAAGATAAAATAAGATTAATCCATGACTAATTTATAGCATACAGCCATAGAGTGCCACACCCTACACTTAATTGTAAATGTCCTCACCTAGACTTCAGAAGAAAAAAAATATTAATGAAACAAGAGACCCTTGGGCATAATGCTATTCAATGTTGATGGACAAAGAATTCTAAAGAAGCATTAGAGTTATGTAACTGAGTAGCTTAAAAAAAACTTGCACTTATGCATGAGTTCCCCTTGTTTTATTGTTCCATTACAGAGAGATCATTAGCGAAGGCATGATAAGACACAACAAACATTAATTTTTTACCAGTTAAATGATATAGCAATAAATAAATTCAAAATATCATAAAAGTATCTACGGCAAGATCGTTTGCAACAAACCCAGTCTCAATATGATATATTTAGCAAAAATAATCACCTAATAGACTTCAAATACGACAATAGTATTTTCTGGCACGCTTTATGTCAGGACACCTAACAACACAAAGACCATTGCTATAACTTTTGCATACATAGTAAGCAAATTTCTTCACACGAGCTTCAAATTTTGTTTAAAAAAACCTAATAAATATTAATATTTTCCCGGTAATCAACTAACTAATTATTAGTTTTTTTCACTAACAGATGCATGTACTAAGTTCCTGAAATCCGAATTCCACTTGAATTAGTTTGCTTTATAAAACAACACCAATACATTGAATAGTAACCATTGTATACGTTGGCAACATATTCAGAATGAGCATGATTCAAAAGTGACTGTTCAGCTTGACATTAAACTCCAAACACTACAGCAAAAATTCTCTTTAAGCTTATAACACAGTTCACAGTATCATATGATATAGTATATATAACAATACGTTCTTACGTTTAGGGCCTGCATTGCAACAATTGCAGATTGCTGATCCGAAAATACTGCAAAAGCGAATGGCTGTCATCAAACGAAGACCATATCAGATACCAGCAATACACAAATCACTAGATACAAGACTTCTATTGAGCCAAAAATACAACAAAACAATATATGTGTCGCTCACCATTCCACCGCTTAACATCCTTAATTATCATTTAAACATAACCAAACATCCAAGAAAACATTCTATAGCAGTAACAAGAAGCAACCAATTCTCTACCAATATAATCAACAAAGGGTCATTAACCGATTATCATCATCATCATCATTATTATCATTTTTATATATTAAAACTGACATCTAATGGTTAAGAGGTCTATCAGAACTATTGAGATCAATTACTTACGCGGCGCGAATATCTACGCTCATTATTAGACCCACGGAACGAAAGCTACTCATACAAACATGTAAAATGGTTCTGATAACAATAATAACGAGTAATGCTTAAAACTAAATTCATAACAATTGGAAGCAAAACAAGATAAAAGATAGAGAGTACCTGGGAAGTGTGATTGGGGGTGCGAAGATGGGAGGATTCATAACCGGGAAATTCACGGAAGAGATTATAAATCTCCCTGGCCTTCACGTCTTCGGGCAGGCCCGCAACAAAAAGAGTGCGGACCTCCCCATAAGTAGCGAGAGGACTCACGTAGGGGGCGAAAGTTGGTGGTGGTGGTGGTGGTTGAGGGATGTAAGGCTGCGGTGGCGGAGGAGGTGGCGGGTAATAGGTGTAATGGGTACCTGGCGGTGGCGGTGGCGGTGGGTAGTATTCGGCCATCTGGAGCGTCACTTGTAGGAGTTGGGGGGCCACTGATAACTGATTCAATTCGGACTCGGACTTTTCTTCTGAAAATTATTTTCCAGTGGCTGTCTGGAATCTGGATGGGCCTGTGTGTTATTGTTGGGCCTCTTTTAGAAAAATCCACTTCGATATATAGTCTTAACTAATTTGAAGGGATTTTTTTTTAAATGATGAAAGGGAATCTGAACTCAGTAGCCGGATGTCAGCGTCACTGAGACAGAGGCTATGCCTGTGGCCATTTGGATTTTCTGTTTAACCACTCTCATAGTAAAATTATGAAAGAGAAACCATCTTCATCTAACATTAGTAGAAATCTAGTGTAATCTAATTAAAACATGCATAGAATGAACTAAAACTAAATAACTACTAGTAATAGCACCAATTCACTTGTCTTATGGGAGTCCGTTAACGATTTCACCCATTATTAAGTTAAGACACTGTCTTTTTCAACCAAAATCTCTTCAAATATTATTAATTGGTTTTAGTCATTCAGTTAACCAAATCTATTTTTGATCATTTTAATCCAATACAGAAAATAATATTTTGTATTGCATTTACGTCCCAATCTAAAATCTTCTGTGTTACATTTATATCCCTATTATTGATTTTAGAGCTAGTAAATAAGTACATGTTGCACGTAATATTACTATCACCAAAGAGATCATGTACAATATTTCTAATTTATTATACTGTACTCTTTTCGCAACAAAGGAATAGCCGTTGTTTTTCTTCTTCGTGATCTAATTATATTGTTTTGATTGCAACAATTAATGATGGAACTGTTATCCGGTCACGGATTTTATACCACCTTCGAATTATAGCGACAACAATTTTAATTATCACAACAATGATTTTATCTGTTTATATTGTTGGATTTAGTACACAATCAGATGGTGTACTTATAGCCACAGCGTAATATATTGGCAATAAGTCATCAATCAGTCATAAGAAAGAACCTAATGAAACAAACAAACATATAAGATTACAAAGACAACACCAAACATATAAGATCACAAAGACAGCACCAGTGAGTCATTTCCTACAACAAAGAAATCTCAATACGAAAAAGAACCAAAGCTAAGGACAAACACAAATAAAACCCGAGTTTTAAACCGTTATAAACACCAATAAGTAACAATGGCTGAATGTTATAATGTGACATATTAACAGGTTTTACACGGAGAGATGGAAACACATTTCAGCCACGAGGACTACATATAGAGCCAACCAACAATTATAAAATCTGAAAATTCTTTAGAAAGTACGTTTAGCATTGGCATTATACAAGAGACAGTCTCTAAGAAAAGCAGATTAACATTAAATCATAGAGGGGTATAGCTTCGCCTGCTGACGAACTCTTTTCTTGTACTCCGCAGCATCCTGCATAAAGCCAAGTTGTCATTTCTCAGAAGAATAAAGTCAAAATTCAGCAGATGTTAACAGAATTCATTCTTTTTGCACCTAGAATGTCATATATAGCGATGTCAGAATGCTAAAGTTTGGGGACTTCAGTATCAACATCAAAGGAGGTCAAAGATATTTAGCATTCTTTCATGTATATAAACCATCTGGTAATGTTCCCATATAGGGGCTAGTTCAACAAAGTTGCTACAGAAAATTCCAGCTGCAGGGAAACTTGTCTAATGTTGTTCATTAGACCAACCCAGACAAATATCTTGTCATGGGACAAGAACTTTGCCATTCTTTCATTTAAAAAAATTCTAATTGTTGCTTAACGTTCAAAAATAAGGAAAGGACAGATTATGTAAACCATATTAGCAACTAAATAGAAGAAAGGGCCTCTTCCTTGTATACTAAGTTTCCAGATATGTTACTGAATAAGAAGCTGTAGCTAAATACCTGGATGAAGAGATGATAACCTTCTGTTTGTGCTGGATCAGCAGGATTTGGTTGGTCCAGCAAATCTTGGATACCAATGAGAATTTGCTTCACTGTGATGGCTGGTCTCCACCCCTACAAATGATACAAGTGTGCTGAATAACGTCGGAATTAAGTAACTTTTATGACTAACAATTATGAACTAATTAGTAACTATGAAGCATTCTCAAAAGCGGCAAATGATACTTACACTGTCTTCATTGAGAATTGATAGGCAAACGGTCCCGGATGGGTAGACGTTAGGGTGGAAGAAACCTTGAGGAAATTTGCACTTTGGTGGCTTGCTAGGGTAATCTTCACTGAAGTAGAGCGTAAGCGGGAAGTAACCACCCTCCCAGTCGGTCTGCGATAATACATGATTATTAGTTAATACTATCCAAACTTCTAGAACAAAAATTATCATCACTTTTTCTTCTTTATAATACTTCTATTTCCTTCCAATTATAAGACAATTAAAAACAACCACAATATATATATATATTTTTCCTTTTTGAAGTACCACCTGTGGTGTAGAGACTCGAACCTGAGATATTGTCAGGCTGAATGAGCGATCTCTACCATTAAGCCACATTGGGCAGTGGTAAAGCAACCACAATGACATGTAATTGCCCCTAAGCCTTCAGCATTGACTATATATTCACAAAGACATAGTCAATATAGTCGGATAAGCATAGCCATTCCATTACAATACATTCATAACAAAATTGGATGCAACACAACATGATGCAGGAACATAATCCAAGGAAAATAAACACAAGAATGAAGAAAAACCAATTAATGTATATCACGGCTTTGGCAACTATAAATAAAAAAAAATCTAATAGGGTTGATGAAATATGAACCCAACAACTATAGGAGAATAGAGCAACTACTAAAACGCAATAATTTCTTAGAGAAAATGAAACCTCACCCAATATTCTACCCAAACAAACAGTAAAATTATTATGTCCCAAAACCACATAAGTCATATTCCATCATAAAACATACATAACATCAGCATAATAACCTCAAAATTGTTATTTCTAAAAAATGAGAGAGTTTAATCATGCACTAAAACCATGACAAAACATAACGGTAGGTGACACTGCTTATTAAACGCTACAATTCTTCGATTACGCAATAAAAACATGAAAACACATGAAAGCAATCAAAAAGGACTTCTTGAACACTGGGCGACTGGAGAAGCAGGAAAACGGAAATTTAATGGCTAAATTTTTTTTTCCATACGAAAAGTCATAGCACTAACATTTTTTAAAAAAATTCATACAAGGGAAATTTCAACTGAGCTCTCCTTTGCTGCCCAACTACACATGAACCATACTGGTTTAAAAGTTCATCACAAACCCTCCTGCTGTTACCTAAGCTTCTATTAGATTAGATGACTCAAGAATAATTAAGTAAATTTGAAGAACTTAAAAAGTTTAAAACTTCTTAAGAATAAAAAATGTACAGCGATTTAATAACAATGAAAATATTAACTTTTTAGAAGGCCTCCTCCAAGAGTTTGTACACGCCAACGTTAGCTTTAATGTAAAATCAAATAATAACACACAACTTTGCTAAAAATATAAGTTATACGGTAATAAGACCCAAGAAAGTAGATATGAACTTTGGTGAAAATATTGGATCTAAATTTATAAAGATAAAGGTCAAAATATAAACATTGTTGATTTTCTCAATATATCGAAAATACTAAAGAATATTTTCGAAACCGATCCCCTCAAAACACAAACAATATCTGTATAAAATATTTACTTCCTTTCCTTGATTAGACCACGGAAAAGAAGATGGGTAAAAAAAGATCCCTTCTCATAAGCCATCAATGACTCCCCTAGCAGACATCTAACAAAAAAGACCACAAATTACATCATGAATATTCACAATTCAGTGACACTATGCAAAACCAGCAAAGCAATAAGCAGCATAATCGCTTAAATAATCATTTGCAGTCAAAGCAACAACCCAATCCTGTTGAAACAGTTCATATCAACCAACCAACCAGGTACCAGTAACAACAAAGGCTAACAACACAGCACAACACAAACCGAATCACTGACAGCTAAAACTCTACCAATCAATCACTCAAAAATTTTCTACAAGAAATCCCAAAAAAAAAAAAAAAGGAAGGGTGTATAGTCTAACTTACGCCGGCTTTACCGGGGATCGTGCAATGCCACACCATTAGATTCACCGTACCATCCGCCGACGTCTCTGGCTTCGCCACAAAACCCTAGATTATCATACCCAAAAAAAAAAACATCAAAAACACAAAACAAAACAGAGTAAGAGAGAGAGACAGACAGAGGGTGGTTGTAGTATTGACATGAGGGTGGTTCTTCCGCCACGACTTTCGCTCCTCGGCGAGTCGACCACGCGCGATGCCTCCTGACATTATTTTGTTTTATCGTCTCGATTTTTTTTTTTTTTTTTTCTTTTCAAATCAACGCGATGCCTTTATCTATAAATAGGTGAGCAAATGCAAATTGCAAAGACCGGTGTTTCTCGGCTTGTATCGATTTATTGATATTCCAATTATGTCCCTGCACCCCTTTTTTGGGTTAGGTTTTCTGCACAGATGCTGCGATTGTACGGTGTAGATTTGATCGGGTGGAGACCGAATCCGCAACTTGGACGAGACATTTTGTCCCTTTAATGTTTCCGTTTTGGATATAAAAAAAATGACCCTCGAAAGTCAATGAATTTGCAAATTCAGTATCCACTGCCTAGCGTGGAAACGACGCCACTATGCGCCTGCCGTCACGTGATCTTTTGCTCGCTGTGTTAGTCATGTCAATATTATGAGACCTGCTCTGTATTCTGCTATATACACCTCATTGACTTCTATCTACACCAATTTGCAACAATTAATTACTAGAGTGGATGTATTTAGAAATATGTGGGAGTGTGACTTGAAGCTCTTCTGGATTGAGCAGAATAGACCTCATGCCCGCCTGACCGAGAAGCCCAACTGGCCCAACTTAAATTTGTCAGAAGTTAAACACCCAAAAATTTATCTACGATGATTAGATAGTTGGATAAACCTTATAGTATACCTTTTATATTATTGTGGGTTTGAATTATATCATCATCCTACAAATTGTAATAGTTGAGAAAATAAAATTATTATTGAATATATACTTTTTAGAATAATAATACATATATATAATTTTATTGAATATATGTATAGAGAGAGACACGTTTAATAGTAAGAACATCCTTAAATTTTTATTTTAAAATCATTAATTATAACCACATATTTTCAGTGAGTTTCATCATTATAATGGTGTTTACCAAAAATAAGTGATAGTAACTTATGATTCTGAAATAAAAATTTCAGAATATCTTTATTGAAGAAATATATATATATATATATCAACGTCTAACTACGTATATACTAGTACTACTAATTTATAAGGCGAAGGTTTATTGGGTTGATATGCACTTGCTTTTAAAATATTTAGCCTCCTAATATTTAGATTAATAATAATTAGAGGACTGAATGTTGAAATAGAGTATAAGATAACAAATTTAAATTTGAATATTGTGACTTTTATTTAATATTTAGAGTTTCAGAGCACCAAAGTATGGGTACTAACAAAATTGTTTTTAATGACATAAAGCTCTCTTTTTCATCAATTTTTTTTTTTAATTTTCATTTTTTCTGTCCCTTTTTGTCCTCACCATTTTTCCACTCAAATTTTAACACTCACTCTCTATAATATCATTTTTCATGGAAGAAAGAACTTTATTTGGTGTTGGTAATGTAAGTTGATTTGTTATTTAGTTGTTTATAATGGAAAGGTGATTTGAATTATTGTTTGAGTCTATAAACTTTTTTCAAAGTTTATAAATTATTATTAGATTGGATTTATAAGATTGTTTAAATTAAAAGTTGAAAACAAGAAGGAAAAAATTCGAAGCTGAATGAAAAACTTATTTAAAAAAAAAAAAAAAACAAGAAGGATTTATTAAAAGTTTAAACTAATGGTGACAAATTTCATTTTTAACTAAATTGTCAGTTTTTTTTTTAAAAAAAAAACAAAACAAAACAAAAAGAATTTATTCAAGAAATATCAGCTAAAATAATGTTTGAGATACAATCAGGAACAAAGTTAAATCAAAATTGACTAAAATTGCTACGAAAGACCAAAGTTGCAAGCCTATGAGTTGCCTCATTACTCTTTCTAGGATTGAATTGACATTTAGCATTGCCCAACTGAGCTAACAAACAAGAAATATCCCTAATAAAGGGATTTTCAATAGCAGAAAAATTCTTAACCTGAATTGTCAAGATAACAATACGAGCATCTGTCTCCACCACTGGGTCTGATATTGTGAGCCAAAGCAAACTTCAAACTCTCTCTAAAGGCCAAACATTCAGCCAGAATAAAAAAGCTAGATAACTTCATAAAAGAAGCATATTTAATATCTCTCTGATGATCACGAATCAAAGCTCCAATCCCTATAAAACTAGTCACATTACTTGTTACAGTATCTACATATATCAATAAGTGTCAATTCTCACAAAAAGAAAGAGAAAAAAATAAATATTAATTTATCATTTTATTTAAATAAATGTAGAAAAGTTTCAAAGAGCATAACCAATGTTTAATTATATGATAGATATCTTAATAGACCACCAATAAGTGTATCCATAATTTTTTTTTAAGAATTGAAAATTATCCTTCATCCAATTTTTTTAAGGGATCGAATCCCTTATCCAAATTATTGCTCCTAATTACGACCGTGACCCACCAGCCCTAAGATAAGGTTTAATTATATTAGTGGCCCTAATTTATCATCCTAAGCATCCTTTTTGAAAAACAGATCTCCCTAAGCAAATGATATGGCAGTCAATGTGTCCAAAATCCATGTATTTGAAGATAATCACACTAATGATGGATTAATTTCAATTGGTCATTGAATTCTAAAATATTGATCAATTAAAGATAGAAATCATGTCCCTCTCTCTCTTGCCTACCTCTTCAACAACATAGCAAATGCTTATTAGGTCCTACCTCATTTAAAACAAAATTATTGTGACAATAACAGATGATATTAACCAACTTTAAAGGTCTGTTCACATCGGCTGCATCCCATTGTTTTTTCACATTAAATTGCTATGCTTTATATTTGTATCCAAACCAAAGATGGTATCAAAATTCAAAAGGGCCCAAACAAAAACAATTCATAAATGACTTACATTTTAGAAACCAATTATTGTACTTTTCCTAAATCCTTAAAGCGTCTACAAGTTGATCATCGTTAATCCATTTGGCTGGTTCTGAGCTTGTTACTTTGAACAACATCTAAATGCATGCACTCAAACTTTGGTTTTGAATTGTCATTTGGTCATGAAAACAAAATAAACTCTCAGTGTTAGTGAGGAAAAGTATTATTGACACTCAGATGAGTATTTTTAATTCAGTGCATATCATGCAACCAAAGTTGAATTGACCATTGCTTCATGTAGGCGAAATTAGAACTTTAATAGATTAAAAACTCTATTGGAGTGGCATGACTAAACAACTCAAACAAAACTCTATTGACTATAATCATGCATGCTTAAAAACTCTACTGGAGTGGCATGACTAAACAACTCAAACAAAACTCTATTGTACTATAATAATGCATGCACTCAACTGTGGTTTGGAATTGTCAATTCGTCATGGCAAACAAAATATCCTATTATGCCAAGTGCAATGAAATTAAGAAGTGTTATTGAGTACTTTAATTTAGTGCGTATAATGCAACCAAACAACGCAAACTTCAATCAACTAAAACTCTATTGGAGTTGCAACTAAACAACACAAAAGAACTTAATAAGAAGAGTCTTTTGGATTAAAAATTAAAACCTATTTTTATCAATAGAAAAACTCTTCTAATATACACTAAAATCCTTTTTTAAGGTTGGTGTAAGGCAGATATTTTATCTCTAGACATCCCCTAATATATGTTAGAGAACTACAAATTTATGAAAGCATTTTTTGTAGGAAATAGTTAATATATATTCTTATATTTGAAAGAATTAGTTATTTTTCCATAAATTGTCAAATAATTAAACCCAACAAAATAGTTTTGCTAATAGGTGGAAAGGTTTCTTTCTTACATAACATTAAAGAACTGGGATCTTGTTTGATAAGCACCAAATAATTGAAGTGAGTTTTAATAGCACAATTTCATTGTTCATAAATTTTATCGACAGAATTACCCTTTTATATTTTTTTTCATCTGTTTTCATCAATTCATCATTTCTCTCGCGTCTTCAATGTCGTCAAGAGCTAGTTAGCACCGGCTACTTTCTCCACTCGTCGGCGGACGTTGAACCATTCAGTAGCGGAATAAAGTGGTTCGAATTATTTTCACCTTGAATAATAAAGGTGTTTTTGGTTGATATACAATAACATTGAGGTTCACTATCTAAACATGAGAGAGAGAGAGAGAGAGAGAGAGAGAGAGAGAGAGAGAGAGAGCTTATTAAAAAATGAAGCTCGATGTTATTATCAACAATAAAGGAAGAGAGAGAGAGAGAGAGAGAGAGCAACGTCTTGACTTTTCTGTTGAATCAACTAGAAATTAGTGAATAATACGGGTCTTCGTTCAACTATTTCACTAGTCAAAGAAGATAAAAAGCAATGACAGAAGTAGAGAACAAGAATAGAGTTCACGAAAGCAACATAATTCGTGAAGCTTTCGCAAACTATAGTTTGTGAGTGAAGGCAAACATAGTTCGCAAAGCTTTGCAAACTATATTTGCCTTCACAAACTCGGTTGGTCATTGCTTTTTTGCTTCTTCTTTTTCGACTCCATCCTATGTCCATGCTCTATTTTTTGTTTCTTTCAACTCTATCAACCACATCAACCTTGACTACATACTTTCTTTTTGTTGCATCTTGTTTGGAGAAACAAACGCTCTTGTGCTTCTTCTTCTTCGACTTCATGTTGTGTCTTTTTTGACTTCACTAACCTTGACTCCATGCTCTGTTTTTGTTTCTTCTTGTTATGAGAAACAGTCAGCTTGGTGCCATATTTGATTAATTTTAAACCAACGGAGGAAGAAGATGTTAGTTAGGTGAAGCCATATTAGTTATATGACGGTGGAGCCGCATCTTTTTTTTTTTTTTGACTTTGTGAAGCATGAATTATGAAGATAGTAAGACAATTAGAAGACAGTGAAGTAATTGGAAGACTGTGAAGCATTTGACACTGCATCACCATTATTAAATTGTTTTGCATCTTCACATTTTGTCTATAAATAGGCAATCATATTTCATCTCTTAACATCCAATTTTTAAACTCTTAAGTTCATTTGAGAAGTTCTTCTCCTAAGTTCTCTCATAAATTCTAGAGAGAGATTGTATTGTTGTTGGTCTAATAAAATTCTTCTGGTCTTGGTCTATGGATGTTTCTCTTACATTGAGGTTTTTACCACATAAATCTTATGTCCACTAATTTTATTTTATTTTATTACTTTATTTTCTTTCAATATTATTTCGATTTTAGACTTACGTTGGATTAGAATAGTATCAAGTTGTCATAACAGTGGTATTAGAGCCATAGATTCTTTAGAAAATTCTGAGTATGCTTTGTGGTTGCGGTATTGTCTGATTTTCCACATTAGAAAATAATTGTTCTTGGTTACTGAAAATAAGTGTGGTGGTGTGAAAGTGCATGCTTAGGAAAGGTTCTGACTGGGAAAGACTTGATATTTAAGTATATCCATTATGACCCATTTCTTTTTCCTAAGAATTTATCTAGAGCACTATTCATAGACGGAATATGAGTACTATTGATGATACTGTTCATTGGATATCTTGTGAGTATATAAAAAAGATGACAATGAAATTTGAAATTGAAGAGTTCAATGGAAGTAATTTTTCATTGTGGAAGATGAAGATAAAGACTATTTTGAGGAAAGACAATTGTTTACAAACAATAGAAGAAAGACTAACCGAGATTACTGATAATGCCAAGTGGAATGAGATAAATGGTAATGCAATTGTCAATCTCCATCTGACTTAGCAGATGGTGTATTATTAAGTGTAGTGGAGAAGAAGATGGCTAAGGAGGTATAGGACATTCTGACGAAATTATATTAGTCCAAGTCACTACACATGAAAATTTTCTTAAAAAAAAAACTTGGTAATCTTTTAATGATGGAATCTAGAACAATAACCGACCACATCAACACCTTAAATGCTCTGTTTTCTTAACTTTCAGTGTTGATCATATAATAAAAACATATGAATGTGCAAAAATTCTACTTCAAAGTCTACTCGATTTGTATGATCAACTTATCATCAACTTGACAAATAATATTCTCACAGACTATCTAGTTTTTGATGATATTACAGCTGTTGTCTTAGAAGAATAAAGTAGACGGAAGAACAAGGAAAATAGATTGGCAAGTAGTATATAAGTAGAGGCTTTGTCAATGATAAAAGGGAGATCAACGAAATATAGGCTCGATGGGAGTCTCAATCGTGGTAGATCAAAATCAAGAAGTAAGAAGAATGTCAGATGCTACAATTGTGGCAAGAAAGGACATGTCAAAAGTGAGTGTTAGCACAATAAGAAGAATAAGCTCCTAAGTCATCAAAGTCATGAGGTTGTATAGCAAGTGTGCCTCAATGATAATGACGTCTTATACAGTGAAGTAACCACTATTGCAAAAAGCAGATTATAGTTTGTTAATATCTGAATTCTAGATTTAGCGATCACTTGGCACATGATCTCTCATAGAGAATGGTTCCACACGTATGAACCTATCTTAGGAGGATTCTGTATTTTTGGGTGATAATCATGCTTTGAAGATCGTTGGTATTGGCACAATCAAGATAAAGATGCATGATGGTATAGTTCACATTATTCAAGAGATACAACATGTGGAGGGCTTGAAGAAGAATATATTATCTTTAGGACAATTGGATGATCTTAGATGTAAGACCCATATAGAAAATAGAGTCTTGAAAATTGTCAGAGGTGTATTTGTTATCATGAAAGGAGAAAAGATTGTTGCAAATATATATATACTTAAAGAAAAACACTACTGAAGGTTGATTCATGTGTTGCATCAACCAACCATGGGGAAGAGTTAACAATGATATGACATCATAAATTAGGCCATATATCTTAATGAGGTTTGAAGATTCTCTCTAAATGTAGATTGCTTCTTGGGCTTAAAACGGTAAATCTACCTTTTTGTAAACATTGTGTGACAAGTAAGTAACATAGATTGAAGTTCAGCAATTCTACTACTAGTAGCAAATGCATTCTAGACTTGATTTATTCTGATGTTTGAAAATTATCGGATATATCCCTAAGAAGAGCAAAATACTTTGTATTATTTATTGATGATTACTTCAAGAAGAAGTTGGGTGTGCCTTATTAAGAGGAAGTCATATGTGTTTCCAGTGTTCAAGTCATTCAAAACACGGATAGAACTTGAATATGAGAAAAAGATCAAGTGTTTGAGGACAGATAATGGAAGAGAATATACAGATAAAGAGTTTCTTGCTTTTTGCAAGCAAGAAGGAATCGAAAGATAGTTTAAGTCACATACACTCCTCAACAAAATAGGGTGGCAGAGCGGATGAATAGAATTCTTGCAGAAAAAATACAGAGCTATGTAGAAGATTGTAGGTTTACCAAAGTCATTTTAGGTAAAAGCAATGAAGACCACATGTTATGTGGTAAAATCAATATTCATCTACAACAATTGAGTTGAAAACACCAATGCAAATGTAGATTGGTAAACCTATTGATTATTCTACTTTACATTCATTTAGATGTCTTATGCATGTGATGTATAATGCCTAAGAAAGAATAAAGCTTGATCCAAAATTAATGAAATGTATATTCTTGAGGTATGTTGATGGAGTGAAAAGGTATCGTCTGTGGGATCCCACTGTTAATAAATTGTCATCAACAGGGATGTTATCTTTATAGAATATTAACTTCAAAGAAATAGAGATGATAGCACTTCAAAAGAAAATTCAAATACTACAATTGTACAAGTGGAAAATAATTCAGAACATGAAAATTTAGGATTTTCTGAAGCAAAACTAGAGCACGAAGTATAAAAACTAGTACAGACCGAGGCTCTAGAAATTCGACGGTCAATTCGAGAGAGGAGACCACAAATATGACACTCGGAGTATGTTATAAAGAGTAATATTGCATACAGTTTACCTTATGGATGATTCAGAAATTCAACTTTCCATGAAGCTATAAACAGCCTAGATTTACCTTTATGGATGACAGTAATGCAAGAGGAAATTAAAGCTCTACACAAAAATAAGACATGGGAACTTTTATCTCCACTATATGGTAGTAAAGTCATTAGAAAATGGTGGATCTTTAAGATCAAACGGATGACAATGACCAAGTGGAGTGGTATCATGTAAGATTGGTGGTGAAAAGATATGCTTAGAAAAAAAGTATTAATTTTAATGAGATATTTTCCCCAATGATTCGATTTATAACAATAAGGGTGGTCCTAGCAATGTGTGCTACATTTGATCTACACTTAGAATAATTAGATGTGAAAACTGCATTTTTTCATGGAGAACTTGAAAATGAAATTTATATGCTCAAACCAGAAAGTTTTACTGAAGAAGGCAAATAGAACTTAATTTGTAGGTTAAAAAAATTTTGTACGATTTAAAACAGACGCCAAGATGTTGGTATAAGAGATTTGATTCATTCATTATAAATTTTGGATACAACAGATTTAGTTCAGATTATTGTACATACTATAAGAGGTTTGGAGATATTGATGATTTCATTATCTTGCTATTATATGTGGATGACATGTTGATAGTAGGCCCCAACAAAGTTCGAATCTAGGAATTAAAGATACAATTGATTAAGGAGTTTAATATTGAGATCAGCAAACAAGATTTTAGAGATCAAATTCACGAGACTGAAAAGATAGGAAGATTTGGCTCTCTTAGAAAAACTACTTAAGAAAAATCTTCTACCACTTCAACATGCAAGATTGTAAGCCAATTTCTACCTCTCTTCTTGTGAATTACAAATTATCCTCAGGTATGAGCCCTAGCAATGAAGAGGAGAGGATGGAAATGTCTCGAGTATCGTATGCATCAACAGTGGAAAGTTTAATATTCACTATGATATGTACAAGATTGGACATTACACAAGCATTGGGAGTAGTTAGTCGATATATGACGAATCCTAGTAAAAAGTATTGGAATGTTGTAAAGAGGATTTTGAGATACATCAAAAGATCCTCAAATGTTACATTATGTTATGAAGGATCAGAGTTTGTAGTTAGATGCCATGTGGATTTAAATTTTACAGGGGATTTCGATAAAAGAAAATCTTGTATAGATTATGTGTTTACGATTACAGGAGGAGCTGTGAGCTAGATATACAAGTTATAAACAGTTATGATTTTATCTACAACAAAAGCAGAATACATAGTAGCTACAAAGCTTGTAAGGAAACAATTTGGATTAAAAGGATATTGGAGGAGGTTAGGCACAAACAACTGAAAATTTATTTGTTTTGTGACAATCAAAGCACCTTGCATATTGCAAGCGATCCAATCTTTTATTCTCGAACAAAGCACATAGGAGTTCAATATCATTTCGTTCGTGAAGTAGTGGAAAATGGTAGTGTAAACATGCAAAAGATACACACCAAGAAGAACCTAGCAGATGCAATTGACCAAATTTATTAGTATTGATAAATTCATTTGGTGTAGATCCTCATATGGTCTTGTAGAAACTTAAGCAGCAATAGCTTGATCAAAGATTAGATGAATAAACCAAATCATTAAAAATAACTTCAAGTGAGAAAATATTAGTTAAATGTGAGGGTGGCAATCCGGGTTGGCGAGTCGGGTTAGACACAATACGAACATGACTCGATTATTTTTGACATGACACAAACAAGACACGATTAATAAATGGGTCGAACCCTTTCAATATGAACACGACACGATTATTAATGGGTCGACACGAAAACGATACGATTAACCTGTTTATTTACGATCGTTTATTGACCCGTTTAGTGACTCATTTAGCCGACATGTTTAATGACCCGTTTATGACCCATTTAATCATATTTAATACATTTAAATTTTAACATAAATCTAATAAAAAACAAAATTAAAATAAAGATATACAAGACCTTTTAAATCCACAAATATAATCCAAAAAAAAAAAAAATATAATCATCTACAAATACAATCCAAAACATAAAAATATATATACCTACCACTAAGATTACATGAATACCTCTAATATGAAATTACTTTTTTAACCCTATTAAACGGGTCAATCTGTTATCCGTTTAAAAAAATACGAACATGACACGATTAGTAAACATGTTGGACAGGTTGACCCGTTTATTTATCGAACCCGTTTATACTTAACCCTAACTCATAATAATCATGTCAGTTTCGTGTCGACCCGTCATGTTGGGTTCCAAATTGCCAGCCCTAGTTAGGTGAAGCCATATTATTTATATGGCGGTGGAACTCCATTTTTTTGACTTGATGAAGCATGAATTATGAAGACATTGAGACAATTAGAAGACAGTAAAACAATTAGAAGACAATGAAGCATTTGACATCATATTGCCATTATTAAATTGTTTTGCATCTCCATATTTTGCCTATAAATAGGCAATCGTATTTCATCTTTCAACATCTCATTTCCAAACTCTTAAGTTCATTTGAGAAGTTCTTCTCCTCCTAAATTTTAGAGAGATGTTGTATTGTTGTTAGTTTAATAAAATTCTTCTAATCTTGAACCATGAATGTTTTTTTCACATTGAGGGTTTTATCATGTAAATCTTATATTCATTAATTTTATTTTATTTTATTACTTTCATTTTTTTTAATTATTATTCTTGATTTCAGACTTACGTTAGATTATAATAGTATCAATCATCATAACAAAAGACACGTAAAGGTTTGCCATGACTTTATTTTCATTCAAGTCTTATGAACAAAAACGGTTGTTAGATTTTCACGAAAAATTTACAAAGGTCGGCCATGACTTTGTTTTTGTTCAATTCTTATGAACAAAAACAAAGTTGTTGGATTTAATTACAAGAAGAGTTGCTGATTTGGTTTGATCGGCTGAATGGGAGGTGATGACAAATTGAAGAATTTTTTATTATTTTTTTTTTTTTAATGAAGGATATTATTGTCTTTTCATCGGATAGGTACCGGGAAAACTCAAATTAGTTCTTTTAGTGATATTCACATACGTGTTCAGCTTTTAGATGTTATTTCATTTAGTTTACACTAGTTAGAAATGTTTCTTGTAATACGAGTAACACTTTTCAACGTACAATGCACAAAACGCGCTAATAAGTATTAAACAGTATAGGAGTCAAAATAAATCAAATGATTCGAGGAGCCCAGTGCAAAGTGACAAATAATTATCATCTCATCAGTGTACAATCACAGTCCACAAAGCCTCGTGAACAATCTGATATTTCAGATCACTATTAAATTCTAATAAGCCGTATAAACAAAAGCTGTTGTACTCTCCCTCTTTTCATCTGCAAGACTGTACAATATATGGATTATTGATAATAATGTTCGGATTTGTGATTGATATATAACAACAATAAAAAGCACTTAACTGCAAAGTGCAATTCTTGCTGTCCAGTGCTTGCTAGCTTTGTATAGGGCATATATCATTCATGCATGCCCAACCACGAAAACCCTGCAGCTTTGCACATGCATCTGCTGTCAAAACATTCAAAGCTCAGCTGGAAAGATGAAAAAGAAAGATAACTAATAAAAGCTTTGAGGCGCCATAAAAAGCTTACAGAGACGTTGCTGCTTTGGTCTTTATGACAAGATGTGATTCAGAATAAGAAAGAGTATCATAAATCGGGATGGTTTTTGGCTTATAAGAGGACCACACACCTCATTATTGTACTATGAAAATCATCACTCAATCGTATGCATTTTGATGCCCACTTTTTATGCTCCTTAAAATTGGATCAGTGCATTGATTTGCATGCAGAGTTTTTAGACCATTAATAAGGGAATTTTGAATCCTAGAAAAAAGTCATATGTTATTGCATATATTAATCATGTATTATATATTGAATAATTCAATCTTATAGTTTTAGCCTTTTAGGTAATTGATCATGTCATTATATTGACTTTAGTTTATACATATGATTCCGCTAATATGCTTATTGAAAATATTATCGTTTTTTTTTTTTTTTATTTTTGAGTTTTGAAGTATACTGTATTTTTGGACTTTTTTTTTGAATTATTTTTAAAATTGGCACTAAATTGAAACGTAATTAGATTGAAATAATGTATACTATTTAATGAAGATATGAATACACTTCTAATTAGATGGAAATGATAGTTCAACAAAAAAGAAAAGAAAAGATAGATATAGATTGAAACTCATTGATATTGAATAAAGGTTGGTAGTTTGTGGGGAGCTATGTGTTGAGTAGGAGTAGAAAATCTGAAAAATGGATGATCCATCGGATCAAAAGGTGGTGGCATGTGAAGATCAAAAGACCCACATGGGCAGAAAGCACCCAGTGATATTCTTTTTCCTTCCATTTTTTATTTTTCTTTTTTTTGCTCAAAAAATAATTATTGGAAAAGAAAAAAGAGTTAGTCTTGAACAACTTTGTTCAGTCTCCGATCCTTAGTGGAATAACAAGTGGTCCAATCCAAACTCAATGGAGTTATTTCCTACTGATGAGTCAAAATCTTTTTTTTTTTTTTTTAAAAAAAAAAAATTTTTTTTTCATAAAGACAAACAATAAAATTATCTCATTATTATACAAAAATAAAATGAAAGATAATAGGATGAGGTTGTTCATACTTCCAAAATTTCTTGTTCACTTTAATGAATTTGTGAAAATAATAATTCACTCTCAAGCTTTAAATTATAATAATAATAAAAAATCTCAAATGTAATTTTAATAAAAGAATTCACCGCCATCCGGCAATATTTTACCAAGGATCATGCATCGAACAAACCGCCCCCATAATTTGCTTGCCACTCTATTGCGAACCAAGTCACTGCAGAAATAACCAAAGTCTTAATTAGGGTCTGTGTTACATTGGCAGAGCTGAGAACGACTGTGACTTTTGATTCTTCCCATGTTTCACAAATTCCCAAGTTTTTTATGTAGTAAGTAAAAGAATTGCATTGGATACCTTTTACAGTTGGACTCAAAAGCGCTGCACTGCACCTGATTTCTCTACTCGATTCTTAATTACATTTCAACACTTGACATTATGATGTGCATCTAAGTGGCAATGGCACCGATTTCCATTTCTGATACTTGCATATCTGCTGGGTCAGTGACAGCATTATCAATAGTTTAGTAGGAAATATTATCTCGACACCTCATCACAAATCTGACTACTTTTTCTCTTTTCAAAAGCATGTGGTGTAGAACAGCCTCAACCTCAAATACGTGTTTTTAACTTTTTATATAAGAAGCCTCAAGTATGAGTTTAGTATGTAAGAGGATGCGCAAGTATACATTGGCTATGTAAATTGACTTTTGTGTAGTTTCCTTGAAAGTAACCAGATAATATTAATAAGTACATGTACATTGGACTAGGGTTTCTTTCAATAATTTTTTTTTAGGTTAGGTTAACCTAATTACAGTAGATATTATAATTAGTATGTATTATACTACAATCCCATTAAGGACTCAAAAATGATGTAAAGATTCATATTTATTCTTCTAAAATATTACTGTATAATTTTTTGTGGTTTAAAAGAAGTGGAAATCACCAAATGGGTCAAAATTAATAGTAGTTGACATTCATATCATGTTTTAATAGTTTTATCTTTTGTGTTCTAGAGATATGTGCCTTTAATTTTTCATTTTCTTTTCCTTTGGGCATCACTATGTCTCTTCTTGTCTTTCCAACTTTAGCGAGGAGCATTCCTCACTAAAAACGCAGATATTCAGGTTTCCTAGTGTGACTCATGGCAAGAAATTTTGCCGTGAGTCATGGCACGCAGTAATTCCTATCGTGAGCCCTGACAAAAAACTTACAAATCTACTTAATGTTAGAAAATGAACAAAAGGAAGAAAAAGAAGAAAAAAGATTAAAAAATAAAAGAAAAGGAAAAAGAAGAATAAAAAGAATAAGTAGAAGAGTTGAGAGATCGGTGATGCTAGACGAAGAAGAGAAATTTTGTAGGGAGAAAAACATCTGGAGTTGGTGAAAATAATAAATATAATTTTTTATAAACTTATATATATACAATACTTCTAACACTTAAATAAGATGTTTGTTAGGATTTATAGATATTTTGATTTAACATGTGATTAATCTACTTTTAGGATAAGAGAAGACTACACACAAATAGGAGAAAATTGTCACTCTGCATTACGTGGCTTCGAGCAATTGAACTTTGCACCTGCGGGTGAGCAAGGCAAGGGACAGTAGCCATCACAACAATCAACCTCGCTCAATTTTTTATTAATTTTTTATACTTAGCATTTTCTTATGTATTATCTATGAATAATCTCCTTTGAAGTTTTCGAATTTACCATAGACCTTCAATATTACGCAATTCCTAAAAATGGTCTGCTGGATTTTACCTAATTTTGATAAAAAAACATCCTTTGTAAAAGAGTCCTTCAATGAAAGAATCAAACATAATATCCATAGAGTTGGAGACCATCACATGTCTATGTTGCCTTCTAGTAAAGAAAATGATTAAGTGGAACCACAAATCATTTCCCTGCATTTGAAGCCACTACCAATTCTTAATGCTTATGATTAATAACAACAAAACCAATACCCTTTCCATCAACAATCCAAAATATGACTTCTCAACTTTCCTGGACAATATAGACATTTCTGGAAAATAATTCTATTATAACCATGTTCTTTTGGGGCAAATAAGGTTACAAAGCTCTGTCGGTGCAGATAGAGACATGTTAACTACTAGATTATGTTATATAACCTGACGTCACATCACTCAAAACTAACAAATCTAGAACAAAAGGGCCATCCATTGTCAAATAATTGGCTCCTAGCTAACGGTAAGTGAGGATTATGTGTAGAGTAAGGAAACATATTGAGAGCTGTAGGTCTCTACAGTTTTCTATCTCTTTTATTCTTTCTTTATTTTCCTTCCAGACAAACAAAATTTGAAGCAAAAAGGCATAAACAAGTCATTTCTTGTGGGGTAGTTTTGGCTTGACTTAAATCTTACCACAATCAATTTCAAGCAATGTGATTGATTATTATATAAAAGAGAAAGCCTAGCTTTTGAGTTACTTTTTAGTTGTTCAACCACCGAAATGAATTTTTTCCTGGCAACAAAAATTTTGCGTTTCTGTAATTCATTTGGAGTTATTATCTATTTGGCAATAATTAAGGAATAACATACGTTCCTGTGTAAACATCTAAGCTGGTAGTGTTGATAAAATGTGATTCCACTGCTACGACACCAACCTGGCTAGATTTCAAATTAAAGGGAAAAACTGATGTGTTACAGCTCTATTAATATCGGTAAAATGTAAAATAGGAATGGCAAGTATTATGTTCGACTGGTTTGATTATGTTTTTTTTTTTTAATAGTTGATACCGAACGTATTAAAAATTTATTGAAATTTATCAACATCAATTCAAATTTTTATTTGGAACTTCAGCATGGTGGAAGAATTTAATAAATTAATTTAAAACAATAACACTTGTGTTGAGGCATAACTCTTGACCCTCGTTTGGTGCCCTGAAAATCAAAGGGTTGGCAAAATAATTTTCCCATCCTGCCCATGCTGCTCTTTGGATGAAGGGTTTTTTTCCCTACCCATCCCGCGCTCAATTCCCAAATGAGTGGGATTTTTTTTTATTTTTATTTATTATTTATATCAAATATATTTATTCATTACTTATTTCAAAAAAATAAAAAAAATTAATTTGTTACATATTATTTAATAATCAATTTACTATACTATAATATTAATTTAATCAAATTTAATTCAATCCCAATTGCACCAAACATGTTACAATACTAATTTAATCCTGTCAAATTTCATCTAATCCTACCATATTCATTTCTATTCAATCTCACGTACCAAATAGTGCTTTATAGTATAATTACTATTATTAGGCTCATTTCTTGTAACTTAAATTTTTGAGTCTCAAACATATTATCAGAGATAGATTGTCTTAATAATCTGAAGTTTGTATATAATTACAACACAAAGCACAAAAGTCTCCTTTTGCATGAATGCAAAAGAATGTGTAAGCACAAATATTTTCAAACGTTTTTTTAATCATTCTAATTCTTAGTTCTACCGGTCACTAATCGTAGAGGTTAAAAAAATTATCCATCACCCAAATCCAAAAACAGAAAATTTTCTAAAAAAAAAAATGTGAAGATAGAAAAGAAAAACAAACATACAAACAAAAATTGCACATAAATTAAAGTTTATTGTTTATTTATTATTATTTATTTGGGTTATATATTGTTTGAAGAAGAAGGAAAGTAGTAGTTGACGAGTTTTCTTTTGGCATTGAGTTTGGTAAATCGGTAATTGCAATGAGACAGTTGAGAAGGAAGGAATAACAAATGAACAGCTACCAGCAGCACGTAAAGCAAATCTTTAACCTTTGAATGCCAAAAGAAGAACAGAATGTAATATAAAAGAAGCAAAAAATTGAAAGTTACCAAAAACAAAATGGACAGGTGGTGTAGGGCCAACAGGATGTTGATTGGTGAAAAAAATAAAAATAAAAACATGTGAGGTAGGGCCCCGATCGAAAGCAAACTGTTGCTCATTTATGTTGTGTTTTCATTGCGCCTATCACTTTCGGTTCTTTTTCTTTTGCTATTTCCTCTCCCTACCTCACTGTCCATTTTTGCCAGCCTATGTGAATTTGAGATCTTCTTTTTTTCCTATTCATAGTTAAATTATAAGAATTAATATTATTGTGTCGTGTGAATAGAATTAGTATTATTATTGCCAATGACCTTTTATTCTACATTATTTAGAATTCTGAAAACTTTTTTCAATGAATTTAATGAGATTTTGCTAATAAACTTAAAAATTTAAATAGATTTTTTATAAATTCCAATTTTCAAACATTAGGATTAGATTGATATACAATGGTATTGATTTTTTTCTGTTGTTACCCTTAGATTTACTGTTGAATAACTATATGATGCATAGTTAGCTGGTCGTGGCGGGGCCACAGCCTTAAAATAATAATTTAGACAAATTTTGTATTTATTTCCCAATTTTATTCTTTTAAATTCTCAATTTTGTAAGAATTTTATTTCGCTCCTTCTAAATATTATATATTAGTTAAACAGGTTTTTTTAAGCTGCTCTGTCTATACATATATTATATAGCAGCATTCCTATGAATTTTCGTAGAGATAATGGATTATTTCATGTAATTTCATTTTAGGGCAATTCTTGAATTTTCTTGATGAGATTACAAATTTTTCTTATAATATATTTCAAAAACACTTCTATGTATATTCGTTGATAAAGGAGTGAACCAAACTGTCTCAATTATAATTGAACCATAACTTAAAGAGGTCAAAAGCAGAACCCATTATTATTATTATTTTTGTTTTCTATATTTGTAAGTAACTGCCATCTTCATGCCTGCTTAGAGGAAGCTTAGAAGTCAATGCCTTTAGTGAGTGTGAGTTTAATGACCCGTGTGTTACTTACCTAACAAATGCAAAAAAAATAAAAAAAAAAAAAAAAAAAAAAGACTTCTTAAACAATTCTAATCGTTACAACCAATTGAAATCTATAATGTCATGCAGCAGCTCGGTGGTTGAAACATTACAAGTTGTTTCTTTTGAAAACAAAAAGGGGTCAATTCAAGATCAGAATTCACGTTATGAACCATCTAAATTGATCGCCATTCCTATTATTCAATTCCATTATGCCACCAATAACATAAGTGTTATGTGATAGATATGTTCACTGTTCAATAAAATAACTCATGAAGATGAGGATATATAAATAAAAATATATTTTTGAATGAATAAGGAGATTGTTAAGATTTATCGAAATAAAACTCTAGTTGTATAATCCAAATATTTACTCCTATAAATTGGAGATAACTATTCACATAAGTTTTAAAATGCATTTGATAGTAATTAAACTCATAATACCTTAACGAATAGGAAAGTATCCAAACTAGGTGATATGTCTAAATAAATAAGGGTTTGATTATCTTATCCAAACACTAAACTTATTCATAAATTGTAGTCTTTGATTGTAAAGATATCAATTCAAGGCTATAATTTATGGATAAAGTTAGTGATTAGATGAGGTAATTAAACCTAATAAATAAATACCCCCTCTCCTTTTTTTTTTTTTTAATAGATAAGATACCTACTCATTTGATAGTGTGATAATTCATTGTCAAACTTTACTTGTACAATTAATTATGCAATAGAAAATGGAAAACAGAATGTTTGTAATTAATGAAATCCACCAATTTTGTTGGTTTGTGGCCCGTGCCCAGCCTAATCAGCATGTATTCTCAAATCAAATAAATGGAGGATGACCAACTTCATTTTTAATTTATAAACGAAGACACAAGTTTTTAACTATTGCAGTAGAGCATTTTCAACAATATTAGCTATTCATTATCTTAACTAAAATAGTTAATGATGTAATATTTTATGGATTTTAATCACTTTTCATAAAAGTTGAATCACCTAGTTAAATATAGAAAGTGTCAATATAACATATTGATGTTAGTATGATATTTCAATAATAACGTGATATGCGATAATTTTTTTTTTTAATAAAAAATTATTATTGGTACTTTTCTCATTTATAAAAAATTTATATTTAAAACTCTATGACATGTGTCACATGTTTATTGGAATGTGATAACAACATTAATTTTTTATAAAAAAAATATAACGTATCACGTTATTATTAGAAGATCACACTAACATCAGCATATCACTTTACTAAGTGTTTCATAGAAGATTTTCCCACTAACCAAATTTTTTCTCTATTAGTTTAATATTTAATTTGAATTAAAAATATGAAAATCTTGGTCAAACACTCTCTCTTTCATGTTATTTTAATATTAATACTCAATTAAAATACAACAAACTCTCTCACCTTTTATTTCAGAGTAATATTAGGTTTCCCAAAAATTTTTTTACTTAAATTCATGTTTAAATAATAACTCCATATCACATCATTTGAACATAATTTAAATAATAAATTACAATACACTATATTATTTAAATATGAATTTAAACAACGAATTTAAAAAGTTTAGCATTACTTATTAATATTAATATTTAGTTAAAATAGAGAGCAAGGATGGAGTGACTTAATCAAAAGTTGTTAGCTAAATAGGATTTTGTTATATTAGCTAAAATTTAGCTAAATTTAAGAGTATGGTTGGAGATACTCTTAGAGTATTTTGATAATTATTCTATTCCTAAACTAAATAGACAAAAAAACCTGTGTAATTTCTATTGAAAAAATATCAAAATCGAATTAGAAACTAAATAAGTGATTAATTCATAATATGAACTCTATTGAAATCTAGAGAGATTAACTTTTACAAATACAATAAATGCAGTTAAGAAATTAAATCCAGATTTTACAATTGTTTTGAAAATTATATGAGAATACTATTTGGGTTGAAAGCAAAGAAAACCAGTCATTTCCATTTGATGAAGTGTGATCGATAAAAAAAAATTCAAATTAAATTAAAAAAAAAAAAAAAACTCAAGCTAATAACAAAAAGCTCCCGATTAGAAAAATTCGTACTCATTAGAATCTTCGATACGACAAAAATTGCTATAATTTTAAGGTTGAAAATGAAAAGCATGCAAATAGTTAATCAATTAAAGAACTCAAAACCAAAACCATTCAAGTATTTATTCTTCTTTAATCTTTACACCGTTCCCCCCCCAAAAAAAAAAAAAAATCAATAACCAATCAAAAAGAAGATTTAGAAGATGGGCCCCATAAACCGAAGGGGCAAAATTGGAAAAAGAGACAACAAAGATGCCAACAAAAGTACACCTAAGTCCTAACAGTAACGCATTCAATGTGCGTGTGTGTGATTGTTAGTCAGCACTACTACACAGTATAGAGGGAAATAAAAGAAAAAGAAGAGAAAAAAAAAAAAGCAGTGAAGATTGACGAAGAAGGAAAGCGATAGTTGTTGTTGTTGTTGCAGTTATCTCTTCCAACCATTTGGTAATCATTTATATAATTTTAATTTATTTTATTGTTTTCAAACAAATCGAAGCCGCGCCTCTTCTCTCTGTTAAAATCCAGATTCCGTTCTCGTCCGTTGAGGCATCATTTTCTTGATCCTAATCTCCATTGATTACACAATGCGATTAGTTTTTCCCGCAAAACTAATCTAATCTTCCATTTCTTGTCGTTTCTATTTACTCTTTTCTCTCTCCGTCGAATAAAGACTTTTTTTTTTTTTTTTCCCGAAGTTTCGTTCATGGAAGCGTCATCGCCAGAGAATTGTAGTGTAAAAGTCGCCGTTCATGTCCGTCCGTTGATTGGAGACGAGCGTCTTCAAGGTTGCAAAGAATGCGTCACTGTTACTCCTCGAAAACCTCAGGTCCTTTTCCTCTCCATAAGACACTCTCCTCCATCTTTCGTTTCATTTTAATCGAATTGATTTTTGTTTCTATTTAGTAAGTAATGTAATCTCACATCACAGTTTGCTTTGACTGTGAAAGTCAAACTGAATTTAACTCACTTGTTTCCACGCTGATTTGTGAAATCATTGAAGAATGTGAATTCGTTGTAGTATGTGTATAGCATGTATATGATTTTGTGTAGCTTCATCGAAATTATTACGGTTATATTGTTGATGTTAGTGTGGATTATTTTGACATTGCTTACAATTTGAACAAAAATGTTGCAGGTTCAAATTGGTACGCATTCCTTCACATTTGATCATGTCTACGGGAATGGTGGTTCTCCGGCGTCTTCCATGTTCGGAGAATGTATCGCACCTCTTGTTGATGGTTTATTTCAAGGATATAATGCTACTGTGCTTGCATATGGTCAGGTAATCCGTAATCTATTTGTTCTGTAGAAAAGCTGCCTTATGGTGTTGAACAAGCTTTCTTCTTCTCTCTCTCTTTCTTTTTTTTTTGTTTTTTTTTTTTTTGTATTTGTGTTTCAATAATTAGTTGACATATGCAATTACTGCAGACAGGATCGGGGAAAACATACACGATGGGGACTGGACTTAAAGAAGGTAGCCAGACGGGACTGATTCCGCAAGTTATGAATATGTTATTCAATAAGATTGAGACGTTGAGGCATCAAACAGAGTTTCAAATACACGTTTCTTTTATTGAGGTACTAATATTTTATGGTCTTCTCAGCGTTGTGCTACATAAATTATTGGTCTTTGTTGTGGGAGCTTTTGGTTTTATCGGTGAGGAATTGATTAGATGTTTTGGTGTCTTGAAGATTTTTAAGGAGGAAGTGAGGGACCTGCTGGATTCTGTATCTATGAACAAGTCAGCGATTAGTAATGGAAATTCTGGGAAAGTTAGTGTTCCTGGGAGGCCTCCGATACAAATTCGTGAATCATCAAATGGGGTCATAACGCTAGCTGGGTCAACTGAGGTTGCTGTTAGTACATTACAAGAAATGGCTGCTTGCTTGGAGCAAGGATCATTAAGCCGAGCAACGGGAAGTACGAATATGAATAACCAGTCCAGGTAAACTACTTTGAATATTCAACTGTTTTTTGTTCCTTTCTCTAATGAAAGATTTCCAAGTGATTAGTTAATTTTAGTTGTAAAATACGAGGTTTTAAGTGTTCACTTCTACTGGTGTGAAATCTAACTTCTTGTATAAGATTACTTGGCTTTAGCTCTGATCATCATGCCTTTACTGAATGCTATTATCTCATAATTTTTCACATTTTAAAATATCTTCCTAGATTTTGACAACGTGTGTAACCAATGAAAGAGGAGGCTTCATAAACTAAACATTGATAAATGTATATTAAATTAAAATCATTGAACCATCAACCATCATAGTCTAATGGCTTGCCTTCCTCTCTATGCATGTTTATTAAAGCCGGTCCCATGCAATCTTCACAATCACATTAGAACAAATGCGCAAACTCGATTCAGTTTCTCCTGATAATGACACTCCAGATGAGGATATGGGTGAAGAATATTTCTGTGCAAAGCTCCACTTGGTCGATCTGGCTGGATCAGAACGAGCTAAAAGAACAGGTTCTGATGGTCTTCGTTTGAAAGAAGGTTGGTGTATTTGCTTATGACTTAATATGTCACTAAGCATGTAATTAGATGATTGACATTCTTTTTATGGCCTGAACAGGTATACACATTAATAGGGGCCTTCTTGCACTTGGTAATGTCATCAGTGCACTAGGAGATGATAAAAAACGAAAAGAGGGCGTGCATGTACCATACCGAGACAGTAAATTGACTCGACTATTGCAAGTAAGATTGACGTTGTGTTAAACTTCTGCTTACGCAATAATTGAGTTCTGCACACATAAATTTGCTTGCTTATTCATTGCTATCTGACGATGAACTCACAGAAGTTTGTACTTACCTTTGGCTTATTTGTCATATCATTATTACATATTTATGTATGTACAGTTGTTTGGACATTGACAGATATATGCTATCATATGCTTGACTAGATATTATGTTACACATCTTTGATTAAATATTATGTTACACATCTAATACCATAAACTTGTGCATTTACTTGTAAATACTTGTCTAATATATGTCGTCTGTAAAAACTAGATATCTTAAACTGTTTTCACAACTATTATTATCTGCAACATTGCTGGGTTTTGCTGTACTTATTGATAGCAATGTTAAGGTCTTTGGTTGATAATGGTCTTAAATCTTTTGTTCTGGACCTTTATTTATCGAAATATGATATACTACTATTTAGTATGTGATAAGTAAGAACTAATCAAACTCTTCTCTCCGCTAGATCTATCTTCATTTTCTTTGATAACCTTCTGAATTATTCCTTTTGGCAGGATTCACTTGGTGGTAACAGCAAAACGGTTATGATAGGTAAATCTATATGTAATTATTTGATTGCACAATAGGATTTTTGCAAATGTAATTTTAATTTTGAAATTTACAGTATTTATTATTTTCGTTATATTTTGCAAATGACACCTTCTTCCAGCTTGTGTAAGTCCTGCTGATATTAATGCTGAGGAATCTCTTAACGCACTCAAATATGCAAACCGTGCTCGCAATATTCAAAATAAGCCTGTTGTAAGTTTCCTGTGTAAAGCTATCATGACTTCTTTAGTTATGCTCCGTACTCTCTGTAATGTGTAGATTGTAAAACTTGATTTAGTTATATATTCCTTATCTCCCAGTGAAAATAGAAGCAACATTATTTCATTATACAGGTTAACAGAGATTTAATATCCAATGACATGCAAAAGATGCGCCAGCAGCTAAAGTACTTACAAGCAGAACTTTGTGCTCGTGCAGGAGGGGTCCCATCTGATGAAGTGCAGGTATGTGCCTTCTATGGAACTCTTTTGGTTAATGTTGGTTGATTATACATCTGTTTGCGAGAACATAATTTGAGTTGGTTTGTGCTGCACTTAATCATTTTTTATTAAACAGGTCCTCAAAGAAAGAATTGCTTGGCTGGAGGCTACTAATGATGACCTTTGTCGAGAACTTCATGACTACCGCAGTAGATGTGCTGTTGTGGAGCACTTTGAAACTGATTCTCAAGTATGTTAAAGAAACTTTAAATTTATTTATTTTTTCTTTTCTTCTCTGTTTTCTTCCAAAAAGAAAATTTCCCTCCTCTTGCATAAATTTAAATATTGGTTCTTTCTTTAAACAAATGGAATATGGTTGTCTTAAATTTATTTTATTAGTTTGGTGACAACTTAGTATAATTTCTGGATTGGTGGTTATGTCATTCATGTAATTTATATCTCAGGAAAGCTCTATCTGTTCTGTAAAAAGTGACGGACTTAAAAGGGGCTTTCAGAGTATGGACTCATCTGATTATGAGATGGATGAAGCCATATCAGGTAAACTGTTAATTTAGTTGTTTTAGTAGAGGCCCATTTATAATGATAATGTTGGATGTGAATGAGCTTCAAGAGTAGCTCCTGTTGATGTAGTGTGTATAATGATTTAGTATGCAATTCACTATGCTGTACTGTTTCTTTTTTTCCCCCTTATTTTGACATGATTGCCAATTTATGCAGGTGAAAATTCCAGGGAAGTTGATGAAGTTACGAAAGAATGGGAGCATACAGTTCGGCGAAATACCATGGATAAAGAACTGAATGAGTTAAACAAACGTTTGGAGCAAAAAGAGGTTCTATTTATAAGTTTGTTTTATGCACACTGATAAATGCTACTTTTATTTTCTGCTCAAAAATATTAATAAATGATTTTTTTGGAAAGGAAGGGCCCTGAAAGTAATATGTGCAATTATAATTAGTAAAGAATTGGAAAGCAGTGTATTTATTAGCATTTTACTTTTTTATTGCAATCAACTCTTCCTTCATCTACTTCATTTAAGCCACTTGATAGTGATGAACAAGCATATTTATTAAACTGGTTTAACGTTCATCAAGCACATATCATGTCATGCCAAGCCATGGAGTACTCTTACTCCCAGACTACATTATAACATCAATAGTTAGTATTCTAATAAACTTTCCATCTTTTGGTCATTAGAGTTTGGCATGGTACCTTTAACTTTACATCTACACTCGGGAATAAGCCATGCCTTTTTAATATTTTTGCAGTCTGAGATGAAACTTTTTGGAGTTGACACCGAAGCACTTAAGCAGCATTTTGGAAAGAAAATCATGGAACTTGAGGAAGAGAAAAGGATTGTACAGGTTGAGTTTTGATATTACAGCATTTTCATTGTTTGCTACACCTTTATTTTGATGGCTGATGATATATAACTTCTCTACAGCAAGAGAGAGACCAGTTGTTGGCTGAAGTGGAGAATCTTGCTGCTAATTCTGATGGACAGAAAATGCGAGATATTCATGCTCATAAATTAAAAGCACTCGAGGCTCAGGTGCATTAAGTTCTATTTGTTGTTATGAACTGTATTGCTTATTTAGTTTTTATCTAATTTAATTATCTAATTCAGATTTTAGACCTTAAGAAGAAACAAGAAAGGCAGGTTGAACTTTTAAAGCAAAAACAGAAAAGTGATGAAGCAGCAAAGCGGTTGCAAGCTGAAATTCAGTATATAAAGTCTCAAAAGGTTTGCATTTTGGTGCTTTAACCTATTTTGGTGCACATTTAGATATCAGACCGTAATGTATTCATGATTTTGAATCTGGTTGCTCTTTCATTCGTATAATAGGTTCAGTTGCAGCATAAGATAAAGCAAGAGGCAGAGCAATTTCGACAATGGAAGGCCTCTCGAGAAAAGGAATTGCTGCAGGTAATTCACTAACAATACATCCATGTTCTCTACCCTTTTTGTTTTGATTATTTTCAATTGCATATGTTCTTGTATGTTGAAAATCACAATTCAATGCATTGCAATTGATCACAAACTTGAGATCTCCAATGAACAGATGAGAATTGACTTGATATTATGCCATCTTGTTTTGATTGAAATCTTTAAATTTGTGGCAAATGCCCATCGCATATGGTTTGGAAAATTTAAAAGACTTTCGATGAAATAACACTGTGCAAGACATATTAGATTTTGACATTTAATGCTTGTTACATGTTTTAGACATAAAAACCAGATTTTTTGCTCCTTCATTTACTTTGGTCTCCAATATGTTTAATGTTATGTTAGCACATCTTATTAAACTTTCTATTACTGATTTTAGAAAATTTAAATCTTTAAGGAACTGTGTCAATGTTTTGACTTTGATTTTTAAAGAATTTGAAGAACCATTTCTGACACTTTTGTATTACCTAATTCTGCCTCGTAATTGATACTTCAAAATTGTTTCTGTTATATTTGAATAGTCATTTTTAACCTGGGCTTGATTTTCTTATCTCATGTCCTGCATTTTGTTGCAATGCTGTTTCTGCATTCTCTTGTACTTCTTGACGTATGGCTTATTATTATATGTCTTGCAATCAGCTAAAAAAGGAGGGAAGGAGAAATGAGTATGAACGACATAAACTTGAAGCCCTAAATCAACGCCAGAAAATGGTAAAGAGTTATCATTTGCTTGTGTTTGATATAGTTATAGAAATATCATATTTTTATGTTGTAATGCTTATATGATGAAAAGACGTAGTGTTAGTCTTAAGAGATTTATCATCAATTTATCATTGTTTAGTTTCTATTTCTGATACATGAGGCTTCTCTTTTATATTTAGTTTTTCTTTTGGAAAGAAATATTGTAACATCTTTATTTTATCTTCTTCTTTTTCTTTTACATGCTTGGAGTGTAGTTGCAATCAGTACCATACTTGTAAAATACTAGATTTACATTGTCTTGGGCTATGTTTGATTTACATTTGTCAAGAGAAAGCCATATAAAATCTCTAGTAGTAGGTTTTGAAAGAGTAATGTTTTTTTTTTTTTTTGTTTGACATCAAGAGTAACAATATTCAAAATCCAAAATTTTGGACATTCAGTCTAGCCTTAGTATGACCTAGTCAGATATGTGTATACTTGGAAGGCAACATCATAGAACTGTGACGATTGATTCAATCCTCTCCTTGTAAAATCCGTGAAAAGTGATAGAGCCTTGTAGATAATAGACCCACTTCTCCTCTTTCTTTCCTCAAATTGGATAGATATGTTGTTAAGATAAAAGAAAATAATAAAACAATACAAAAGCTAGATGAACGAGAGCAATTACTGAAAAGGAAGATGTGCTAATATTTTAGAAATATAGAAGGTTGAAAAACTCGCAGAAAGAAAAGGAAGAAGAAGATTAATTAAACCTGAAGGGAACCCGGCCTCTTTTGAGCACAAATGAAATTTAAAAGAGTATGAAATTAAAAGAGAATGATTTATTTGAAAAATTTTGAGCTAAAAGGAAATTTATCTGAGAGCAACAACTTACTGCTATACAGGACTGAAACTGTAGGGTTGGAATTACAGCCAGGAAAATCTAAAGTTGACAGTATTGGATTAATTAACAAAGTTTCTTTTTTCTCTGAAAACATTGTCAAAACTAAGTTTTTTCCTTCTAGTGTACAACACTTGGATGCTTCTTCTACTTAATTCATTGTACTTCTTGTAGGTTCTTCAAAGAAAGACTGAAGAGGCAGCAATGGCTACCAAAAGGCTAAAGGAGTTGCTGGAGGCACGCAAGTCATCTTCTCGTGACAGCTCCGGTGAATATCCCTTTTCCAGATTTGCAATTATTTAGTCTTCACTATTATTATATATTTAATTGTTTGTTGCATCTTACAGTTAATTCTGCTGGATATACACCAAACATCCAGGTACACATTTTTTCTAAATAATGCTCATAAAGCTGCATGTTAACCTATATTTAGCAAAATGTTTGTATTTTTATTAGCTGGTTGATTGTGGTTGGTCAGTTCTGTTCAATGTGAAACCAGAGCAAATTGTTTCAGAGTAGTTATTTGATTGTCAACCATATAATTAAATTGGGAGCTTGCTTAAGTTGATTATACTAAAAATTTGAATTTGTGGTCTTTTCTAATATGGTAACGACTAGATTGGGTAGTTTCAAACATAACGTGCAGCCACCTGAAGGTGTCTCAATATAAACTTTAATCCTATGCTACAAAAGATGATGGTAAAACAATTTTTTCTTTGTTTTTCATTTTCAGAGCAATGAAAAATCTATGCAAAAGTGGCTTGACAATGAGCTTGAAGTCATGGTAAATGTGCATGAAGTTCATTTTAAACACGAGAAGCAAAGCCAAGTGTATGTTTTGGCCACTATCTTCTCCTTCAACTTGCCATCAATTGTAAGCTTTTGTGATATGAATTCCCTAATTTATTTTTATAATACTGCAGCCAAGCTGCATTGGCGGAGGAATTAGCAGTGTTAAAACAAGTTGACCAGTTATCTTCAAATGACCAGAGTCCCCAGAGAGTGAAAAATGGACACTCCCGGTTTGTGATATGCTTTTTTTTTTTTTTAACCTTTTCTTTGTTTTCCCAGGTTTCATGTATGCTCTTAGTGAAATGATGAGATTTGACAGCATTTTCAAGATATAAACTATTAATCTACTAAAAAAGTCTTATTTTCTTTGAATAAGCTATCTTTTTGTACTTACATGTTTCTGTTCTATACCAATCAGATTGTTGTCCTTGTCACCAAATGCAAGAATGGCAAGAATGGCTTCTCTGGAGAACATGCTGAGCATGTCTTCAAATGCACTCACGGCAATGGGTTCCCAACTTTCTGAGGCAGAAGAAAGAGAGCGATCTGTAATCGGTCGTGGACGTTGGAACAATTTGCGTTCTATGGGAGATGCTAAGAATTTGCTTCAATACATGTTTAATGTAGCTGCGGAAACAAGGTGTTTACACAACCTGGAATCTCTATATGGTTTTGTTTTTAATTTTTTATGCCAATTTGCTCCACAGTTATCCAATGAATGAAGTTATGTTTTGCCCATTTACGAACTTTATGGATGATGGATGAATAAAGATTAAAGTTTATATGGTAATTAGAGCAATGGTATAAGCTAAGCAACAAGAAATGGCAAAAGCCTACTTTCATGCCCTCTCATGTGAACCTGCCTGAATTTATACTTAAGCAGTATATGGAATTTAAAATGGAGTATTATATCCAGTTGATAGTTTGTTAACTGGTGTCATTTCAGAGTGCTTAAGAACATTAGATTCATCATTGCTAATTTAAATCTCTTAACTCTTCTGGTCTGGTTTTTATCAATTTTTTCAAAATAGGAAAAACAAATACTCACTGAGTTTTGGGGTTCATGACATTTCTCTCTGTCCTTCATTTACCTTTCACATCCCCTATTGTCTTGTCTCTTTTAGAAAGAGAACAGGATTTTAAATCTCCTTGGTTTGCGAAGTTCCTGGGGACTTTGCAGGCTGCCAGTAAATTTGATCCTCCTTCCTAGCTTTGTGGCCATTCTAAATATAAATGTGTTAAATGTACTTCTTTTTTTTTTTTTTTTTAACAAAACCACATTCCTTAGCTTTGTCAAGTTTTGCATTCTGTTTGTTCCTCGGTCTTCTTTTCCCTTTTCTGTTTGATAAGAACATTTTCGTTTGCTGTTGGTTGCAATTACAGTTATATAATAGTTGCAGTACACGTGTGTCAACAGGTGCCAGTCATGGGAAAAAGATATGGAAATTAAAGAACTCAAAGAGCAGCTGAATGAGCTAGTAGTCTTACTAAAGCAAAGTGAATCCCAGAGGAAAGAACTCATCAGGGAGCAAAAGATGAGAGAGCAAGCTGTTGCCATTGCATTGGCTACATCAGCTTTGGTGAGATTATCTGCTTAATTTTCTATATTTCTTCATTTCTTGTTTTGCATACAGTATCATTCTCAGCTCTCATAATAATTGTATAGAGCTTTTGAATAGCAAGGTCAATATAAAACATCCTCATATGGGCTGAAGTATTCATATAATAATGTATGCGACCTTCCTAACTTTGTCGTTCTGTCCGTTTGTGTCAACCTTGAAATTTAAGAGACCTATATATTTTCTTGGGTGCTAGTGTGCTACAGAGGAAATTGCTGCCATTTTTTACTCAATTTTTGACTTTAAGCAATGCTGCCTTTTAGTTTTGTTATTGTTCTTAACAATTCTGAAGGGTAATGAACAGGGAAACTCACGTAACTCATCAAAACACTTTCCAGACAGTATGAGTGAACCCTTATCTCCAATGTCACTTCCAGCACCAAAGCAACTCAAATTTACTCCTGGGATTGTTAATGGCTCAGGTAGAGAGTCAGCAGCATTTCTAGACCAGACACGAAAGGTAATATATCTTGTAGATGCTGTCTTTTGGATTGTGGTCTTCTTGCTTGATCACGAAAGTAAAAATGGTTGTGGTTGCAGATGGTTCCAGTTGGACACTTGTCAATGAAGAAACTGGCAACTGTAGGACAAACTGGTAAGCTTTGGAGATGGAAGAGAAGCCATCATCAGTGGCTCCTTCAGTTCAAATGGAAATGGCAGAAACCGTGGAAACTATCAGAATGGATCAAGCACAGTGACGAGACAATCATGAGATCAAGGCCTCGTCCACAGGCTCTAATTGATATGATATGATAACCTCATATTTGCCAGCTCCCCTTTTCCTGTATATACATCTTTAATGCTATATATGATCTGACCCATGGCTGATTACACTATGACTGCAGGTAATCTTTCTTTTACTGCTTTGGCAATTTATGAAGTCTGATAGGGACACTGAAAGTTTACTCATTTTTTTGTGGAGTTATTAATTTTCGTAGTCTGTGACTTGAAAATATAGATGCCCCAACCCCTATGCTTTGGCCTTTTTATCCTAAAATAACGTACACAGTTCCTTGCTTTCACCAAAATTCACAAAAGTTCATGACATGGACTAATTCCCATTCACATTTTAAAGTTTGCAATCTTGTCATCATGAGTATCAAAACTACTGCGTTTTGACCAGGGCACAATCAGCTGTGGAAGTCATACTCGTTAATACTACATTTCTAACCAAGAATTCTTCATAACAGTGTTGTTTATTAATGTTTTTTTTCTCACACTGAGGTATGCAGGAATGTTGTGAATAGGGAAGAGGAGGTTGGTGCTTCACTGATGTTATGGAAGTTACAGTTGCTGGGAATAAGAGAAACTCAAATTGATAATCATCAAATCAAAGCACCTTGTCAGGCTGTTGAGCTAACAAACGAGTGATTAAGCAATGTTGTTGGATATGGTATGTGGTTGTGGTTGTGAGCTGCTGTATGTTCTTTTATTCCTTTTTTTTTTTTTATAATTGTTATTAGTTATGATAACAGAAGTAATTTTCCTGCCACGTGAAAAGTTTTGTTCATAATTGGCCTTCCAAATTGCATTTATTTTTCATGTACATATGCTATTTTTTTGAGCTTGGCAAAGCTTGTCTTAGACATGTAATAATGGCTTTTGTTATAGGAAGAATGAGTTACGAGCTGGTTAGTTTGTGCCATTTCTCTTTTGTAGTGTGTTGAAAGTATATGCTTGTGCAGTATTACGTTTGGTCTCCAACAATGTAGATACTTGGTTCACAGTTCACACAACGGTATTTATCAACTGGAATTTCTTGTTGATTGCTTGTTGCCTGACCTGAAAAATATATGTACATGGATGCTTGTTCTCCAATCTGCTTCGGTGCAGCTTCGAATATCGGCTATGGCAGTCTAAATCAAAACGTAATCAGAACCTAGACGTTTGAGTTTTTACAAGCCGGATCGAAGTAAAACTGTGATGTTTAAAATTATAAGCCCGACTCAGTTTTAAGATTGGGTTGGGTTAATGAGATTCAGCCCGGCTAATCTAATTAACATGTATAATCTGATTTTTTTTTTTTAACTTTTGAGAAACAAGGTAAAGCCAAATAATTTATTCCTGTAAATTTGCAATTACAAACCTATGGATTTATAGCAAACCTACTCCTTATTCTCCAAAGAATACAAAGCATGCTTGGCTAGGGAATGGGCCACCATGTTTACTTTTTAAGGAATCAAAGTTATCATGTTATTTCCCTGAAGAGATAATAAAGATCTAATGTTTGCAACTATCAAACCAATAATCAAATCAAAGGCTTGAAGTTTATGCAAGCTTTAAACAACAGAGCGCATGACACCATACCAATAGAATAATGCATACTACAATACAACTCCATAGCTGTTTGAAGAACCATGAACTCAGCCATATTCGGAGACAAGTTACCAAAAAACTTTTTGGCAACAGCAACCACAACATGTCTTACGTGATTTTTCAAGTCACAGCCCCAACACCAGGTGGACAAGGCTTAAGAAGCAAAGCAACTTCAACATGGAGTTTTAATATTTCAATTGTGGTATTAAGAATTTACCCACCTGATTTCTCTGCTTTTCAATTAGAGCTAATGTCTCTCTAATTCCTTCTTGTTCTATCCTTGTTCGAATATATATTGCTTTCCTTTTCTTTCAGATTCTTGTATTAATAGCATTGACTTTAGCTTGTATAGATATGTGTGTATTCAGCTGTATAATAAAATATACACAAAAGTGTTTTGTAGTTCAACCTTTGTCATATATCACAACTTCTATTATTTATGGTGATATTTGGCATATAGACGCACAGGACATTTGTTTTCAAAATGATTGGATTTATCATCACAATATGTGTTCCTGAAATAAATGCTTCACAGATTCAACAATGTAAGGTTTGTTCTCTTGCTAAGCAAACTAGATTGCCATTTCCTCATAGTTCTATGTGTTTTTGAAATAAATGCTTCACAGATTCAACAATGTAAGGTTTATCCTCTTGCTAAGCAAACTAGATTGTCATTTCCTCATAGTTCTATCTCTACTCATGCTCCATTTGAATTAATGCATCGTGATATTTGGGGAGTATATTAAACTAGGTCTCTTTCTGGTGCAAAATATTCTTCACCATTGTTGATGATTACAATCGTGTTACATGGGTTTATCTTATGTCTCATAAGTCTTAAACTCATCCTATTTTACAATGTTTCATCAAATTTGTTCACTCTCAATTTGATCAAAAAATTAAAAATATTTGCTTTGATAATAGTGAAGAATTTTGCATGACTAGTTTCTTTCACAAGAATGGTATTATTCATCAACGTTCTTCTGTGAACAGCACTCAACAAAATGGGGTTGTCGAACGCAAACATCGCTATATCCTTAATGTTGCTCGTGCTCTGCGATTTCAAGCTAATCTTCCAATTCAATTTTTGGGTAACTGCATTCTTGCATCTAAATATAACTCCATCATTTGTTCTGTTAGAGAAATGAAGCCATTTCATTGGCTTAAGCAAGTAGGTGAAGTTTGAATTGGTATGAAGGAATTGGAAGATAATGAAGTTTCAACATTTTTGATGAAGCACATTTGGCTTTGTGGAAGTGTATTTTATTGACTTTAAATGGTGACATATGGATGGTAAATCCAATTTGAATTTGTAGAGGTGTATGTTATTGACTTGATTAATAACTTAAGCATGAAGCATTCATACCTATATAAAGGCATGTGCATTAGTTCATTCGACCCATCCCAAATCTCAAAATCTCAAGTTCACTTGAGAGTTCTTTTTTCTCTAATTCTTTCTTAAAATTTTAGAGAGAGATTGTATTGTAGTTATTAGTGTAATAAAATTTTTCTAGTTTTAGTCCATGGATGTTTCCCTCACATTGAGGGTTTTACTATACAAATCTCATATCTATTATTTAATTTTATTTCTTCCATTTTTTTTTCAATATTATTCTTCATTTCAGGTTTACGTTGTGATTTAAATAGTATTGGGTCGTCATAACAGTGATATTAGAGTCATAAGTTTCTTTAGAAAATTCTAAGTATGCTTTGTGATTGCAACATTATTTATTTTCTACATCAGAAAAGAATTATTCCTAATTATTGAAAATAAGTGTGATTGTATAGAAGTGCATGCCTAGAAAAATGTTCTAGCTAAAGAAAGACTTAATATTTAAGTGTGTCAATTGTTGCTCATTGACTTGGGCCACTATTCATGAATACGTATACTATTTCGAAATATGGGTATTATTGATGATATTGTTCATTGGATATCTTATGAGTGTTTCACAAAGATGGTGACAAAATTCAAAATTGAGAAGTTCAATGAAAGTAATTTTTCATTGTAAAAAATGAAAATGAAAACTATCTTGAGGAAATATAATTATTTACAAGTAATAGAAGAAAGGCCAGCTGAGATTACTGATGATAATAAGTAAAAATAAATGGATGACAATGCAATTCCCAATCTCCATCTGACCTTAGTAGATGGTGTATTATCAAATGTAGCGAAGAAGAAGACAGCTAAGGAGGTGTGAAACACTATGACAAAATTATATGAGTCCAAGTTACTACACATGAAAATTTTCTTAAAAATGAAACTTGGTAATCTTCGAATGACAGAATCTACAGCAGTAACCGACCACATCAACACCTCAAATACTTTATTTTCTCAACTTTCAGTTTTGGGTCATATAATAGAGGTAAATGAACGTGTAGAAATTCTACTTCAAAGTCTACCCGATTCATATGATCAATCTGTCATCAACTTGACAAATAATATCCTCACAAACTATTTAGTTTCCTATGATATTATAGTTACTGTCTTAGAAGAAGAAAGCAGGTGGAAGAACAAGAAAGACATATTGACAAGTAGTATATAAGTAAAGGCTTTGTCAACAACAAGAGGGAGATCAACGGAACGTGGCCTCAGTGGGAGTCTCAATCGTGATAGATCAAAATCAAGAAGTAAGAAGAATGTCAGTGACAGGACCCTTCCCAGACCTTATCTATGCTCTTGTCTGGAGGATCCTGCCGAGTACTTCAACGGACTTATCGAAACCGACTTGTCGGATCGAAGAAATCCAAGAAGCGAACCCTAACTTCCTTCAACCGGTTTACTCGTTTAAACTTAAAAATTCAATTTTCTTTTAAACTAATTGGAAGTGATAAAATTTTTCTCGATTCTATTTCAAATATTTTTATAAAATTTTCGGTAGCATAACGGCTGCATTTTTGATAAACCAAAATTTACCTGTCAAGAAATTTACACTTCGACTAAAATCTCAAATCCTCCCAACTTCTTTATTCCCAAACATGCAATAATCATCATTATTTTTCCACAAACATACAACCTCAACACCCAATTCTCAATTTATAAGTACGAATTCATGTAAAATATATCTAGATGCATCATATATATAAAATGCATGAATATTTACAAATATACAATTTCAAAATATGAATATTTGTTTCTCAATTACATATCCATCTCATACATAAAGTTTTACATCATCACATGTCATGAATCGCCCACCTATATGTACACAACAAAATGATATCGTCTTGTCGTCTGCGGTGGCACACAATGAAATATAAATAGCTACAAAATAAACAAACAAGTTAGTGTAACGAAGATATAATATCACACACACTAACATGACAATTTACCATTTGTTTTATGATTTCTTTTAAAACCCCCATGTATATCATTTAAACATTCTAACAATCATAGGCGATTATAACTAACGCCAACGTGAAACTTACTAAATTATCTCAACCACTACGTTACGGAATTTACTGCATCGCACGTAGGGCGCTAAAGCTTATCACTGAGCAACTACAATGCGGAATTTTCTGCATTGCAATTGTAGTGCTAAAACTCTGGGCAACTACGAGCGGAATTTACTGCATCGCCACGTAGTGCCAAACTATAAAAATAGCTAACTACGTGCGGAATTATCTGCATCGCAATGTAGCGCTTATACTTTCTATGAAACTGGGCAACTACGGACGAAATTTTCTGCGTCGTCGCGTAGTGCTAACTTTTCTCTAATCTGAACGACTACGGACGAAATTTACTGCGTCGTCACGTAGCGCTAAATCTCATTATATCTTAAGGAATATACATGGGTTTTAAAACTATATTTATTTAGTGCCAAAAGCACAAACTCACTAGTTTAGAGATCTTGAAAACTTTCTCATTTCAATTTCTTTTTATAACTACTTAGCATAAATTTCTATTTCTATATAAGTTCCATAGGACCCTATACACTCAAACTTTAACTTGATATTGAAGATCATTTTCATTTTCTTTTATTACTTAACTATTACATTCATTACCAAAATCAAGAATTGACATGAACTTGTAAAAGATCTTAAGTGGCGAACCACTTACAAGTCACTTCAAATTTCTTCACCACCTCTCCAACACTCCTTTTCGCTTCTTGAGGCTCTCCTACAATATAATCCAACCAACAATCTTGGTTTAGGATTCAAAAGATATTACAATTTCACTTTATTACAATCTCATACATCAATACATAATCATATTATATCCTTGAAAATCTTCCACTCACTTTCTAACCCAAACTCTTTATATCTAAACTCATTCAACTATCCACAATTTATTCACTTTAGATTCAACACATGCTTTACCAATAGATCATTTAGTCTAACTCAATATATATATTCTTTACTTTACTTTATTTTCCCTTAACAATCATACTTCCATTCAATTACTTCCTTTGATGCTCAATTATTCAAACACATCATAATCACCATCCAAACACCTATAATAATTCATTCAAGAACTTCATCATTTACTCACATAAACTTTCAATAAAATATATTAACTAGTCAATTATTTTATCCATCAACATATATTCTCAAGAAATTCATAATTCCATCAACTTTCTAATTAATATTCTCACATCCATTTCTATTTATTTCTTTGACATTAAAATACTCAAACACTTGATAACCATCATCAAATACATGCAATCTATTTGATGACAATTTCACCTCCACACTTAACTTTAACCAACTTAATTATTTATCTTTCCAATTTTCATCTCTCTTGCATCCTTTGATACCAACCTACTCACTTACATCCCATAACCTTATACAACTCATTTAATTATTTAAAGCAATCTCAACATATATGAAAACAACAATTGCTCAAGCACTAGTATAATTATTCACTAACTTAATTCTTTGTTTTTCTTTTCAAGATTTTCTTTCAATCAACATAGTTTCACATATAATTTATTTAATCATCCAAATACTCTCATTATCTATTCTTTTATGATTCATTCACATACTAACATATAACAACTTTATTCATCCTTTTTCATCTCAACAAATAATCACATATAAACACTTCAACAATCATCCATCAACTCAATTACCACCTTAAACTAAAGAAATCAATTAAATCTCATCAACCTTTACTTATCAAACTCTAACCCTTACCTCTCAACAACCTTGATCCAAGCTTCTTGATTCTTTTCCTTCACTTCCAAGCTTATATTGATGATGATTAACCTTGATTTAGTTCATGAAATTCATTAAAACTTCATATAAATCCATAACTAAAAATATCCATCAACCAACTACAAAATCACTTCACTTACCTTCACTCTTTCTTGATGAAGGTGGATGGGTTTGAGAGATCACAAAGCTTGGATCATCTCTTCTTCTTCTTCTCCTCCTCCTCTTTCACGGCTGCTGGACGTCTTCTTCTTCTTCCGGTTCTGCTCTCTCACGTCCAGCTCTCTCTCTTTTCGGTTCTGATTTTTCTTTCTCACGGTCTGCAGCTTTTCTTCACGATTTCTTTCTCCTTCCACCGACTTATCTCTCTCCCAAACATCCACCAAGCCTTCACTTATATACTCACACATATTCCATGCCAATTTTGCCTTTAAATTAACTCTCAATTCACACAATTGCCATCACATATGCATGGAGACATTTGGTTGGTTAATTATTTCATCCAATTCATTACTAACAACTTATTCCATTTCATTAATTAACTTTCAACCAAATCAATTGCTTTTTGATTTAAAGATGTCACAACCTTATTGGTCTTCATCCAAGCACATGGATTGTGCTTCTTTGATGAATAACTTTTCCTACACATATGTTATTACAATTAACTTAAATTTTAATCCTCGCTTAACACCAATAAATCCCAAAAATATTCTATGGTCATCCTATCATCAAATTGATCATGCAATACTCTAATTAGACATCTTAACCTCCAATTTCACACTTTGAAAAAATTTCAATCGGCTATATACTCGTTAAAATTCACAACATTCTCAACGAGGGTATTTTTATCTAAAATAATATTCGGAACCTTTAAAATCCTCTCAAACGAACTCATCTTTACTCCGTTTCAGCTTCTAATAACTCTAATTCATATTCTGGAGCTGTTGATATCTGGGATCCATTTTCCAAAAATCACTATTCATGCAAACATTATTCACTGAAAACACTATTCACCCGAAAATACTATTTACTGAAAAATTTTTATTTCACGAAACTTAAGGAAATCTTCATTTTTTCGGAAATCACTATTCACTCAAAAATACTATTCACACAAAATCACTATTCATCTGGAAACACTATTCCGTCCGAAAATACTCTTTATCCGAGAAATACTATTTCTTCCAGGGAAATGAAATTCCGGGTCTTACAATGAAATTCAATTAATTTTAATGTAGAGATTTATTTTAACTCTCTAATCCATCTTTTAACACTAAGAGATAATAGATCGAGACTAGGGGTTTACAGTCAGATGCTACAACTGTGATAAGAAAAGCACGTCAAAAGTGAATGTTAGCACAATAAAAAGAATAAAGCTTATGAGTCATCAAACTCACGAAGATGTGTAGCAAGTACCTCAGATGATAATGATGTCTTATATAGCGAAGCAATCACTATTACAAAAAGCAAATTATGGTTTGCTAATGTTTGGATTCTAGATGCAGCAACCATCTGGGACATGACCTTTTGTAGAGAACGATTCCACACATATGAACTTATCTTAGGAGGATCTATATTTATAGGTGATGATCATGCTTTAAATATCACTAGTATCGACACAATCAAGAAAAAGAAGCACGATGGTACGACATATAGAGGGCTTGAATAAGAATTTATTGTCTTTAGGATAATTTGATGATCTTGGATGTAAGACTCATATTAAGAATATGACGTCTTGAAAATTGTCAGAGAAACGCTTATTATTATGAAAGGAGAAAATATTATGGCCAATCTATACATGTTAAAAGAAAAAACACTAATAAAGGCTAATTCATGTGTTGCATCAACCAACTATGGGGAAAAGTCAATGATAATGTGGCAACGCAAATTAGGCCACATGTCTCAATAAGGTTTGAAGATTCTCTTCAAACGTAGATTGCTTTCTAGGCTTAAAATAGTAAATCTACCATTTTGTAAGTATTATGTGATGAGTAAGCAACATATATTAAAGTTCAATAATTCTACTGCTTGGAGCAAATTCATTCTAGATTTGATTTATTTTGATATTTGAGAATCACTAGATATGTCCCTAGGAGGAGTAAAATACTTTGTATTATTCATTGATGATTACTCCAGGAGAAGTTAAGTGTACCTTATCAAGAGAAAATCAGATGTGTTTCTAGTGTTTAAAACATTCAAAGTGCAGGTAAAACTTAGATATAAGAAAAAGATCAAGTGCTTAAGGACAGATAATGGAAGAGAATATACAGACGAAGAGTTTCTTACTTTTTACAAGCAAGAAGAAATCGAAAAACAGTTTACAATCACATACACTCTTCAACAAAATCGGGTGACAGAGCAGATGAATGAAACTCTTATAGAAAGAATAAGAGCTATATTAAAGATTAGGGATGGGTGTTTTCGGGTTAAGTTGGGTTGAAAATCTCTCAACTTAACGTGGGTTAGGTTGAAAAATTTTCAACCCAACCCAACCCAATAATAGTCAGGTTAGGTTGGGTTAAGTTAATCGGGTTGACAATTAGCTGAAGTACAAAAAGACAATAACATAAGGTGATGGCTTTTGGAGAAGATATGACTTGATTGCTATAAGAGTCATGCCAGACCCAGTTTCCAGACATATAATAGTATTCTTTGTAATAGTAATATCCAATGCTTCCAACTGATAACTACAAAAACCCCACAAATATAACTAATCCAATCATCAAACAAACATTAATAAACTCATTGACACAAAAGCAAAAGCACCAAAAAAATAAATAAATAAAGAAAAACAACCTTCTAGCAAAAGCAAGCAAATCAGTAAACACTTGTTGAGTCATGTCTATATCCATGTTTGATGATTCCATCACTATTAGATCAAAACCAAAAACATCATAAAAAATTCAAAACCCATATAAACTCATCTACCAAATTCAAAAACCCCCATTTGTCTACATGCATTCTCCTACAAAAATCCACCAAACAATACATCAATGCACCAAACTCAATCGTCAAAAAGCTTCCCTTTTGTTCTCTCAACAACAAAGACACACATACAAGCCCATCATCAAAACTAGAAACAAAAACCATGCAAACCAATCAAACCCACATAAACTCATCAACCAAATTCGAAACCCCTATTTGTTCACCTGCATTCTTCTACAAAAAATCTCCCAGAAAAGACGTCAATGCACCAAACTCAACCCTTAAAAGACATCTTTTTTGTTCTCTCAACAACAAAGACATGCCCACAAAACCTATCATCCAAACTAAAAGCACAAAAAAAAAAAAAAAAAAAAATACAAAACAATCAATCAAATCTCATACCAAAATATTAAAATAAAGACTTATCAGTTAAAAAAAGAAAAAGTTTTAACTTGAAAATACGATTAGTGCACAAGAAATCAGTTTAGGTCAAACATGATAAAGCTTCAACTGATTAAGAACAACCCAAATTAACATAATCACACAATGAACCACTTATGGATTAAATCATTTAAAAGTAATGTAAAACACATTAACTCAAAAAAAAAAAAATCAAGAAGCCATATAATATAAATATATAATCAAAGAAAAAAAATCTTAATTTACATAAAATCAACTTAATTAGCAGGAGAACAAACACCTGTGGAGTTGTATCGAGCGACATCGATCGGCGGCAGATGGAATGGATGAAAAAAAATAAGAAGAGACAGATGGAGTGGAGCGGAGCAGAGCGGCAAAAGAACAGAGCAATGTGAGAAAAATGGGTGGAAATTAAGGTGGAGTAGCTAGGGATCCATGTCATATTTTATATGCTACTGGGTAGGGTAGGATTTATCAGGTTGCTCAAAAAACCCAACCTAACTTGAGATACTATCCGATTATAAAATTTTAACCTGAGTCGGGTTTGTTATAAAGTGTAACCCAACCCAACCTGATAAAAAATTATCGGGTTAGGTCAGGTTAATTAGGTTAGGTTAAAAATGTCTATCCCTATTAAAGATTGCAGGTTTATCCAAGTCATTTTAGGTAGAAACAGTCAAAACCGGCTATTATGTGGTAAATCGATGTCTATCCACAATAATTAAGTTGAAAACATTAATGGAGTTGTGGATCGGTAAACCGGATAATTATTCTACTTTACGTTCGTTTGCATGTCCTGTGTACGTGATGTAAAATATTTAAGAAAAAACAAAGCTTAATTCAAAATCAAGAAAATATATATTCTTAGGGTATGCTGATGCAGTGAAGAGGTATCGTTTGTGGGATCCCACTATCTATAAGATTATCATCAGTAGGGATGTTCTCTTTGTAGAAGATCAACTTCAAAGAAATGGAGATAATAGCACTTCAAAAGAAAATTCATGGACCACAATTGTACAAGTGGAAAATAATTCAGAATATAAAAATTTAGATTCTTCTAAAGCAGAACTAGAGCATGAAGTGTAAGAACCAATAAAGACGAGGCTCCAGAAATTCAACGATCAACTTGAGATAGGAGACCACTAGTATGACACTCAGAGTATATTACAGAGAGTAATATTGCATACTATTTTCTAATAAAGGATGGAGAGCCTTTAACTTTCCATGAAACTATAAGCAGTCTAGATGCACCTTTATGGATAATAGCAATACAAGAGGAAATTGAAGCTTTACATAAAAATAAGACACAGAAACTTGTACCTCTACCACAAGGTCAAAAAATCATTGGAAACAGATAGGCCTAACATCAAATAGGATGACAATAACCAAGTGGAGTAGCATTGTGCAAAATTGGTGATGAAAGATATCCTCAAAAAGAAGGTATTGATTTTAATGAAATATTTTCCCCAATGGTTCGACTTACAACAATAAAGACGGTCCTGGTAATGTGTACTACATTTGATCTAAACTTAGAGCAGTTAGATGTGAAAATTGCATTTCTTCATAGAGAACTTGAAGAAGAAATTTATATGCTACAACTAGAAGGTTTTGCTGAAAAAGGTAAAGAGAACTTAGTTTACAGGTTATATAAATTTCTGTACAGTTTAAAACAAGCACCAAGGTGTTGGTACAAGAGATTTGATTTCTTCATTATAAGTCCTAAATACAACAAACTTAATTCAAATCATTGTACAAACTATAAAGGGTTTGAAGATAGTGATGATTTCATTATCTTGTTGTTGTATGTGAATGATATGTTAGTAGCAAGCCCCAACAAAGATCAAGTCCAAAAATTAAAAGCACGGTTGGCTAGAGAGTTTGATATGAAAGATTTGGGTCCAACAAACAAGATTTTAGAGATGCAAATTCACCGAGATAGAAAAGACAAGAAGATTTGGTTATTTTATAGAAACTACTTAAAAAAAATCTTGTGTCACATCAACATACAAAATTGTAAGTCAATTTCTACCTCTCTTCTTGTGAATTACAAATTATCTTGATATATGAGTCTTAGCAGTGAAGGGGAGATGATAGAGATGTCTCGATTGTCATATACATCGGTAATGGAAAGTTTAATGTTTATTAATATATGTATAAGATCAGACATTGTATAAGTAGTGGAAGTAGTAAGTTGGTATATGACGAATCCTAGTAAAGAGCATTGAAATACTATGAAGAGGATTCTGAGATACATAAGAGGAATTTCAAATGTTGCATTATATTATGGAGGATCAAAGTTTGTAGTTAGAGGCTATGTGAATTCAGATTTTACAAGGGATCTTGATAAAAGAAAATCCACTACAAATTATGTGTTTATGATTATAGAAGGAATTATGAGCTAGGTATATGTACGTTCGAAAATGGTCGACCCAAAGATTCAAGGGCCTAGACTGCGAACGTGGTAATTAAATGGTGATAACTGTAATAAATGTGTAGTAATGGATGTTTAAGGTTGGTATGTTATAATAAAGGTAAATGAATGTTTGTCGTGGCTGATGAGATAGTAATGGAACAATTAATACAGAAAGGAGGGGAAGAATGAATATAAAACACAATATTTTTACATGGTTTGGTGACTGCCCCTACGTCCACGGGCCACTCTGAGATAATTTCGGCAGAGTGATGGTATACTAGTGTGCTTCAAAACTTGATACAGTAAAACTCTTCCCTACTTAAGAGGGGGAGAGATACAAAAGAGTGTTGTACACGTTACAAATGATAGTAATTTCAACTAATCCTGACATAAACCATACTGCATTTATTATAAAAACAATGATTATTTCTTTCATGCGCATATCTGCATTTAATGCACCAGGAGAGGTCTTCTTTTCATTAAATGCACAGCCGCCGCATTGAATGCTCCTTGACAATTGTATAGGTAGCTCCGATGTGAAATCAGGGGAGTTAGTGGTTCTGATGACTTGCTGCATAAGGCGTCTTCTGGAGCAGGCTCTCGATCTGGTGGGCTGCTCGGGGTAGAAGGATACTGAATTGGGCTGGAGATGTGCTCGACCTTTTTCTGCATCTTGCGAGCTCCCGAGCTCACGATCTCGCTGTAACGAGCTGGAGGCCGGACCTTTTGGGCTTTCGTTCCTACTCATATCTGTTGGGCTTTTACCAACCCATTTACCCAAGTCGAGAAAATGAGCATAACACAAGCCCCCCAACTCTTAGTGCGATTGCGGACTGGGAGCTGATTCAAAATGCATTTGGCGCCCGTTTACGAGCTCTTGAGGCATCGCTTCATTCTCTGACCTGTAATCGTTGACACATGACGATCACGCAGGTATCTGAAACCGCTAACACGTCTTGGATAGTGCGCATTAAATGCGCACGTCTTGTAACTGACGTTGTATGATGGTAAAGGACCGAGGTCTGCGCCTAACCGTAAGATCCGTGATGGTTACTCCTTTTGCTGGATCGAACGGCTAGGGAGAATGAGTCTGTGTCCATATAAATCAGAAGTCACTATCGTCTTCCATTTTTGCTTCTTTAAAACGAAACATAAATACTTTTTCTTCAACGTCTTCTTTTCTGCTTTTTCTACATTTTCTCAACAACTTCTTTCAGAATCATCACTTCATAGCCCAGACTCCACCTCGAGCATACACAGTAAGTTCTCTGACTTCACTCTTCGCATTTTGATGGTTTTTGATCTTTGGCATGATTTTTGTTTTCTGGTTCTGAACTTTGAGCTTCACATGTTTGCCTCATTCTGTAAAAATTGTTTTGCTTGTTGCCTTACACCTTGTGTTTGATGGCCGGAGTGGCTTCACTGCCAATGGATTGCAATACTTGTCTGCGAGAATTTTTGTACTTGAGATTGAACATTAGGCATAGTATGACTCTTATTGTGGCTATTCATAGGCTTTTGTCATTTGGTGGTGTGATCTTGGAACTGTTTGATAGAGTGCCTGTAGCAATAGGGTTAGAAATTTCAATATTAAGAAACTCTTTTTTACTTGGTGGGTCTGCGTCCTGAGCCCACATTACTGGTGGTGCGATGCGCGACCTGACGCATAGGGTTATGGATTTAGGAATTCTTTAGGCTCACTGGGACCGATGTGTTTTCAATGTTTTGACGTCGCTCTTTCCTGTTTTGTAGATGTCAGGCCGTTCGCGTAGGGACCACTGGGTAGGTGAAGAGGCTTCTGCTTCTGAAGAACAGGTGGAACAGCAGGTTGGTACTTCACAGGGCGCGACCTCCCAAAGGAGAGAGGTAACAAGAGGGCCTGTGGGACGAGTTGGACCATCGGTTTCTCGACCTGTAGATGAAGGGAGAGCAACTTGGGTACCCTTTTATTACAATGTTTCCAGTGTAGATCTCCCGATGTTGCAAACTTGGGCTCGGGATTTTGCCTTCCCACTTGGTTGCCGAGCTAACGTGCCGAATAGGAGCAATCATGCAACTTACCCACCCGAAGGTTTTATAGCAATAAGCTCCGAGCACATTGAGTATGGGTTCAGGTTTCCTGTCCACAGCTACCTGATTGACCTACTAAACGATCTCAAGTTGGCACCTTTTCAGCTGACACCCAACTCTTATGCCCAGATAACTTCCTTGGCTGTTATTTTTATCAAGAACGGGCTTGGTCCTCCTACACCTCACATCATTCGCTATTTGTACAGTTTCAAGGGGACCCACGGACGCTAGGCCGAGCCAAGGGATGGGATGTATTATATTTCAGCTCGTAACTCCCCCTATAGGCATTACTTGCCCAAGAGTAGCATCAAGTCCAATGTGGGAGACTACAAGTCCCACTGGATTTATGTCACCTGCTTTTCTTTGCACAATTTAAAAAATCGATCTTTTGTCTGGCTTCCATGTGAGTATAGATTTAGCTCGTTTTTTTTTTTACTTTCTCATGCTTGTCTTGCAGACACTTCTGCCAGCAAGATCTATCTTACTGATGAGGAGATTGCGACTTTGGATGCCTTCGCAGCAACTAAGAGAGATAACGACGACTCGTTCCCTTCGGGCTCCGAGCTACAAGCTTATGGTCTAGCCCCTGCATTTGGTCGCGTGCCCCTCAACATACACAGCGATCTTGAGGTCCGCGGTCAGAGGAGTGAAGTTTGCTCAATACTTGAATTTCCCTCATCTTTTGAGCCTGAGCCCTTTCCAGCTCCTGGACCCGAGCCTTCTGCAACTCTTGAGCCCGAGCTTCTTCCTGCTTCGGAGCCCGAGTTCTCTCTATGAGGCATCTCGAGCCCGTCTACGAGTACTTCTTCCAATAAGATGGACAGGTTAATCTTGGATGTCTCTCCAGTTCGTACCGTACCTAGATCCGTGGAGCCAGAGGTCGTAGTTCTAGATGGTACTTCGCCAGATACCCCTCAGCGGGTGTTTCCTCAAACCGATGTAGTAGCTGTTCCACAGGCTAGTCCGGCTGCAGCACCCAGAAAACAAGCCCCAAAGGCAAAGGGGCAGAAGAAAACTGGTCCTCCCATAGCTAAGAGGGCCAGAACTCCTACAAGGGAGAGTCTGCCAGCACCAGAGCCAGAGCCCGTGATAAGAGACAAAGAAAAAGGTGTGGCCGAGCCCTCAGCCCCCAAGCGTCACAAGGCAACTGAGGTCGCGAGGTCGAAATGGCTGTGGCTGGCGGAGGTCCAAGCATCCAAGCCCTAGGGCAGCCTGAGGAGCCTCAAGAATCATCATCCATGGACCCCGAGCTGCAAGCTAGGATGCTGACAGAGATGCGGTACCTTGACGATTTCTTACAACTTGTACCGCAAGTACTGGAGAACCGAACCCCGAAGCTTCACAGGGAGGATTTTTCTGGTCCGAGACTGGCACTTTATGTAGCTCGACATTCAGTATTGGTAAGTAGACCCACCTTCCTTTTAGTTGGTGTCTTTGACTTAAGCCTCATATATATTTCCTTTTGTAGATGAATATGGTAGTGAAGAAGCTGATGAAGGAAATTGAAGAGCAGCATAATGAGAGGGCTGCTTTTAGAGCTGTTGAAGAGGAGCTCGAGGCTGAGAGAAGGAGGCTGCAAAATGAAATTGGTCTCCTTCAAGAAGAACGTCAGCAGCTCGAGAATAAGCTTAAGGATGCAGACACAACTCTGTCTCAAGAGATAGCTCGTGGGGAAGCAGCCACTCGCAAAATTCGAGAGGAGCTGGATAAAGCCAAAGACGAGCTGACTGTTGCTGTGGCGCGGGCTGGTGCTGTCGAAAAGAAGGCTGAGGCTTCTACAATAAAAGCTGAATATGCGGAGATGAGAATTGATATTGCAAACAGGAGGGTCGAGGCCACTTGAGAGAGGGCTGAGGCTATAGAAAGAAAGGTCGGGGATGCAGAGAAGCAAGTCAGCCAGATGTAATAGGAAGTGGCTGCGCTCAAGGACGAGCTTGCTAAGGCACAAGAGGAGGTCGTCTGAGGGGGAGAACACATTCGAGCTCGGATTGCTCGAGAGCGAAAGAATGCTACTGCAGAGATTGAGCATGCGTTTTTGTACACAATCTGGCGGCGCCATTCGGACATAGATTACTCGTTCTTCAGGCCGGCTGTGACTACATCGATTCGGAGTTTCATGGAGCATGCAGCCAGTATTTAGGGCGCGCAGCAGGGCGGTACCTCTTCAACTTCTCCAGCTGCTCAGCCAACACCTCCAGACCTCCAAGTGGATCATGCTCCAGCTCCTAAAGGTCCTTCAGTGTGCCAAGATCCTCCTGTTGCTGAGACCTCAACAAAGTCCCAATTGGATCTTCCTCCCTCGGACGCACCTGCCAGCACTTAGATAGGTTTTCAGTTTCTTTTCACTGGCATTATAATCTTTGGATCTTTCCTCCTTCTGTGGGGACTTTCATTTTTACTTGAATTTTTCATCAATTTTTGTGTTGCATAATGGGCTTTCAGCTCGAGGATGCTGTACATGATTTTCCTGCAGTTTAAATTTTGACAAGTAATAACATGTATATGTAGCAAATATGATTGAATTGTGCTTAATTGTCTATAACGAGCTATTGTCGAGATTTTCTAATAAACATGTCATAATCAAGGTCTACAAACAAATCACAATCATGATAATAGGTTAGCTCATAAGTTTATAACTTGCAATCAATCTAGTTGCATGTTAGTATATGATAACACATTTCCGCGTAACCGTGTAAGTACTTATAGCTCGTGGGAAGTGCTCACTCAAGCATGCCCACTGCGCCCAGGTTCTTAAGAGCTTTTAGTAGCATTTTCCCGAACTTTGATGACTTCAACCCGTTGAAGCACTTAAGAGACATCAATGTGGTTTGAGGGCAATCCCTTACACGAGAAGCCCCTCTCACGAGGTCGCGAGGTAATTTTAGTATTTGAGAGCCGTAGCCCCTTTCGCGAGATCGCGAGACAATTTTAGGATTTGAAAGCCATAGCCCCTCTCGCGAGGTCGTAAGGCAATTTTAGGCGGACTGTAACTTTGGTAGATTCTTCGAAGTGATTGGAGGTCCACAGTTGAACCCTCTAGGACGCGGAAATCGCCACCCTTTCTGGGGATGAGACCTTATTGTACTGTTAATGGGCCTCGTATAGCGCCCTCCGGGGTGCAAACAACAACCCCTTCCGCAGGCGAGACCCTCATTGCAACTCCTTCCACAGGCAATAACCTTCCAGAGTGCAGTAATAGAGTTTTCAGATAGTCCCCTCCAGAGCGTACAGATGACAGCTCATTCCACGGGTTATATCTGGATAGTCTCCCCTTCCACAGGATCACCTTCAGGGGAGCCTATAATAAGTATTTCCTTGAGCTGTACCTTCGGGGCGCGGAGATCATGAGTAGCTGATAATAGTTCTACAGAATATAGGAGAAGATGGCTAGCAAATCGCGAGCTCTCCATAGGAAGCATTGGCAATAATCCTTCACTCATCAAAATAAGATGCAGCTTGAAGATCGCGGAGTACAATTCTAGTATACAGCAAATTTCAGCTCACGATCTCGCACGAATTTGTCAGTGTTAGACAATAGAGAACTTGATCATGGGGGCATTTTTATGGACATATATGATTGGGGGAAGTGCGCTTGTTAGATGGTTTATAACCTTGTGGCTATTTGTACAAGTCTTTCGGACGTGGGTGATTTCTTGGATGAATGCAAAGATGTCTTCAAGAAGCAATGCGTAATAAATGACAGCTCGCTTTATAGAGATAGATTCCAGCTGTCATCGCTTGTTATAATAATCATACTCCGCTCGTTCAATTGTTTTGTTTTCTGCATTAGCATTTGTACAGGTAGCAACAAATAGGTGAAATCACTTTACAAATAATCATCAAAAAGGAATTATGTACAAAAGTCATAGAACGAGCTGACAGTTTTAGGTGTAGTAGGGACGGAGGTGTTCTGCATTTCAGGCCCTTGGGAGTTTAGATCCGTCCATGTTGGCCAAGTGATAGGCGTCGTTTTCCAGGCTCTCCTTGATGAGGTAGGAACCTTCCCAGTTTGACCCGAGTGCTCCATAATTTGCCTTGCGAGCTGCAGGGAGGATCAGCTTTAGAACTGGATCACTAGTTTTGTAACTCCGAGTTCGGACTTTCTTGTTGTACTATCTGGCCACCCTTTGTTGATAGACTGTTACCTTTAAGCGAGCCGTCTCTCTTGCTTCTTCAACAAGGTCCAGATTCGCAGCGAGCAGCTAGTCATTGTCTTCAGGTCGAAACGTTGTTCTTCCCTGGCTTGTAACTTCGAACTCTGTTGGGATCATAGCCTCTGACCCGTACACCATGGAGAATAGAGTTTCACCAGTAGAGCTGCGGGCTGTGGTTTTGTAGGCCTAAAGTACTTTATGTAGTTCATCCACTCAAGCCCCTTTCCTTGCTTCTAATTTGGTCTTCAAAGTCTGTTTAATGATTTTGTTCACAGCTTTGACCTGACCGTTAGTCTGAGGGTGGTCTACAGCTGAGAAGCTCTTCACTATCCCGAGCTCGTTGCAAAAGTCAATGAAGTACTAGCTGGTGAATTACGTCCCATTGTCTGTTACGAGCTGCTGAAGAACTCCAAATCTACATATGATGTTACTCCATACAAACTTCTCAATCTTCGAGGTGGAGATCTTTGCGAGTTCCTTGGCTTCAGCCTATTTGGTGAAGTAGTCTACAACTACTACTGTATGCTTGAATCTCCCCCGAGCTGTTGGCAAGGGTCCAATCAAATCCATTCCCCAGATCGCGAAGGGTCATAGGCTGACCATCTACTGAAGGTAAATTGGTGGAGCTCAAGAAACTTTGGCGAATCTCTGGTACTTATCACACTTCTTGACTAAATCAACAGCATCCTGCTTCATGGTCGACCAATAGAACCCCTATCTGAGTACCTTCTGGGCAAGAGATAATCTTCCTGCGTGGTTCCCACAATGTCTAGCATGTATGTCCCTCAGCACGGCCTCGCAGTCCTGGCCGTCAATACAGTGTAGAAGTGGGGCTGAGAAGCCTCTTTTGTACAGCCTATCATCATAAATACAGTAGCAAGTTGCTCTAGCTCACAGGCAACGTGCCTCTAACTTGTCACCTGAGAGCTTTCCTTCCTGTAGGTAGTTCAGCAACGGGTTCATCCAGGAATCGGGGTGGACAATTTTAATCATCATTGCATCTTTTCTCTCTATGCTTGGAGCTAATAGGAACTCTACTGGTATAGATTCCAGGAGGTCTGCGTCCTGCGTGGTCGTTAGCCGTGCTAATGCATCTGCATGAGAGTTCCGAGCTCGCGGGATCTGATTTACTTCAACCCATTGGAAAGCCCCCAGCAACTCCTTGACTTTCTGGAAATACTCTGCCATCTTTTGCCCTCTGGCCAGGTACTCTCCTCGAACATGACACACAACAAGTTAAGAGTTACTAAAGACCTTTAACTGCTCAGCTCGTACCTCCTTTGCTAGACGGAGTCCAATGAGCAATGTCTCATATTCGACCTCGTTGTTGGTCGCCTAGAATTCGAACCTCGGGGCGCTGAGGATTTTATGGCCTTCCCGACTGATCAATAACACTCCAGCTCCTGAGTCGTGTTCGTTGGAGGACCCATCCATGTATAGCTCCCACGTCGGGCGACCTATGGTCTCGTCCTACGCCTGTACGAGTCCTGTGAACTGTGTAGTAAAGTCTGCAAGAGCCTGGACCTTGACTGCTGTTCTGGGTTTATACTCGATGTCGAACTGGGCGAACTTTGTAGCCCAGTTGAGCAGTCTGCCTGAAGTAACTGCCTTCTGAAGGACCTGCCTGAGAGGATATTGTGTGAGGACCTCGATCTGATAAGCCTAGAAGTAAGGACGAAGCTTCCTTGACGTGATGACCAGGCAGTATGCCAGCTTCTCCATGTGTGAATACCTGGTTTCTGCGTCGACTAGCCTTTTGCTAATGTAGTACATTGACAGTTGCATCCTCTCATCTTCTCTTACCAAGGTCGCGCTCAATGCGTGCTCAGATACCCCTAGGTATAGAAAAAGCTTCTCTCCGTCCTTCTGCTTTGACATGAGGGGAGTTTGGCCCTTGTAAACCCCTAGTCTCGATTTATAACTTCCTAGCGTTAGAAACTAGATGATGGAGTCAAAAGAATAGATTTAGTTAACGATTATCCAAATCGGAATATTTCGGGAATTAATAATCGTTTAGGACTATTCGATAATCGTATTAAAGAAAATAAAGTTAGATAAGAGGAAAGTTATATTTTTACAAATAAGAGATATATATATATAATTGATAATGTGGGTAAATCCAAAAGTTAGAACGTTATTAAATAAATGTCCATAAGTATTAAAGTATTACTAAGTGATTAAATAAGTATTAGTGATGATCCAACAAATCCAATAGAAGCAAAACTTTCAAAAAAATAAAAGAGGAAGGGTGTAGTAGCAATTAAGCAAACAAGAGAGGGAAATTGTGTGAATTGGAAGAGATGAGGTCAAGAATTTCAATTATTGAAAGGTTGAGCCTATATATATGGACACTTATCAGATTTTTTGGAAAGAAAAAGATGCAATTCAGTCGTGTAACAAGTAGAAGTCGTGAAACATAAATCAAGAGCAGCTGCTGGTTGTGAATTAGAGCAGAATTGAAGAAGAGAAGAAGAAGGCACGAAAAGAAGAAGCAATCAGTAGCAAAAAGGCAAGAAGCAGGTCTAGTCGTGCAAAACAAAAACAAACAGCAACCAAATCAGTTCAGCCGTGAGAAGCCAAACAAGAAACAGATTTCAGTGTGAAGAAGTGTAGAGCATAACAGAAACTGGACATCAAGTGAGAGTGGAAGAAGAAAGCCTATTCCAGCCCTTTTCAAACCTCTAACTCCCCTCTCTAAACTCTCTTCCAAGCCCCTCTCACTCCTCTAAACAAAAAAAATCAAGTGAAGAGCGAGCTACCGAGGCCCCCGAGACTCGTGGAGGCACTTGACGCGGCTTTGAGGTAAGTGCTTTGTCACTTACAGTTCTTTCAAGTTATATTTCACTTCTTTTACGATTATGTTGACTAGAAATAAAAATGATTTTTAACTATCAACATTCAAGTTTCAAGTGTATAGGTTCTTATGGAATCCATAAAGTGATTCAAATCAATTTTAAGTTGTTCTAAAAGAGTTGAAATGAGAGAGTTTTTAGAAGTTCCAAAACTAATTCATTTTGTGCTTTTGGCACTAAATAGATTTAGTTTTAAAACCCACGTATATACCTAAGATTTGTGAGAATTAGCGCTACGTGATGATGCAAAGAATTCCGTCCGTAGTCGCTCAGATTATAGAAAAGTATAGCGCTACGTTGCGATGCAGACAATTCCGCATGTAGTTGGTTATTTTATAGTTTGGCACTACGTGGCGATGTAGTAAATTCCGCTCGTAGTCGCCTAGAGTTTTAGCACTACAATTACGATGCAGAAAATTTCACTTTGTAGTTGCTCAGTTATGAGATTTATCACCCTACGTGAGATGTAGTAAATTCCGTACCATAGTGGTTGAGACATCGTATTAGCTTCACGTTGGCGTTAGTTAAATCGTCCGTGATAAATAGAACACTTCGAGGGTATACATGGGGATTTTGAAAGAAAATATTAAGATTTTGAAAATATTGAAAATATATAAGATTTTAGTTTAATACATTGATGTATGTTATATTATACGATTTTGTTGTACTAACTCGTTTGATGATTGTGTAGCTTATTTATAGCCTTGAGCGTTACCATAGGACGGTGGAGTGACGACACTCTCTTTTTACATATACGTATATAGGTGGGAGGACCATACAAGACGTGTGTACATTTGTATATATGAATTGATTCTGTTGCATGTTGGAATGCACTTGCAAATTTAAATTGTATATTTGTAAATATTCATGCATTTTATATATGGTATATAGATATGTATACTTTAGCATTAGTCCATGCTTGGGTTTGTGAAAATCGTGATGAATAATGTATATTTGTGGATAAAGAAGTTGAGAGGAATTGAGATTATAGTCGAAGTGTTTGTTTACTCGCAGGTAAATTTTGGATTTGTTGAAAATACAGCCGTTATGCTGCCAAAATTTTTATAAAATCGTTTTGAAATGAAATCGCGAAAAATTCTATCACTCCCAACTGTTTTAAAGAAAACCAAATTTTTGAGTTTAAACGAGTAAACCGGCTAAGAAAGTTAGGGGTTCGCTTCTCGAGTTTTTTCAATCGACAAGTCGGGTTCAGGAAGTCCGTTGAGGTGTTCGGCAGAATCCTCCAGACAAGAACCTAGAGAAAGTCCAGTTTGAGTCCTATCAGCCCATATATTCCTTCAGTCATTGGAATGCCTTCTCGCACTGCTCAGTCCACTCAAAATTTTTCGCCTTCTTTATTGCTTCGAAAAAAGACATGCACTTGTCTGTAGCCTTTGAGATGAACCGGTTGAGGGTTGCGACCTGGCCATTGAGGCTTTGGACGTCTTTGACTCGAGCTGGGGATCTCATTTCCACGAGCGCCCTGATCTTCTCTGGATTGGCCTCTATCCCCCTGTTGTTCACCATAAAGCCAAGAAACTTACCAGATGCCACCCCGAAGGCGCACTTCAATGGATTCAGCTTAATTGGGTACTTTCTCAGGATCTTGAAGGTTTCATCCAGGTCGCGGACATGGTTTGTTGTTTGCTGGGACTTCACCAATATATCGTCTACATACACCTCCATGGTTTTCCCGATCTGCTCATAGAATATCGCATTGACCAGGCGCTGGTAGGTCGCCCCTACATTTTTCAGCCCAAAGGGCATCACCTTGTAACAATACAAGCATCGATCTGTAATGAATTAAGTGTTCTCCTCATCCTCCGAGCTCATCAGAATCTGGTTGTAGCCCGAGTAGGCGTCCATGAAGCTTAGGAGCTGGTGTCCAGCTGTTACATCCAAGAGTTGATCGATTCTGGGCAAGGGAAAACTGTCCTTTGGGCAGACTTTGTTCAGGTCGGTGAAGTCTATACATGTCCTCTATTTTCCATTCTTCTTTTTGACGAGAACTGGGTTAGCCACCTAGATGGGGTAACGAGCCTCATGAATGAATCTATTGGCCAACAACTTCCCGACCTCCTTCTTCAAGGCAGCATACCGCTTTGGCGTCATTGGTCTCCTCTTTTGACAGACCGGTTTATGTTAGGGGTCTATGTTCAACTTGTGGCACATGATCTTAGGATCTATCCCCACCATGTCCTCATGATTCCATGCAAAGACGTGCAGGTTCATCCTCAGGAAGTCAGCGAGCTGGGACTTGACCTCTGGGGATAGGTCTCGTCCCACTTTCAAGCATCGTTCTGGGTCCAGCTCGTTGACTTGCACATTTTCCAGCTCCTCAACAGGCCCAGTAGCCCGATCCACATCCACCTCACTGGGGGTCGAGGTCGTTGCTCATTTCTATCTCTGTCACAGCCCACGGTTCGCCGCCTGAAACCACATTCACTTTCTTATCCCTGACTCCCATCTTCACTGCGTCCTCATAACAACGTCTGGCTAAGTGCTGTTCTTCTTGGACACGTCCTACTCCGTTGGAGGTTGTGAATTTAACTGTCAACGTCCTGATGGATGTCACCGTATCCAAGTCATTCATGGAGGGTCGTCCCAGTACCACGTTATACGCTGATGGACAGTTGATGATCAGAAAGTCTACCAGCACAGTAACCTGCCGACCCGGTTCCCCTAGGGTGAATGAGAGTCTGATCTGGCCTATTGGGGTTACTGCATCTCCTGTGAAGCCATATAGGGGCTCTGGCGAAGGCATGAGCTGTTCAGTTCCCAACCGCATCTGATCGAAGCAATCCTTGTATATCATATTCACCGAGCTACCGGTATCCACCATAATTCACCGCACCTCGGCATTGTTGATTTTTGCTCGGATGACTATGGCATCGTTGTGGGGCTAGTACACGCCCCTTACGTCTTCCTCTGTGAATACGATGTCATCCGAGGACACTTTCGCCTTCTTAGCTGGTCCTTCTGCCCCACCATAATTTACCAGCAACGTCTGGTTGGCTTCTCTCACATACCTCTGGTGCGACCTGTTCGATGTACCTGCCATGTGAGGACCACGTGAATAGTAAAAATTATTCTTACAACGGGCTCATGCTCGAACTCCGGAGCTCGCTGATACTGCTGCCGCTCTGGCTGCTGACTTTGGGTTTGAGAACATTGTTGCTGAGGTCGTCTAGCTGCAAGTCGTACTACATACTCTCCCAAGCAACCTTGTCTAATCAACTCTTCAATGGCATCCTTCAACTTCCAGCAGTTCGAAGTATTGTGCTCATTTTCATTGTGATAAGCAAAAAATTTCCTCTGGTCTCGGTGCCTATTTGGGACTCCTGTAGGAGGTGGCTTTCCAAAGTTCTCACTATTTCTCTCTACAGTGAAGATTCTATCCTGCCTGTCTGATAGGACACTATAACTCTTATATCTGCCTCGACCTGGAGGTCGTTATCTTCTTGGCTCGGGCCTTACTCGCTTCGCCACTACATGGGCAGAACAATGTCTATGTTCGTTGTGCCCATCCCCGCTGTGGCTCTTTCTCTTCCTTTGGTGGGAACTGCTCGCTTCACCCCGCTGGTTGTTGGATTTTTTAGCTCCGAAAGCTTCCTCATATTTGATCTCTTTGGCAGCCCTTTCGTAGAACTCGCCCAAGTCCTTCATAAGCGACTTGTAAATGCTTTCATAGAGCTTTCCGTCTTTTCTGAGTCCTACAGAAATCGCTATCAAGATGCTTTCATCGGAGGGTGTTTCAACATTACTCACCTCATCCTTGAATCGGGTGATGTAATCCTTCAAGGACTCGTTGTGTTTCTGGAAGATGGTGGTGAGGTGGAATGGGGGTGCAAGCTGCCTCTTCAGGGCCTTATATTGGTTAAGAAATTTCTGTTGACATTCTCTCCAACTCTCTATACTGCGAGCTGAGAGGCTCTTAAACCAGGCTCGCGAGGCATCTCCCAAGGTAACCGGGAAGACTCGATACTTGACCAACTGGTTATCCGTCTGGAGGTCCATCTGCATGTTGAAGGCGTCCAGGTGGTCGTATGAGTCACTTTTACCATTATAGGGCGGAATGCTCAAGAGTTTGAACTTTGATGGCAGAGGTACCGTCTCGATCTCCTTAATAAATAGGACCCTGTGCTCATCCTGCTCTCCCCAGTATTGAAGTCTAGGTCGGGCCTCCAACTGCTGGACCCTCTACAGCAGCTCTTCCACCATTGGATCTTGGGATTGAGGTCGCCAAACGGAACTTCGCCTACTAGTGCTCTCTTGCTCTCTCGATCAGCGATTTCGCGGCCTGCGCATTTCACCAAAATCTTTTTCCTGCCCGACTCCTCTTCGCAGCTTGGGTTCATGGACAGCACGATTCTACCGAACTTGCTCGTGCTCGTCATTGTCTTCAACATATCTATCACCTTCACGGCTCACCCTCACCCTTATGTCAGCTGGGTAAGGCGAGATCTCCCTCTCCTACACATACCGTCCTCTCCTCTTTGGGTTCAGGTTCGAAGAGCGGATGGATTCTTCAGATAATGACCTGTCTCTGCCAGCTGCTCCCTCCGGGGTTGGGATCTCCTCCGTGGCCTGTCGGCGAGCTCGATCAAGAGGCGCGACCTCTACCTACCTCCGCCCAGCGTGGGCCTGAACTTCAATCAACACCCTAACTGTCTTAGTCAACTGCCTTACTGTATCTTCCAGGGCTTGCTGACGTTATCGCCACTCCTGAGCGACCTCCTCTCCAGTAGGCAGGGTGCTCTGCTGGTCTTCCTGGCCTTCAGGTCGCTCGTCTGCCACACCAACACTTCTTGTATCCTTGCTCTAACCATTGCAGATTGATGAAATATAAACAGTCAAAGAAGAGTTAACTGGATAAAAGTTACTAGGTCGCTGTTGGACCCTCCTTCTAGCGCCAAAAGATGTCGACGTTCGGAAACAGTGGACCCAGAGATTTAAGGGCCCAAACTGCAAACGTGGTAATTAAATGGTGATAATTGTAATAAATGTGTAGTAATGGATGTTTAAGGTTGGTATGTTATAATAAAGGTGAAAGAATGTTGGTCGTGACTGATGAGATAGTAATGGAACAATTAATACAGAAAGAAGGGGGAAGAATGAATGCAAAACACAAGATTTTTACGTGGTTCGACGATTGCGTCTCCATCCACTCGGAGGTAATTCCGGCAGAGTGACGATATACTAGTGTACTTCAAAACTTGATACAGTAAAACTCTCCCCTATTTATAGAGGGGGAGAGATACAAAAGAGTGTTGTATACATTACAAATGATGGTGATTTCAACTAATCCTGACATAAATCATACTGCATTTATTGTAAAAACAATGATTATTTCTTTCATACGCATATCTGCATTTAATGCACCAGGAGAGGTCTTCTCTTCATTAAATGCACAGCTGCCGCATTGAATGCTCCCTGACAATTGTATAAGTGGCTCCGACATGAAATCAAGGGAGTTGGTGGTTCTGATGACTTGCTGCATAAGGCGTCTTCTGAAGCGGGCTCTCGTTCTGGCGGACTGCTCGGGGTAGAGGGATACTAAATTGGGCTGGAGATGTGCTCGATCTGTTTCTGCATCTCGCGAGCTCCCGAGCTCACGAGCTCGCTGGCTCCCGAGCTCACGAGCTCGCTGTAAGCCTGTAACGAGCTGGAGGCTGGACCTTCTAGGCTTTCGTTCCTACTCATATCTGTTAGGGTTTTACCAGCCCATTTACCCAAGCCGAGAAAACGGGCATAACAGTATCCAAATTACAAATAGTTGTGACTTTATGTATAATAGAAGCAGAATACATGGCAGTTACACAAGCTTGTAAGAAAGCAATTTGGATTAAAAGTTTATTGGATGAGCTTGGGCACAAACAACAAAGAATTTCTTTGTTTTGTGACAATAAAAATGTCTTGCATATTACAAGTAATCCGACCTTTCATTCCCGAACAAAGCACATAAGAGTCTAATATCATTTTGTTCGTGAAGTAGTGAAAGGTGGTAGTATAGACATACAAAAGATACACACCAAGGAGAACCTAGCAGATATAATGACCAATTCTATCAATACTAATAAATTCATTTGGTGTAGTCGTGTAGATTCTTATATGGTCTTATAGAAACGTAAGTAGCACAAGTTTGATCAAAGATTAGAAAAATAAACCAAATCATTGAAAATGGCTTCAAGTGAGAGAATGTTAGAGAAATGAAGCCATTTTATTGGCTTAAGCAAGTTGGTGAAGTTTGAATTGGTGTGAAGAACTCGGAAGATAATGAAGTTTCAATATTTTCAGTTAAGCACATTTGACTTTGTGAAAATGTATTTAATTGACTTCAAATGGAGACATATAGATGTCAAATCTATTTTGAATTTATAGAGGTGTATGTTATTGACTTACTCAATAACTTAAGCGTAAAACATTTGTGTGATCACCGCCATTTGTGCCTATATAAAGGCATATGCATTAGTTCATTCGACACCATCCTCTTGCCAAATGATGACTTATGTTAAAAATAATCATTGACCAACATTATAAATGAAATATCTAATTACTTGACTCAAGTTATTTTATCCATTATTTTAATATTTTTAAAAAACTTGAAACCCTAAAACATTAAAAATATTTATGAATAAAACTTCAGTTCCGCTCCTGCTCGGATTGAAACAAGCACATCTTTTGGTTTGTAGAGAAGATCCCTCCACATGCTTCAATGGATTTGCCCCCAATGTATTTTTTGCTATTTATTAATTTTTAACGTTTAATTATGTATTTTAGGTTATGAGTGATAGGTAAGGGTAATTTTGTCTTTTCAAACGTAAAGATTAGTCAACCATTAAAATTAAAAGAATTAACTTCTTTTTTTGTTTAATAATTTTTTTAAGGTTAGGGAAGGGATGAAATTATAAGAAGAGAGCGTCAAACCCTACAAATGGCAGGGGACAATTGACGCTTTAACTAACGGCGTGAGCTATTTTAACTTAAAAAATTAACTTAAACAGCAAGGATTTTACCCCTTTATTTTGTCAGAAAGCACCGGGGCTTTTAACGTTGGTTTTGGATATTAGTTTATATTCCTGCTAGAACTTATAATATTTTAGTGTAATCAATCCTTTCTTTAAAGACAGAGTTACGAAATTCTCTGTACTGGTGTAGGCTGTAGAGAAGGGTCCGAAATAAGTCATAACAGGTGCTGTCAGTTTGATCCGCGAGGTGGCACACCTATTTTGGATCGTTCCATAATTCCATTAAATGTTCACAGTATATCGAATTAGCTTTACTGGACTGCTGTTTTGGTGGGCTAACTCTGCATGGCTCAACAAGCGGGGCAGCCACAAAACTGAACCTATCCTCTGAATATCTGAATCCTTTTCTAAAAGCATATTCGATTCAATTCAAACCACCCCTGATTCTGCTGTCCAACCACCACAACATCTGACATCTGCCAAGTCCACTTTTTATGTTTCAACTGGGAGAACACTATTAAAGGTGCACCATTAACTCATCACTATCAACTCCACCGGCTCCCAGCCCTTGTGATTTCTCACCACTCCTTAACAGCTATGCTCAATCCTTCTTTTTATTTCCAGCAACATTTTTTTATTCTCAGAAATGATCAATTGTTTTCTTGCTTGCTTTACAGCAAAAATGCCTAGTAGTGTGGATTTACTACCATATTGAAATGTTGAAATTAAGTACATATGAGCATAATAAGGATGACATGACCAAATATTGTGCTTCAATAAAAAGAAGCAAATGACAAAATTGCTAGTATCGTGGTAGAAAAGGACAAGAAACTTCATGAATTATGATACATATATGTCACTGTAAAAAGTGATTTTGAAATATTATATACGAATCCAAAAAATTTCCTCAGGCTAAGGCTCGTTTAGTTGAATACGATTTTCAAACTTAGCTCTGTAATTTTCCTTCCTATTGTTCTTTCATGGGGCAAATTTTCTTACCATCCAAAAATACGGTGAATGTGCCTTCCAAGATTGATTTCCTCATCAGATGCATCTGTTCGATTGAATGCAGACGAAAGTTACCTGTGCCCAAAAGTTGCATTATCCTCTGCCATTGCAGTCTCCTTGATCTCCTGTATCATCTTCAACACCTGCCACATTGCTGGCCTTTGTTCTGGTGAGGTCAAGCTACAAACACTAGCAACCTCCGTAAGCATTCCAAGTCGGGTTTCTTCCCTGCCATCGTCCTCCCTTACTGCTCTGACCCAATCTAGCATATCATGGGGCGCAAGGAACGGATGCTGTGATGGATGTTTACCCGTCAAAAGCTCCAGTAAGAGGACACCGAAAGCATAGACATCAGATTTAGAAGTGCCTCTTCGGCTAGACTTGCGTGTCTCGGGTGCTTTATAGGCTGCTGAATCAGGATCTTCACTAGAAGAATCTGCTAGGATGGAAAGACAGTAATCTGTGAGGCAGGCCTCAAAATCAGCCCCAAGGAGAACATTTGAGGATTTCAAGTTTCCATGGATAAGTCTAGATGCTTGGTGGATATAAGTAAGGCCCTGTGCTACGTCCTCTGCTATCTTTAAACATGATGTCCAGTGAAGAGGCTTTGCTCTTGTTGATCTTGAACCTGCACAAAGTTTCAATTACATTAGTTTAAAGCAAACTCAAGAGCATGAAAACATTCTTTCACAATCAACTATTTGTTCGACAAAAAATAAAAGAATAAAAAGAACTTCAGTCAAAGTTCAGTGATCAGTGATCACACAGTCCATTTAGTTACATCATACTCGATAGGAATTGTCTAAACCAATAAAAGCAATCACAACTGTGCCCCGAACAATTTGACTCTCACAGCACCATGCAACCATCCTCTTCAATAGTTTAATTCAGATGCAAAGCATATGTTTCGTGCTTGTTTGAGTAATAGCAATGAGATTCCCAAATATCATGCTAAGAATAGCTAGGATTTCTAGAAGAAGATGCCATTCGTTTGATGAGAAATAAAAAAGAATATCGAAAATCTGAGTGGCTGAAGCTAAAGCAGCTACTTTCAAACTAATAGAAAGAAAAGCAACAACTAGAGTGAGAGTCAAAGTTGAAAAGAGGATTCCTCACTTCTTTCATTTAAAACCGTGCATTAGACTTTCATCTCGCACGGCTCCTAAGGGATAAAAGTAAAGAAGAACTCATCTTCTTCTTCTTCTTTTTAATTAACCTTCCTCACGTATGTATAAGATCGAATCCATTCAATTTCTAAAAAGGTTACTAATCTTTAACTTTTCGAGGAATCCTTCATCAGTGGTTGTGAATGACTGATTTTTCTCAATCTTGTTGACATTGAAGCAAGTCAGAGAGATTGAAAAATAGAACCATCTGATTTGATTAATTTTCAATAGCTATGAGATGACCATCTTAGGGTGACTTCAGACCAACAAATAAATACAGTATACTAAAGGTTTTTTTTCCTAAATATACAACTACTCGAACTTAAATTCATTACCGATATGAATGATCAATGTCTAACATCATAATACCACATCAGATGGTGGTTTAAACCAAATCTATATAAAAGTAAAAATATTTTTCACCAAATAAAATAAATGTTGGTTAAAGTTTAAAATCGGATGATCGATTAATGAGTATTAAATGCAAAATTTTTTTAGTCCCTTTAATCATGTCTATAATATTTATAACAAAAGCAGTACAATAACCACATAAATCATAAATGCAAGAAGGTTTTGGCTCCTTGTTATCAAGTCAAAAATTAATTCAAATGGGTCAACCAACCGTGCGAGTGTTCCCAATATTTTCACTTCAATTTCTTAAAAACGACGCCGTGATTGTCGGTATTGCCAACTAAGGCCAAAAAAAAAAAGATGCAACACTTTATATCCCAAATCAAAGTTCCTCCACCAATAAAATGGCAACACATCATGACAACGTTATATATCACCACCAATCCCAATTTGCCCGTATCAACCCCGGGCCCACACCAGGTCGGAAACACGTACACGTGTATCCACAATTATTTTTCTAATTGAAATTAAAACTCAGTGAGTCAAGTATTATACTAGCAAAAAACAGAGATTCGAGTACAAGAAGAAGAAGAAGACATACCATGAACGAGATTGAAGAGACTTCCATTTGGTTGATAATCATAAATGACAAGCCTCTCACCCTTGGCTTGAAAATAAGCTCTGATAGGCACCAAATTTGGGTGTCGAAGCCCCCCAACAGCATCCAAATGTTGCTCAAACACTTCTGGGCTTGTAATGGCAGTCTTACTTGCATCTAGTCTCTTCACTGTCACTATCAGCTGGTTATCCAGCACAGCTTTGTACGTGGTTCCAACACTACCTCTACCCAGCAACTCCGCAGAAGCTCTCATCAGCTGCTCTAGACTGTACAGCTCCGACTCACCTGCACAAAACACCAAGCTCCCACTCTTCTTCACCACCCTCTGTTCTTCAACTTGGATTTTACTAGCTTTGTTCTCCACTTGGAATTTGTTCTCTTCAGCTCGGATCAAGTTTCTTGAACTTTCGGGTTCTGGGTATGTGATGTTATCATCAGGGGTGTCAAACGACGCCGTAGCTGTCTCCTTCGAGTCTCTTCCTCCACCACCGCCATTTCTTCGAACCAACAAGAAAATGCAAAGAAGCGAACAAACCAACACTGCGACAGCGATGCCAAACCCGAGAACCAGAGTGGCCTTCTTGTGTTCACTTCGCGGCGACGGAGGGTGCAGCACCACTATCCCCTGCGACTGCTCGCTTTGTCCGAGCGGCGCCGTCGGCGGTGACGTGGCGTTCGCTGATTCGAAGAACGGCTTCCGCGAATCGCAAGCTCTGTTTATAATCTCGCCGCAGAGATTTGGGTTCAACTCGAAAGCCGAAGTATCGAACCGGGACAAAGTCGGTGTAACCGGTATCGCTCCGGTTAGGTTATTACCCGAAACGTTAAAAACGACGAGAAATGACTGGTTGAGAGGCGGAACCGTGCCGTTGAACAGGTTATACTCCAGTTTAAGGGAATACAACCGGTCCAAGCCGGTTAGATTAACCGGAAGGGCACCGGCTAGGTTGTTATAAGATAGATCGAGAGCGGTTAATCTGTGGAGAGACAAAATGGAGAGAGGGAACGTTCCAGAGAAAGAATTGTGGTTCAAGAAGAGAGATTTGAGGTTGACGAGTGGGGACAAATCGGGGAGGGGACCGACGAGGGAGTTGTTGGCTAGACTGAGGACACGGAGCTGGTCGAGACGAGTGAGGGTGTCGGGAGGGAAAGTGCCACGTAGGCCGAAGCTGTGGAGGAGGAGGCGGACGACTCGGCCTTGGGAGCATTTGACGCCCTGCCACTCGCAGTAGTCGAAGCGCTCGTTGAGGGCGTAGAGGAGCTTGTTGTTTAAGTCGGCTTTGGATTTGAAGGAGAGGAGAGAGACGGCGTCCGATGGCAGGAGTGAGTTTACGACGGCAGGGTATTGGGCGGTGGTAGTGGAGGAAAGGAAGAGGAGGAGGAGGAGGAGGAGGAGAGGGAGAGACGGTGTCGTTTTGGGAGTCATTGGTGTCGCATTTTGTGATCGTTGGTGTGGTGTCGGGGGGGCCTTTTGAGAGGGAAAAGGCGTGTGTGTGTGGGTGTGTGTTGCGGAGCAGCTGGATATTCAGTGGGAGTGTGAAGACTGAAGACTGAAGACTGAAGAGGGAGTCACGTGGAAGTGGGGAATGCAGAATTTGTTGGCCTCTTGAGTTGGGTTTTTTTATTGGATTTAATTAATGGCCTAATTTCGCTTGCCTGAAGGGCCCGTGACTTGCATTTTTCAATAATTTTATTTCCATGTCAATTTTTAAGAATTAGTTAATCGATCAGAGATAGAAATTTAAAAATATATATATATACAGAATTTTTATCGGCTATTAACATGATTCTACATGTATGTAGTACACTGTACAGTGCATTGATTTCCACGGTTATTGACGTGGAGGTTTGTCTCTATTGTCAGTCTCTTAAGACATAATAAGCTACAAAAAGTCAAATGATAATATCTGAGTTACCTGGATATCAAGACGGTATCAATCAAAGTCATTCTGAAGCTTAAGTTATAATAAGAAATAAAAGTAGAATAAAGAGAGAAAAAGTGAGCGCATCACTTGTAATTGCACAATTAGATAATGTACACCGGAATAATGAAATACATCAATTTCATTTGACCATAAAAAGTCTTCTGCATTCGAAATTATATAATTATAAGTTAATAACGTGTCATGGACTGATATGTCAATATGCCTTCGAGTTGCTTTCCGTACGAGTTAGTTAATTCGGATCGTCTTATTGTCTTAACATATTTAAACTCATTGAATATACTTGTTAATGTGACATTTAATGACATGTTTGACGGTTAATGGACTTTGCACCCCTTCACTCCTTCCTTGGTGATTTGGGCCTATCAGTTTGTTTTTGAATGCATTAAGTATTATCACTAACGTAGTATTTACTGACGTGTCTTGTGGTTAATAAACTTTATAACGTTTTACTCCCTATTTGGCAATTTGGGCCTATCAATTTGCTTGGGTCTTAAGAGGCTTTCAACTCATAAACTATTGTTGGGCACAAGAGTTTATCTACTAAATTTATTGTTTCCCACTAGTAATTTTTATTTCAATTATATAAACTGTATATATATCATTGAATTCCATTAGATACGATGGTTATACTGATTAGAAGAAAATTTAAGGCTACATTTGGTATTGTATTTTAAATAAAAGTTTTTATTATCTTTAAAAATTAAAACATGTTCGAGAATCGATGTTTGAAAAAATGCAACACGTTTACTTGTGTTTATTAAAAATTGTTTCTAAAAATTGAAAATGATGTAAATGTGTTTGATTTTCCTTTTTTTTTTAACATATAAATGTGATTGATTTTTGTTTGTTAAAATTGGTAACACGTTTGTTTGGGAGGAAAAGTTATGTTTCATTTTGAAAATGATGAATTTTTTTTTTTTTTTTCATTTTCAACTTCTAAACTATAATTTTTTTAAAAAAATTTGCTTTTCATTTTTAAAAATGATTTTTTTGAAAATGGACAATTAAACTATTTTTAGATATTTTTCATTTTTAAAAGTGAAAAAAAAAAACAACTTTTAAAAACACATCCAACACCATCTAAGATTTTTGAACTAAACAAATCTAAAATCCCTTATGAATATAGAAAATTCCTCCAAAACATAATATCAAAATAATATCGTGAACAACCCCATAGGTTCTGAAAAAGGTGTAGATTTGGAATGAGGAATGATTACAAAAAGCGTGTAGTTTCAATATTAAGCAAAAAGAAAAGCTATTGCCATTACTTATTCTGTTAAATCTCATTAATAGAAGATATAATGTGGATAGTAAATTATAACTTTATATCGATTAATGTTTTCCATTCAAGTCGTAGAACAAAAGTCACACATAAAATAAAACATATTCACTTAAGAAATGCTTTATTTAATAATAATAAGAAGAAGAAGATAACATGATGTAATGGACCATCCATACTTTTTTATATTAAGAAATTATGTGAATCTGTTAAATTATAGAATAATTAGTTGGACAGTTGAAGATGACAAACTAAAGCACTACTTCTACCTAATTAGACAAAGATTGCCCATTATTTGACTTACTATGCTTAACCTTTAATTATTATATAACTTATAGTGTTATATAAAACTGTCGAAGACATGCTAAAGCACCTTTTTTTATGGACATTACACACACCCCAACTCTTTTAGATGCAAATACTACCGTTTACATAAATATATATCATTTGATAACTATTTCTTCAAAAACTAATTAATTTTTTGAAAATCCTAGATGTATTTAAAAATAAAAATCCGTAATAAATATATTTACGTTTGAAAGTAAATTATAGAAAATTATAAATAAATAAAGGAAACATATTAGTGGCTCCAAAGCTATTGCCAATGGCCCTAGGAATGAAAATGGACCATGGAGTGTCTGATGGTGCAAAATTTTTTATCTGATTTTTGTTCTTTTAAGTCTCGTACAAGAGAAATCAATTGTTATAAGGAATAAGTTTCTCATAAACACATCTTTATTTAATTATATTGAACATCTTTGATGAAATTTCTTGAAAGTTTATATATTTTGACTACATTTTTGTATGCATCATAGGGAAATTAAAATATACATTTGGAAAAAAATTTAAAATTTATCGAATTCTTTATATATATGTATTTTTAAAATATTTTATTTTTAAAAAAGTCAACAAATAGTTCATAAATCCGAAAAATTCTCAATTTATTTTCACAAAATTTATTTCATTTTTTTAATCATTCATGTAAAAAACCACATCAAAATTTAATAAATCCCACAGGACATCACCAAAGTTGCTTAAAGTTTTTTTTTTTTTCTCGAAAAAAAAAAAAAAAAATATTGCTACAAGTACCATTGAAAAATTGTATAAAAAAAAAAAGAAAGTACCATTTGAAAAATAATATCGATCCATTTGAACAGGAGAAACACTAATTAGACGCACTAGGCACTAATTACACATACATTTCCTAATAGAATCTCACCACGCACTGGTTGACAAGCGTAGCAAATATGTAGCTGCACAAAAGTCGGTGTATGGACAAAAAAACCGAAATCGACCCATCAGCGGTCTCCACTATCAACGGCCTCAAGCTGGCATTGGTCAATCAAAACAGACACATATTTCATGGCAGTTGTGCTGTGTTGTAATTTTCCTCTGTTTGCTGCATAAAAAGAGGATACTTTGCGAGGATAGGTGAGTTCAGTGCCTCACTAATGAAGTATCAGAGCGGGAAACTAGCGAACGCGTGAACTGTAGGAGCGGGTAGTAGAGGCTATAGATAGGTAGGAGATAGCTTTTGTGTATCTGGTTTTGGACGGGAGTGCAGCAGTAGACTGTCATCACCTGTAGTCTGGATTATAATTTGGAGCTCTTTCATGCTTCAATCAACAATTGCAACTTCAACAATTATAAGGGATAATTCTACCTCAAGGCTTTTATATATAATAAATTTAAAATGATAGAAAAGTGTAATGCTATGGGTTTCGATTTGTAGCAACTTCAGTTTAAGAAATTAATAATGTATAATTTACAATTGATTTTTTACTAATATGTGAATAGTGAGATGATAATAACATGATACTTTGCATCAAGTCTCAAATTTTCAAAATGCCTGCCCTTTTATATGACTCAAAATTAAAAAAATAAAATAAAATTCTGTAACACCATATTTGATTTCAAATCTTATGGATCTTAAAAACACACACGATAATCTAGTGAAGCGTTTATCACGGAGGTTTTTTTTTTTTGAAAGATATCACGGAGGTGTAATGCCAAAAACAAAAAGAAACCAAAGTTGTAATTAATGAAAGGACGGCACACTAGCCCGCAAACCGCAAAGTCATATTGGTCATGGACTGATGGGTCCGTTTCCAATTTCATAGCCAAAAAATGTATATAAAATCCAAAAACGTTCTCGAAAGTTAGAGAAGATAAAGCCTGTATATGGGATTCGAATTGTCTCTTCCATTTCAATGGGTAGGCAGTGATTGAATATGGTGAGCAACACTAGCTAGTGACGTGCGTGTTTCCCCAATTTCGTGCGTCATTTTTCAACTGAAGAAGGTCACCTCGCCTCATCTTTTCGAAAAAGTAATCTCATCCGTCTCGTTTTTTTAAGCTAACATATGCTTTTCTTTTATTATCACAAAGAAGAGATCCATCCATGTGCTTTCCTTTGCAGGATTTCAATGACTACAATTGATGCTTTCTTGACTATAAAGACACAATTTGATCCCACAAAATAATGTCACTGTCGTTGTCATGTGAAGCGAGTTATACCTATAGTGCTTGCTGCTTGGGCCACAAACAATGCATTGAAGTAAAAGGCTTCTTTAATCTTGAAATTTTATTCGCTTTGTGTAAAAGCACTCTCTGAATTGAGTCTTTTTTTTTGTTGCTAATTTTGCATGCTTTTTGCCTGCTGAGTGATCAGTGATGGTCAAGCTCGTCTTACAATTATTTCATAATTTTTACGGATTTTGCCTGGCCCTCCAAAAGGAAAAGGACAGTGCACCGAATTTGAACACTAACTTAAACGGTGTTATGCCCATTTTCTGGTCCAGCCCAGTTGGGTCAGTACATGCTTATTTAATTTAAACAGGAATAAGGGCCCAGGAGGTCCAAAGGTGGAACTAGAAGCTGCAAGCTCGGACCGCGAGGCCGTCCAGGTCGCAAGCCCGTAACAGTTCCCAGGACGTCTCCTGCCAGCGTTTCCAGCTCGTGGAGCCCGCGAGGTCGCTCAGGTCGCGAGCTCGCTGAAGCCTCCAGATAGCCTTATCTCCCCTCCAGAGTGCACCACCTGGCTGACCTGAAGGTTTCTTCAGGAGATACCGTGTACAGCAAGTTGTCAGAGTCTACCAACTCCCATGATTTCCCGTCAGAGACTGCTTACACAATTTCCCAAAAGCATTTAATGAAGTGCAGACTTCCTCAGGCTTAATTAATGCAAACCTGTGCAGGAAGAAAATCATCATTACCTTTACAATTAATGCAGCGTGGCAATGTCAGGCTTAACTGAAACTAGCTGTTGAAACTAGCCGTTGCCAGTTACTTGTATAACATTATTTTATATTTTTTTATTGTGAGCTCCCATCCTCTATAAAGGGGGGGAGACATTTTTACTGTACAACAAGCTGAACAGACTAGAAGAACTGTCACTCTGCCGGAATTACTCCAGAGTGGCCGTGGATGTAAGTGCAGTCACCGAACCACGTAAAAATCCTTGTGTTTCTTCTCTCCTTTACTCTCTCTTTCTCCTTAACTTCTTACTGATTACCTCATTAAGTCGAACCAACCACCAAATCCAACATTCCTTCACCTGAATTAATCACCACCAACCTATAACCTCATTAATTAACAATTTCCTACCCTTCAATCAGTACCTTCATCCATTAATTACCAAGTTCGCCGTCTGGGCCCCAGAATCTCTAGTTGACCGTTTCCGGACATCAACATCTTTTGGCGCTAGAAGGAAGGCCCAACAGCGACCTGGTAATCTCCAATTAGTTATTACCTCATTTTCATTTGTACTTGTCTACCATGGCTAGGATCAAGGCAACAAAGAGTGTTGGAGTAGCAGAGGAGCGACGTGAAATCCAAGAAGAACAGAGCGCCTCACCTTCAGGAAACGAGGTCGCTCAGGAATGGCAGCAGCGCCAGCGAGCTTTGGAGGATGCAGTGAGGGAGTTGACAACAACAGTGAGGGCGTTGGTGGAAGTCCAAGCCCATGTAGTGCCAAGACAGGTGGACGCAGCACCTCCAGGCAGAGCTCGCCGTCGACCTTCAGAAGAAATACCAACTCCAGAGGGGGTAGCCATAAGGGAAAGGTCGCTGACCGAAGGATCAGCCCGCTCCTCGAACTTGCATCCAAGGAGAGCCAGAGGGCGGAACCAAGAGCGGGAGATCCCACCTCGCCAGAACGAGATAAGGGCGAGGGCAAGTATCGAGGGCGCCAGGCGCGAAGAGGGTAGCCGTGGGCCAGAGCGAGTACGCGGACATCGTGCAGGTTATGAGCCCGAGCCGTGGAGGGCTGCCAGACACGCAGAAGCTGTCGGTGAAGAGGGAAGGTCACAGAACCGTTACTTTGGGGAGCAGGAAAGTACCAGCAGATGGAACCCCAGTCGACGATCATTGACCCAGGACCCAGTAGTAGAAGAATTGTTGCAAAGGGTCCAGCAATTGGAAGCTCGACCTGGAGGCCAGACTGGGGAAGAGCGAGACAATCGCCAGGTACCATTCACTCGGGAGATCGAGACAGTGCCCTTACCGGCAAAGTTCAAGCTCCCCAATATCCCTCCATATGGCGGCAGGACAGACCCCTATGACCATTTGGATGCTTTCAATGTGCAGATGGATCTTCAGACAGATGACCCGCTGGTCAAATGCCGAGTATTCCCAGCCACTCTAGGGGACGCTCCGCAAGCTTGGTTTAACCGCCTTCCAGCCCGCAGTATCGGAAGCTGGAGAGAATGTCAGAAGAAGTTCCTAGACCAGTATAAGGCATTAAGGAAGCAGCTCGCACCAGCCTGCCACCTCGCTACCATTTTCCAGAGACAGAATGAATCCCTGAAGGATTATATTACTCGATTCAGAGAGGAGGTGAGTAATGTGGAAACGCCCTCTGACGAGAGTATTCTAACAGCTATCTCTGCAGGGCTCAGGAACGATGGGAAATTGTATGAAAGCATATACAAGTCCCCTGTGAAGGATCTAGGGGAGTTCTACGAAAGGGCAACTAAAGAAGTTAGATGGGAAGAAGCCTTCGGGGCTAAGAAACCCAGTGGTCAGCGGGGTGAAGCAAGTGGTTCCCACCGTGAAAAGAGGAAGAATCATGGCAGTGATAGGCCAGGGGAGCCGAGGAACCAGTCGGCCAACGTTGTGGCAAAGCGAGCTAGGCCAGGGCCGAGGATGGAGAGGCCCCGACGCCAGAACCGGTATGACAGCTATAGTGTGTTATCGGACAGGCAGGACAGGATCTTCGCCGCAGAAAGAAACAGGGAGAACTTCAGGAAGCCACCCCCGACTGGACCCCCTAACCGACGTCGGGACCCGAAGAAATACTGTGCCTACCATAACGAGAACGGGCACAATACCTCAGACTGCTGGCGGTTGAAGGATGCCATAGAGGAACTCATAAGACGAGGCCGCCTAGGAGAGTATGTAGTACAGCCCGCTGGCAGGCGACCTCAGCATCAGCGACCTCAAGGGCAAGACCAGCAGCCCGAGCAGCAACAGCCTCAGCGAGCTCAGGAACTCGAACGCGAGCCCGCTGTAAGAACAATCTTTACCATTTATTGTGGGCCTCATATGGAAGGTACATCTAATAGGTCGCACCAGAGGTACATCCGGGAAGCTAATCATACCTTGTTGGCAGAATATGGAGGAGTCGAAGGACCCGCCAAAAGGGCAAAGACGTCCTCAGATAGCGTTGTGTTCACAGAGGAGGACGAGAGGGGAGTACGCTGGCCCCATAACGACGCTATTGTAATCAGGGCCCAGATTAGTAATGTCGAGGTACGGAGGATAATGATCGACACTGGCAGCTCAGTCAACGTCATGTATAAGGACTGCTATGACCAAATGGGTTTAGGAGCTGAGCAGTTAATACCGTCGCCAGAACCCCTCTACGGATTCACGGGAGATGCAGTGATACCGGTAGGTCAAATCAAGTTACCTCTCACCCTCGGGGAGCCAGGACGACAAGCCACGGTTCTTGCAGACTTCCTGATTATCAATAGCCCCTCAGCATACAACGTGGTATTGGGGCGACCTTCGATGAACGAGCTAGACATGGTCACCTCAACCAGAACACTGACAGTCAAGTTCCCGACCCCTAATGGAGTAGGCTGTGTCAAGGGTGAACAACAGTTGGCCAGGAGATGTTATGAAGACGTAGTGAAGATGAGAGTTCGGGGAAAAAAGGTAAATGTGGTCTCGGGTGGCCAACCCCGAGTTGCTTCTGAAACCGGGATAAGCGATGACCTCGACCCTCGCAAGGTGGATGCAGACAGGGCCACGGGGCCCGTTGAGGAGCTAGAGGATGTGCGAGTCAGTGAAACGGACTCAGAGAGATATGTGAAGGTAGGAAGAGATCTACTACCAGAAGTGAAGACTGAGCTCGTAGAATTCCTAAAGAGAAACCTTGATGTTTTCGCCTGGAACCATGAAGACATGGTGGGGATAGATTCTGATGTTATGTGCCACAGACTGAATATAGATCCCCAGCATAGGCCAGTCCGTCAGAAGAGGAGGTCGATGACGCCAGAACGCTATGCAGCTCTGAAGGAAGAGGTTGAGAAGTTGCTAGCTAACGGGTTCATTAGGGAAGCTCGTTATCCTGTTTGGGTCGCCAATCCAGTTCTTGTGAAGAAGAAGAACGGGAAATGGAGGACCTACATTGACTTCACCGACCTGAACAAAGCTTGCCCGAAAGATAGCTTCCCACTACCAAGGATTGACCAACTGGTAGACGCAACGGCCGGGCACCAACTCCTGAGTTTCATGGATGCCTACTCGGGGTACAACCAGATCCCAATGAGCCCGCAGGATGAAGAACACACCTCCTTTGTTACGGATAGGGGGTTGTACTGTTATAAGGTGATGCCATTCGGACTCAAGAACGCAGGAGCCACATACCAGCGACTGGTTAACGCCATGTTCCAAGACCAGATTGGGAAAACCATAGAAGTATATGTAGATGATATGCTGGTGAAGTCCCAGAAGGCAGCAGATCATGTTCACGACCTGGACGAGACATTTAAAGTTCTCAGAAATTACCGGATGAAGTTAAACCTGCTGAAGCGTGCCTTCGGGGTAGCATCTGGAAAATTCCTCGGATTTATGGTGAACAGCAGAGGGATAGAGGCCAATCCAGAGAAGATCAGGGTGCTCGTGGAAATGAGGTCCCCCTCCAAAATCAAGGACGTGCAGAGTCTTACTGGCCAGGTCGCGGCTCTCAGCCGGTTCATCTCAAAAGCTACTGACAAGTGCGTGTCATTCTTTGAAGTCATAAAGAAAGCTAAGAATTTCGAATGGAGTGAGCATTGTGAAAAGGCATTTCAGAAGCTGAAGGAGTATATGGGTCAAGCTCCTCTCCTGTCCAAGCCAAAGGATGGGGAGAAGTTATTTTTGTACTTGGGAGTCTCTGAGCACGCACTAAGCGCGACCTTGGTAAGAGAAGAGGATAGGATGCAGCTACCCGTATATTACATCAGTAAAAGGCTGGTTGATGCGGAGACCAGGTACTCACAAATGGAGAAGCTCGCGTACTGCCTGGTAATTGCCTCCAGGAAGCTACGTCCCTACTTCCAAGCTCATCAGATTGAGGTCCTCACGCAGTACCCCCTCAGGCAAGTCCTTCAAAAAGCAGATACTTCTGGCAGGCTCCTCAAGTGGGCTATCGAGCTCGCTCAGTTCGACATAGAATTCAGACCTAGAACGGCATTCAAGGCCCAGGCACTTGCAGACTTTATTGTGGAATTCACAGGGCCAGTACCGGAGCAGGAGGAACTAACCGATAATCAAACTTGGGAGCTGTATGTGGATGGATCCTCAAACGAGCAAAGCTCAGGAGCTGGAGTAATGTTGATCAGTCCAGAAGGTCACAAGATCCTGAGTGCCCTAAGGTTTGGATTCCGAGCTACCAATAATGAGGCTGAGTATGAAGCGTTGCTTGCCGGACTTCGCCTAGCAAAGGAGGTGCGAGCTGAGCAGGTAAAGGTCTTCAGTGACTCTCAACTTGTTGTTTGCCATGTCAGGGGAGAATACCAGACCAAGGGAAGGAGGATGTCAAAATACTTCCAGAAGGTGAAGGAGTTACTGGGGGCTTTCAAGGGGTTTGAAGTGAACCAGATCCCCAGGGAACAGAACCGTAATGCGGACGCCCTGGCCCGCTTAGCGACCTCCCAAGATGTAGATCTCCTTGAGTCTTTCCCTATGGAATTCCTGTCAGCTCCTAGCATCAAGGACAAAAATACAATGATAATCATACAGGTTCGGCCTAACTCCTGGATGAGTTCGCTAGTGAATTACTTACAGGAAGGAAAGCTACCAGAAGACAAGCTGGAAGCTCGTCGTATACGAGCTAGAGCAGCCCGGTACTGCATTTATGACGACAGACTATACAAGAAGGGATTCTCAACCCCGCTGCTGCGATGTATAGATGATGAGGACTGTGAGGTAGTGCTGAGCGATATTCATGCAGGTCATTGTGGGAACCATGCAGGAGCATTATCCTTGGCCCAAAAGGCTCTCAGACAGGGGTTCTACTGGCCAACTATGAAGCAGGATGCATTAGATATGGTGAAGAAATGTGACAAGTGCCAGAGATTTGCTAAGGTCCTGCGAGCTCCACCAGCTTACCTCCAGCAGATGGTAAGTCCGTGGCCTTTCGCAATCTGGGGGATGGACCTCATCGGACCCCTGCCCACAGCTCGAGGAAGTTGCAGGCATGCTGTGGTCGCTGTGGACTACTTCACCAAATGGGCTGAAGTTAAGGAGTTAGCAGAAATTTCCACGACGAAGATAGAGAAATTTGTATGGGACAATATCATCTACAGGTTCGGGGTTCCTCAGCAGCTCGTCACGGATAATGGTACTCAGTTCACCAGCGAACAGTTCGTAGACTTCTGCAGCGAGCTCGGAATCGTAAAGAGCTTCTCGGTTGTAGACCATCCTCAAGCCAACGATCAGGTCGAGGCCGTAAACAAAATCATCAAGCGGAATTTGAAGACCAGGCTAGAGGCAAAAAAGGGGGCTTGGGCTGACGAGCTGCAGAAGGTCCTCTGGGCATACAGGACCACAGTCCGCAACTCGACAGGTGAGACCCCATTTTCTATGGTCTATGGAACGGAAGCCATGATACCGGCGAAGTTTGAAGTCACCAGCCAGTGAAGGGCCTCGTTCCAACCTGAAGGCAATGACCAGCTGCTCGCGGCCAGTCTGGACTTAGCTGAGGAGGCAAGGGAGACAGCTCGCCTGAGGGTAGCAGTGTACCAGCAAAGAGTCGCCAGGTATTACAACAAGAAAGTCCGAGCTCGAAGCTACAAAGCAGGAGACCTTGTTCTCAGGTTAGTCCTCCCTAGAGCTCGCAAGGCAAGTGATGGGGCACTCGGACCCAATTAGGAAGAACCGTATCTCATCAAGCAGAATTTGAAGAATGGAGCCTATCATTTGGCCAACATGGATGGATCAGAGCTACCCCGAGCTTGGAATGCTGAACACCTGCGACCATACTACACCTAAGAACAGTCAGCCCGCTCTAACTTTGTACATGATTCTTTTTTGACGATTGTCTGTAAATATACTTTCGCTTGTTTCCTGTTGTATGTGTCATGTTTGATGCAGAAAGCAAACTGGTTGAACTAGCAAATGTACATGTTAAAAAGAGCAAGGCTAATGAAATCTCTTTCTCAAGAAATCGCGCTACAATCTATTTTCATGAAATGCCTATGTGTATACCTATATTATTCCTTGAAGATATCTATGCAAAAATCCAAGGAATCCTTCACAGCTAAAATGCTCACTGGACAAGGTTATGAGCATATTCTGACAACAAGTGTCGATAAAAGGCCTCAATCGAGGATGCCGTATCAACCGATGCTCGATCTATCCATACTATCCTCATTAACGGAGGTTTACATCAAGCATTTCATTTATAAAGATGCTCGCAGACCTCGCGAATCAATTGCCCCACGACCTCGCGGGAGGGGGTAAGGCTACGCCTCTCATATATAAAGATGCCCGCGGACCTCGCGAATCAATTGCCTCGCGACCTCGCGGGAGGGGGTAAGGCTACGCCTCTCATATATAAAGATGCCCGCGGACCTCACAAATCAATTGCCCCGCGACCTCGCTGGAGGGGGTAAGGCTACGCCTCTCATATATAAAGATGCCCGCGGACCTCGCGAATCAATTACCCCGCGACCTCGTGGGAGGGGGTAAGGTTACGCCTCTCATATATAAAGATGCACGCAGACTCACCGAATGAGCTCACCCCTGAACTATGAATGAAGCCACGGGTTGAAATCTCAAAGTTTGGGAAAATGCTGCTGTCAAGCATGCTAAACATCATTGAAACACAGGGTTCAAGGAAATTCCGAGCACCCTACTAGCTGTAAGCTCCTGCCAATTCCTTAAGGCTTGTCCAACTATATCCAATGCAGGATCAAATACCTTATTCGACCAAGCTATTTGCCGAGTCCAAGCCCTAACGAGCTAGTGCATTAATATAGTTGCTGATTACAGTTAGCAGGTTTGAGAGCTGGCATAATTTTTACGATTGTGATTTACTTGACAAAATTTTAATACTTTGAGATAGTGTGATTATTGTCTGCTAACTACCTATCATGTAATTAAAATATGCATATATATATACTTGGACAAAATATTGAAATCATGCAGAAAATTTACTATTATAATTTCGAGCTTCGAGCTCGCTGTTTGAATTCAAACAAGTAAAAAATTACAAGAAATCAAAACAAACAAGTGAAAGTAAAGTGCCCTAGACGCCGGATGATGTGTCTGAAGGAGCAGGATCAATAGGGGCTTCTGTTGGGGGCTCTGCCTCAAGGACGGGCTCAGGAGCTGGTAAGTCAGAAAAGACCTCTGCTGGGGGCTCAGGCATTGGAGGACGTTCTGAAATTGGGGGTACCTCGGGGCCCTGCTGTGGTAAAGGGACCATGACGGCAGATGGATCATTTGGAGGAGCAGAAGGAGTACCCGCGTATTGCGTGCTCTGGGCACCTGCAGTGAGCTCCACGAACTCTCGGATCATTTGGACCCCTTCTGACCCGAAGAAGGAGTAGTCTAAGTCCGGGTAGCGCTCCCACATGCTGAACAGAAACGCCCTCTCGACCTCCTCCTCGATCTTGCCCCTCTCCCGAGCTAATTTGGCTTCAATACCCTCCACGGTCTGAGTCAGCTTCTCTCTCGTCCGAGCCAGACTTGCCTCTGCTTCAGCCCGCTTCTCCTCAGCCCTCGCGAGCTTCCCTCTGGCTGCTCCTAAGTCCCAGCTGTGCTGACTTACCTTATCCTCAGCGACCTGCAGCTTTACCTTTGCATCACTGAGCCCGAGTTTCAGCTGACTTATTTCACTATGGGCTTTGCCGACTTCAGCCTCTCTACGAGCGGTCTCCTGTGATAAGGCCGCATCAGCATCTTTGAGCTTGGCAGAAAGCTCACCATTACTCTTCTGGAGGAGATTGATCTCATCCTGCAGTAGTCTCCTCTCCTCCTCGAACTGCTCCTGAGACATCCTAAAGGCCTCTCTCTCATTAATGTGGTAGTCTGCCTCCCTTATTAACTTCGCAGACGCCATGCCAAGCTGAGACAACAAAAGATATGGTAAGACATCTTTTGAAAAAGAAGAAGAAGAAAATCAAAATCGAAGTATGAAAGGATGTGAATCTTACCAGCGCAGCATGACGAGCTACATAGCTAGAGAGTACGGCCTGTAAGCCCCTCTTTCTGCAGCTGCGGGCTGCGCTTTCCCATCACATCGGGCACGAGCTCCACGAAGCTGTTGAAGTATTCCATCTCCTTCGCCACTTCAAGATGGACCCCAGAGTCTGCCTGTTCGTCCGTTGAGGGCCTCGCAGGTCGTCCTGGCGCTTCTGTGCCCGGTTCCCTGCCAATGACAACCCCCCCGGCCGGAGGGACCACGATGACTTCCTTCTGCTTTGGGGCAGGGGGCGGAGCTATGACTTTTCCTTTTCTTCTCCTAGTCAAAGCCTCAGACTCCGACTTCGAAGGTAAGTCCCCCTCAGCAAAGACCGTGGCCCTCTTGGCTGGCGAAGGACTTGGCCCCTCAGATGGGGCAGCCCGCTTTTGAGGAGTGGCAGACGACCTGATTGGAGAAGGAGCAGCTGCAGCAGTTTGTGAGGGCGCTCTTTGTGAGCGGTCTGAAGAGGTATCATCCACGTCAACGACCTCAGTCGGCCTAACAGGTGGAACCGACCTGAGAGGAGGAACTGACATCGTAAGCTTTCCCATATCGTCTGAAGAGGGGCTGGTGGTGAAGCTCGTGCTCGATGACCGTTGTTGTAAGGGCTGTGGTTCCGGCTCTGATTGAGCAGGAGGAGCGAGGGCGGAAAGAACCTCAGATGCTTGCCCCCTTATTCCCAAGTCCCGGACTATATTCAGAAGAGGACTTGTGGCTGATGGTGCTAAACCCCGGTCCACCAGCTCGCTACCAGAAGGGAAAAGATCCTCGGTTGGTTCTTTAGCTGTTGCAAAAGCATTCAGAATAGCGAGCTCGTCCGTTCTAAGCTTGTACCCAGGAGCTGCGACGCCTGTATAGCAAAAGCCAGCTCGTAAAAAAAAAAAAAAATGGAGGGGGGGGGGGGGGGGGGGGGGGGGGGGTTGTGCGCGTGCACATATATACAGTGTTACTAATGTTGTTGTAAGAGCTTGTGTCCCTACTAGGTGTCAGCACGAAACCCATATTATTCAGCCCAGCGAGCGAAGGGCACGTGAACAAGGCCCAGTTTGACTTGTACTCCCCAACGTTAGACTTAGTACAGCTCTGGGGTAGATACTCCCTATAATCAGAATGTTGGCGAGGCGTGGCGTAATAGAGCCCGTCCTTCCCAGAGATCGCCTTAAAGCTGAAGAGACTACGGATAATACGGGGTGAAGGGAACCCTAGTCCGTACTTAACGAACGCCGCGGCCAAGGTGGTCAAGTAGGCATATGAGTTTGGGGTTAATTGGAACGGCGCGAGCTTGAGGTCATTCAATAGATCCTTGAGATAACCAGGGACAGGGAACCTGAAGCCGAGCTCCATATGCTCACGGCTGATCGCAACGAAGCCCGCTGGAGGATAAGCGGCTCGATCAGTGTCCTCGGGAACGTTAGCTCTACACCCCAAGGGGATACTTATTTCCTCGGCCCAAGCCTCCAGCTTCTGAAGGGTGACCAGCGAGGGCGTGTGTTTAAAAGGATGGGGGTCTGTTTCCTCAGCAACCTCGTCCCCCCCAGCGACCTCCTCGCTGGACGGACCAGCTCGCGAGGTCGTAGCCTCGGCCTCACTACTGTGGCGTTTTGCCTGCCTCCTGGAAGCAGAGGCCCTGCCTCGACCAGTGCGTGCACGACCTAACATCTACAACACAGAAGGAATGACATCAGAACGCCTACAGCATACTGATCCTAGCAAGACACAGAGAAAAATTCCTAAGGTCGTTGTCCTATTCGTCAGGTCGCACACCTGGCCTCCAAATGATCAGAAAGGGCCCGGAGACACGAGCCCGCCAGGTACCCTATCACCCTAAATATATGTGTTGCTAACCCTATGTTCACAGGTACCACACCAGACAGTGAGGGGGACACTCTCATCGAAAATCCTAAGCAACAGTACACGGCCAAGAGACGGGACACCTGGGTTAACAGCCAGGTCGCCCTTAGCGTACACAGGTATTCAAGCAACCAACACAACAAATCCCTAAGGGCCAAACAGGCTTACAGGGACCAACAGGTGTGATACTTAAGCAGAAAACAGCAATCCCAACCAGAAACAGATCACGCTACAAAGAGAGAAAGCTGGAGAAGAACTACCTTGTTTGAACTGCGTACGGCTTGCTGAGAGTGGTAGCTGGTTCTTGAAGCAGCGGAGTCTGAAAATTCTATCCGAATGCAGGTAGCAAACCAGAAGAAGCAGAGAAAATAAAAATGGTGGAAAGAAGGGTGCTGGAGTCGTATTAGGAAAGCAAAAAGAGAAACTTGAAGAGGCCTGTGGATTATATAGGCCAGGACGTCCGTCCCCAGCCATCCGATCCAACATAAAGGTGTAACCGCCAAAGATCCAACGGCTAAGCACCGATCTCGGTCACATGCCATCACGTCTGTCAGTTACAAGACGTGCGCATTTAATGCGTACGGTCCCGAGACACCTTTTTTTGGCTCCAACACCTGGATGGACATCGCGTGTCAGCAGTTACAGTGTGGGGATTGAAACGGTACCAGAAGATTTGAAAATGGGCGCCAACTGTGTATTTGGATCAGCTCCCAGTCCGCAGGGCGCACAGAGAGCTGGGGGGCTTGATGTTATGCCCATTTTCTGGTCTAGCCCAGTTAGGCCAGTACATGCTTATTTAATTTAAACAGGAACAAGGGCCCAGGAGGCCCAAAGGTGGAACCAGAAGCTGCAAGCTCGGACCGCGAGGCCGTCCAGGTCGCAAGCCCGCAACAGTTCCCAGGACGCCTCCTGCCAGCGTTTCCAGCTCGTGGAGCCCGCGAGGTCGCTCAGGTCGCGAGCTCGCTGAAGCCTCCAAATAGCCTTATCTCCCCTCTAGAGTGCACCACCTAGCTGGCCTGAAGGTTTCTTCAGGAGATACCGTGTACAGCAAGTTGTCAGAGTCTACCAACTCCCATGATTTCCCGCCAGAAACTGCTTACACAATTTCCCAAGAGCATTTAATGAAGTGCAGACTTCTTCAGGCTTAATTAATGCAAACCTGTGCAGGAAGAAAATCATCATTACCTTTACAATTAATGCAGCGTGGCAATGTCAGGCTTAGCTGAAACTAGCCGTTGCCAGTTACTTGTATAACATTATTTTGTATTTTTTTATTGTGAGCTTCCATCTTCTATAAAGGGGGGAGACATTTTTACTGTACAACAAGCTGAACAGACTAGAAGAACTGTCACTCTGCCGGAATTACTCCAGAGTGGCCGTGGATGTAGGTGCAGTCATCGAACCACGTAAAAATCCTTGTATTTCTTCTCTCCTTTACTCTCTCTTTCTCCTTAACTTCTTACTGATTACCTCATTAAGTCGAACCAACCACCAAATCCAACATTCCTTCACCTGAATTAATCACCACCAACCTATAACTTCATTAATTAACAATTTCCTACCCTTCAATCAGTACCTTCATCCATTAATTACCAAGTTCGCCGTCTGGGCCCCAGAATCTCTAGTTGACCGTTTCCGGACGTCAACAAACGGTAAACACCACACATATCAACATTTGGAATACTACATGTTATTGCTAACAACAACGATTATGTTTGTTTTGTCATTTAGCTACAGAATTATTCAATAACGGATATATTTGTTGCGGTATAACAGTTTAAAATTCAGGCCTCTATGTTCAATCTAAAACTAGCTAATGTATTAATTTCGATAATTCTTCAGTGATTTAACTATCTTACCTAACTACTAATCTTACATAATAAACACTCTTACAACCAATTCAACGACTTTAATTGATTGGTAAGTTTAATGGTTGGGAAATATAGCTAAACCTATTCTTCAGATCAAATTGGAGTCATATATCAAACAATCAAGGTCCCTAATTTAGATAATTAATTACTGCTTTCTATCATGATTATTGAATCATACAATTCAATTCATTTAAGGTTTGGTTGAATTGGGTAGTATTTGAAGTTAAATTTTGATTAATCATTTGGATTGTGATCTTACTTTGAAGATTAGTGTGTATATATACTTTCTATTTTTGAATAGCATCTATGATGTAGATATTCGAACTTAAGTAATTGTTAAGTTAAATGAGGGATTAATTTTTACCATTAAATCTTATTGCATAGAAAAATTAGCATAAGTTAGATAGAGTATCTAATGAAGTTTGATTGAATTGGGTGGTATTTAAAGTTGAATTTAGATCAATTAGTTTGGATTGTGATTAAACTTTCAAGGTTAGGTTAGACCGAGTATTTAACTAATGTCTTTATGATGCATATCACACTAGCTTTACTAAAGATTTAATGAGTTTTAGGAAGAGATAGAGTAAGAGAAAGTGTGACAAATGAAAGCAAATGAGAGAAAGTTGATGCAAATACTAATTTTGATTATTTTACCCAAAAAAAAATGAAGAGCTAGAAAAATCATCTTATTGGTTGATGATTTTGACTTCATATATTGTTATTATTGTTGAGATTGTCAATGTTATGTCTATTTCCTCGTTCTTTGCCTAAATGGGCCAGTATAGGCCCCAGACGCTTGAATAGAAGAGAGGGCCCATGATCGGGACCAACAGTTTGAGGCCTAACCCGCGAGGTCGTTCAGGTCGCGAGCTCGCGACAATTATCAAACCTTCTAAGCACGTGTCCTGTCCGCACTGCCAGTTCGTCGAGCTCGCAAGATCGCAAAGACCCCCAAGTCGTCTAAACCTCCTCCCCTGGACACGTCGACGTATCTCCAGCACGCATCACCTGACTGACCAGAGAACTTATTTAGGGGATGTCGTGTGCAGCAATTCATCAGAATCACCAACTCTCATGATTCTCCGTCGGGAACTATCTGCACAATTACCCAGAAGCATTCAATAAAGTGAAAGCCTCTTCTGGTATATTAAATGCAGACGTGTATAAGAAGAGAACAGTGATTACTTTTACAATTAATGCAGCATGACTATGTCAGGATTAGTTGAAACTAGCTGTTGCCAGTAACGTGTGTAACTTTCTTTTGTATTTTTTTTTTTTGTCACCTCTCCCCCTCTATAAATATGGGAGACATTTTACTGTACAAACAAGCTGAACAGACTAGAGAATCGTCACTCTACAGGAATTACTCCAGAGTGGCCATGGATGTAGGTGCAGTCACCGAACCACGTAAAAATCCTTGTGTCCTACACTTCTCTCTCTCTCCCTTTCTTTTTTACCTCTCATTGATCACCTCATTAAATTCTACCAACCTCCACGACTGATATTCCTTCACCTGAATTAATCACCACCAACCTTGAACCATATTAATTATCCATTTGCCACACTTTCATTAGTACAATAAGACCCTTTAATTACCAAGCTCGCAGTCTGGGCCCCAGAATCTCTGGTTGACCGTTTCCGAACGTCAACAGTCAACAATTTGTAAAGATAGCCAATTGATGTTATTTCCTTATATAGAAGATTGTATGGGTGTGTACAGATCATAGAAATTGAATCGGAGATTGTATTGGCAGATTTCTAGGGAACAAATTGGGGATTCTAACCCTATTTATACTTTGTATTTCATCAGCCTATAATGAATAACAAAAACACACCAATTTATCATATTTGTTTTCATGGTATCAGAGCCAAACAAGGTTCTGAAAACCTTTGCAATCCAAGCCTAGAAATTCATCCAAAAATTCTAACTCACAAAACCACACCCGCCGCCACTTGAAGTCATCGCCTGAAGTCCACCGAAAATTATTGAAAAAAAAAAAAAAACACTTAACTGTTGCTTGCTGATTGTTATCATGGCCAGATTGCTGCAAACTCATCAACTTGCTCTAGTACCCACACTGTTGTCAATCCGTGCCTACGTCACACCCGCTCCAGTTGCCTGCGCAACCTATTAATCTATTTGTTTAAAAAAAAAGGGGGAAGAGGGGGGGAGAGGGGGGAGAAAGGAAAGAAAAAAAAAAAAAGAGAAGAGAAAAAAAAATGAGTGAACACATTGAATCTTCCAAAATCAAATCTATTCCAATTCTTGTTCAGTCTGAGGGTGCCTTTAATGTAGGCATTCAACTTACTGAAACAAATTATGATGTGTGGTCTCAATTGATGGAAATGCATATTGCTGAACGTGAAAAACTCTCCTACATCATGGGCAAATCTGCTCCGCCTGCTGCACCGGATAAGGGATATGAAAAATGGTATGCTGAAAATCAGAAGGTGAAACGCTGGCTTTTGATGTCCATGACTCTTGACATCATGAAGCGCTATCTTCGTATACCCACTGCCCGTGAAATCTGGAGCGTTTTATCCAAAGCCTTTTATGATGGTAATGATGAGATGCATGTCTACTCTTTGCATCAGAAAGCATTCTCAGCCAAACAAGGTGCCAAATCACTCTCAGTATATTATGAGGAGTTAACAGAAATATTTCAGAAACTCGATCATCATGACAAAGTGGTCATGAAGGATCCTGATGATGTTACAGCATACCAACAATCCATTGAACGAACCCAAGTACACATATTTCTTGCTGGATTGGATAAAAGTTTCGATCAACTTCGGCGAGAAATATTACGTCATGAACCACTCCCAAGTCTGGAAGAGTGTTATTCCTTAGTCCGCTGTGAGGCCATAAGATCTACTACTCTGAATGAGGACATTGAGAAACCTGAAGCTTCTGCTATGGTTTCCCACCATCGACCTAGTCAGACATCTCAAGACCGGCCCAAAGCCAATAATCTGAAGAATTCCAACAGTTCAGACAAACCTACATACAAATGCACTCACTGTAATAAAAAAGGTCATTCAAAAAGTCGTTGTTTTGAACTTATTGGATATCCAGATTGGTGGGACCCAACACGGCATTGAAATTCCAAGCGCCCCTCCATTGCAACAATTGCTCAAACAAATGAAGACGATGTCTCTCCCACGTCATCAATGTTGCTAACCACTACAAACATTGGAGGTAAGGCCTTCACCACTTCTATACCTATTTTGAATAGTGCCTGGATAATTGATTCTGGTGCTACTAATCATATGACATTTGATGTTAGACAAGTCACAAATGTTAACCCATCCTCCCAAAATTGTGTCTCCACGGCTAATGGTAATACCACCCCAGTTGTTGGGGAAAGGTCATCTCATCTTAGTAATACTTTACATCTTGATTCTGTGTTAGTAGTTCCCTCTTTAGATTATAACCTTTTATTAGTCTCTCAGATCACTACTACTTTATCTTGTGTTGTTATTTTTTGGCCTGATCATTGTGTGTTTAAGGGCATTCAGACTCGACAAACGATTGGTTATGGTGTTAAGAGAGGGAAGCTATATTACCTGGACTTGGAGTCAGAAACTTCCAACAGATTACAAAAGGCTTTAGCAGTAGAAAGCACTGGTTCAGCAAAGAAGATAACTGAGATCTTGCTCTGGCACTGACGTTTAAGACATGCCTCATTTGGTTATTTAAAAAAGTTGTTTCCTAGTTTGTTTACGAATTTGGATATTTCTATTTTCAAATGTGATGTGTGTGAACTTGCAAAAAGCCATCGTGCCTCATTTCCTTTGATTTTAAATAAAAGTCCTGTTCCTTTCATGATTATTCACTCTGATGTTTGGGGACCATCCAAAGTTCCCACATTGGGAGGGTCACATTGGTTTGTTACCTTTATAGATGATTGTACTCGAATGACTTGGTTGTGTTTGATGAAATCCAAATAAGAAGTTAACTTGCTATTTCAGAAGTTTTATAATACCATTCGCACACAGTACAATGCCAAAATACAAGTGTTACGTAGTGATAATGGCGAGGAATATCACAATTCTGAACTTCAGCAATTTTTGGAATCTCGTGGCTTAATCCATCAAACCAGTTGTCAAGATACACCTCAACAAAATGATGTGGCTGAACGCAAAAATAGACACTTATTGGAGGTTGTTCGCGCTTCTCTCATCGAGGCTCACATGCCCTTATGTTACTGGGGTGAAGCTCTTCTCTCTATAGCATACCTTATCAATCGTGTTCCATCTCGTTCTATCAACTTTAGGACACCCTCCCAAGTACTTGCAGAAGCTGTTGTTGCTCCAACAGTCCCAAACCTCCCACCTCATGTCTTCGGATGTGTTGCCTATGTTCATCCCCCTAAACACCAGCGCAATAAGTTAATGCCTCGAGCCTTGAAATGTGTATTTGTTGGATATGCTATTCATAAAAAAGGATACAGGTGCTATCATCCTCCTACTAAACGCATGTTTATCAGTATGGATGTTGTCTTTCATGAAGATACTATGTATTTCTCCAAGTCTGACTTTTAGGGGGAGTATCTTGAGGAAATTCAGACTTTTATATACAACCTTGAGGAAGATGTTGTGGAAGTATCTGATCAAAATGTTGGTGATTTGGATCCTAGTGGTCAAAACTTGGATGTAAGTGGTGATACCCTACACAACGACACAATAAACATAGAAGTGGATGAGTCGGAGCCTAGTGATCAAACCTTGGATCAAAGTGAAAATGAGTACCCAAAAAGTCAAGAAACATTTGAAACTGAGTCTCTCCCAACTGATACACCAAACCAATCGTTGTCTGAGGATATTCCTTATATAGTGCCTGAGTCATCCAGGAGACAGTTACCACAACGTCTCACTAGAGGTATTCCAAAACCTACATATGAATCTCAGTTGTCTAGTAAAGTAAGATATCATATGAACCATTATATGTCTACACATCGCTTGTCACAAACAAATCAGTCATTTGTCAATTAATTATCTATTGTATCTATACCTAACAGTGTGCAGGAAGCCTTAACTGATCCAGGATGGAAAGCTGCGATGAATGAAGAGATGGCCTCCTTACAAAAGAACCAAACTTGCGAGCTTGTTGACGTCCTACAGGAAAAAAACCAGTTGGGCGTCGATGGATCTTTATTGTAAAATACAAAGCTGATGGTACGATCGAACGTTTTAAGGCAAGATTGGTGGCAAAAGGATACACCCAAACTTATGGAATTGACTACACTGAGACATTTGCACCTGTAACCAAAATAAATACAGTTCGGGTCTTGTTATTCTTAGCTGCAAATTTTGATTGACCATTACAACAGTTTGATGTGAAGAACGCATTCCTTCATGGTGAACTCTCTGAAGAAGTCTACATGGATCTTCCACCAGGGTGCATGGTAACAGAAAGACAAAAGCAGAAAGTGTGTAAGTTGAAGAAATCACTTTATAGATTAAAACAGTCCCCTAGAGCATGGTTTGGACAATTTACCAAATCCATGACAACCTTTGGTTACAAACAGAGCAATTCAGATCACACATTATTTTTAAAGAAGCAATATGAGAAAATTAGTGCACTCATTGTATATGAGGATGACATGATCGTCACTGGCAATGACCTAAGAGAAATAAAAGCTTTAAATGAGTACTTATCCAAGGAATTTGAAATGAAGACTTACGCCCTTTAAAATACTTTCTGGGAATTGAAGTATCTAGATTAAGCAAAAAAATCTTTCTGTCTCAAAGAAAGTATGCCTTGGATCTACTTCATGAAACCGGTATGTCAGCCTGCCAACCAACTGACACTCCAATGGAAGAGGGTCTGAAGTTGTGTATTAAGACAAGCTAGGTACCGGTGGATAGGAGGAGATACCAGAGACTCGTTGGAAGACTAATGTACTTAGTTAGCTCACACAAGACCAGCTCTCGCCTATGCTCTGAGTATCATTAGTCAGTTCATGCATAATCCAGGTGAACAACATATGAATGCAGTCATGCGCATTTTGAGGTACTTAAAATCTGCTCCAGGAAAGGGAATTCTATTCTCTAAAAGCACAAACAAGCAAAATATCGAGGTATATACAGATGCTGATTGGGCTGGAGCAGTTGACGATAGGCGATCAACTTTGGGATACTTTAACTTTGTAGGTGGGAACTTGGTTACATGGAGAAGCAAGAAATAGAATGTTGTTGCAAGATCTAGTGCAGAAGCTGAGTACAGAGGAATGGCCTTAGGAATTTGTGAAGCATTGTGGTTGAAATTTCTCTTGCAGGACCTAGGCTATCCCTTAAAGCAATCAATTCGGCTTTACTGTGACAACAAAGCAGCATGTGATATAGCCCATAATCCAGTTCAACATGACCGTACAAAGCATGTCGAGGTAGATAGGTTCTTCATTAAGGAGAAACTGGATGGAAAAGTTGTGGAATTACCAAAGATCCGGTCAGAAGATCAGTTAGCTGATATCCTCACCAAAGATGTATCCAATCGGGTGTTCTCAAAGTACTTAGACAAGTTGGGCATGTGTGACATCTATGCACCAACTTGAGGGAGAGTGTTGAGATTGTCAACGATTTGTAAAGATAGTCAATTGATGTTATTTCCTTATATAGAAGATTGTATGGGTGTGTGTAGATTATAGAAATTGAATAGGAGATTGTATTGGCAGATTTCTAGGGAACAAATTGGGGATTCTAACCCTATTTATACTTTGTATTTCATCAGCCTATAATGAATAACAAAAACACACCAGTATATCATATTTGTTTTCAATTATATATGGTGCCATGGAATAACATATACTGGCCATGTTTTTATTTCATAACTATCTGTCGTAAGACATGGATGACTACACGGAAGTATTCAAAATAATGCTTCTATAAACTAATATCAAATTAAATTCGTTGAGTTTATGGTAAAACTAACAAGTAACAAGTTTCCAACAGTCAAAATCAAACACCTAATTTAATGAAGCGGGACTGTTGATTTGATTGCAAAATGCGAATTGCCTTTTCAGTTCTCACTTCTCAGTTCTGACTCGCACTAGAATTGCAAAATCCAGTGAAAAAAAAAATGTTAAAGTATACACGCAAGTCTTCAGGACTTGGTGGCTCAACAAAAAAAAAATCGTCTGGACTTGGGGCTCCAAGTTCGGCCCGTGAATGATATTTGCTCTCCTTGAAATTGGACCCACCTTAAAAATTGGGCCAGTGAAGGAAATGGGATCAGCGGTAGCTCACACTCCGAATAATAATATAATATTTATATCATTGATGCGCATGTGTATCACAATTATTTGACGTACTTCAAGTTTGAAAAAATGAGCTGGTAGGATGTCGAATTAAAAAAAGTAGTTCAGATTCTTAAAATATTAAATAAAAAACTGAATTAGTATTCAAGAGGGTTGGTAAGTCCGAAAATTCTGGTCAGATTCTCTCCTGTCTTCATTGAATTCTTTTCAAATCATCCATCAACTTTATGTCTATATTAATTTCTCTTTTATTTTATTTTTACACGTACAAAATATAGTTTAAAGGGTTAGTTACTTTATCTAATTATTATCATATATTAATTATAATGTGTAGATTGATTATAATAATAATTATTAAAATCAATTTAAAAATCATAATTGGTAAATAATGTTAGTGATAGGATAAGATGTTCAAATTCTAGTTCATATTTTATTTCGTACACATAAAAATAACATGTTTTTGAGGAACCTCTCTCTCTATATATGCACAAAAAATTTAATATAATCCAAATTTAAATCCTCTTCTCTAAGTCAAAAAATAATAAAATTCACGGGAGCTTCAAAAATAAAAAATAATAATAGAACACACAGACTTCAATCTGTTATATTCAATCATTATCGTGATGATATCATTAATATTAATTCTTTTTCTTAATTGCTACTTTTATGCGTGGTATAATATCTATAAAATTGAGTGGGGAAATAATCAGCATTCTTTATATATATACCTACATTAAAACAACCGTGTCTCCATTGCATTTATCTTTATGAGAAAATAGCATATCGGTGGGAACTCATATCAAAATATGTGACCTATATACCAAATTTATATTTTGAAAATATAGGGCAACATAAAAATTTCTTCTAAACTAAAAGACTACGAAAGCAGTAAAGCAGTACGTACAGGAGTACGAATTATGAGAAGCATAATTGTTGCTTCGAAATTTGGTGTTAAAAGGTACTTATTTGGTGTATAATCCGACAAAAATGTGACATTATTTATTTGAAAAAAAAAAATGGGACATTATTAGTGGTAATGATTTGAAGCAGGTAGGTTGTCTCATTCCATGGAAACTAATTACTTAAGAAATCTTAAATATTTTAATAGGTTGCGTGAGAACACAAACTAAAAACAAGAAGGAAAAGCGACTTTTGGCTTGCAATTAGTTATTGGGTCGCTGGAACTGTACCAGCGACCCTAGCTTCTCCACCAGCTCCAGTCCAACGACCATTGTTTTTTGGCTCCCAAACCCACACCTTATTGGATCAGCGTCACCATCAAACCTTTAATATTTAAAAATATAACCTGAATCGTCCAATCACAATCGCCATGGAAACAACCCAAGTAATTTAAGATTTAGAAAAAAAATTAATTATACATCTATTGTTGTGTTTCATAAGGTTGAATAATGGTTTCTATAATAATATTTATTAATTACCGGTTGATTGTAATGTCACCTTCACACATCTGCTACTAAAATTTCCTGTGTATTCCTTTTTCTTCAACAAACCCATCTTTAAAATCAAACCCTCTATCTCAATCTTTTCAGGACTCAGAATCTTCTCTGCGACTACTGCAAAGAGAAGAGAAGACACAGATTTCCTCCACTTTTTTTTTTTTTTTTTTTTTATTATTATTTTACAATTGAAACACAGAGAGAATCAACATGAAGAACAACAACGGCAACACAAAGCTTATTCTTCTTCATCCCTATATTCAAAAACAAGGAACCTCCAATCGTCTATGGCTTCTCGCCATTGTATCCTTCTTCACCATTGCTTTTCTTGTCACCCTTATCTACACGAGGGACTCCCTGCCCATTAAAGCCACATCAACCGCCGCTGCCGCAGCTGGAACCGGTGCTGTCTCCTCCGCTCTCGGCAACCCACCACTGCCCACGACCGTCATCAACACCCTCCTCCACTACGCTTCAAAGTCTAACGACTCTTTCCACATGACTCACGCGGAGCTCAAACGAATCTCTGATGTCCTCCGCAAGTGCTCCTCCCCTTGCAACTTCCTTGTTTTCGGTCTCACACAAGAAACCCTTCTCTGGAAGGCACTGAACCACAACGGCCGCACGGTTTTCATCGATGAGAACCGCTACTACGCTGCTTACTACGAAGAGTTACACCCAGAAATCGATGTTTTCGATGTTCAATACACGACCAAGATGAGTGAGACCAAAGAACTTGTAGCCTCTGTGAAGGAACAGATACGTAACGAATGTAGACCAGTTCAAAACCTCTTGTTCTCGGAATGCAAGTTGGGTATCAACGATTTGCCAAACCACGTCTATGAAGTGGACTGGGATGTGATTTTGATAGATGGACCGAGAGGAGATGGACCGGACGGGCCCGGGAGGATGTCTCCGATCTTCACTGCAGGAGTGCTAGCTCGGAGCAAGAAGGGCGGGAACCCGAAGACACACGTGTTCGTGCATGACTATTACAGGCGTGTGGAGAGGATATGTGGAGATGAGTTCTTGTGCAGAGAGAACTTGGTGGAGTCATATGACATGCTTGCACATTTTGTGGTCGAGAAGATGGACGAGAACAGTTTCGAGTTCTGTCGCAAGAATACGACGTCGTCGTCGTCTAGGACTTCATCGTCTTAATGATGATTTGGATCGTGATGGATATCAAATATCATAAGGGTTACCGTCCCAAATTGGTGATTATAAAAGACATAAATTTGGTTATTTATGATCATGATATGAAATTTTTATGTTTCAAATTTTCTGCATTTTTGGGACATGTAAAGAATAATTCTTTTTGTTTTTCTTTTTTCTCTTTTGAAAAATTTAAAGCAAAATGTGATCAGTGAATGGAAATTTGAAAAGTTATAATTGTGATGTCAAATGTGACTGTCAAAATATCGGTGGAAGTGTTAATTAGACTGCTGCAATATTACTAACCAATTATGGGTGAAAATGTGATTCATCAATTGCACTGTCCTCAACGAAATCACTCTGAGCTTGATGAGAGAAAAGGTTATCAGGAGAAACAAAATGTAAAATATATCACGACTCACCGCAACCTTCCGAAGTAAGCTCTTAATTTTATTTATCTATTTTTTAAAACAAGTAATTGGCTCTTAATTATAGTTTAAGATACCCACTCATAATAATAAAGAGTTTAATCAATGCTTGACTCATTTGTTTTTTTGACATAAATGCTTGAGTGTTTTATAAACTTCTTTTTTGGATAAAGAAGTTATTTGAAGTGTTTTATAAGAAAGTAGCTAGTAAGAACTGTTACATACATACAGATATATATATTTATTTATTAAATATGTATGTACATACTTAATAAATAAATAAGAATATACATACATACATACATACATATGTATATATGTATGTATGTTTACATTATGTACATACATACATACATACATACATACATACATACATATGTATGTATGTATGTATGTACATAATGTAAACATACATACATATATACATATGTATGTATGCATGTATGTATGTATGTATACATATTCTTGTTTATTTATTATGGACGTATGTAAATAATGTATATATATACATACACATGTGTACATGCAGACATATCTCTCTCTCTATATATATATTCTTAAGCAAATAAGCAAATAGGATGTTTCTACATCTTGTAGGCTTTATCCATCGAAACTACACATGGCAAAGGCATAAACATCATCAGGATCTTCGATTAATTTTTGAAATGGTCATTGAGCGGCAGTTGATGCACCATTTACTTCAAGCATCAAGAAGATCGGACAAAATACAGCTAAGAGGTCGGTTGGTTTATCTTGAGTTAGGCATGTCAAATTATAGCATTCAACAAGTAAATTAGAGAAGAACGTCCAGGTCAGCTTAAAAAGTCATCATTTTGCGCTCAACCATTTGTACCGGTCAAAAACTTTGTTCAAATTAATTACGAAGGTGGTCTACTTGCTTGCCAAGTATGATTTGTATTGCTGGGAAGATAAGGTTTAGGTTGATGTGTATGCCCTCCTTTTATCCATTCTGTCGTAATTATACGTTTAAATCGATAAAGCATTCGAGTATTTTTCTAAGAAATAAAAATTAAAAACTGTAGCTGCCTGAGAGTTGAGAGTACTTATTAATTCAGAGCCCCTTCATGAGTATGACCGTCTCGATTCACATGCCAACCGCCTTACTTCATTAATTTTATATACAGTCAGTTATTCAAAACCAATATGTTGGTAACACCGTATTTTGAGTTAATTTATTATATAATTTTTAGTGGCAATTTCAAAAACTAACCAACTTTCAAATGGAAAAATCGTTTTTAGCCCAATGCACAAAAAAAAAAATTGTTTTTGCCCACTCAAACAAACCATTTTCACTCTATAACCCTTTTTCCCCAAAATACCCTTCAGTAAAAATATCCTAAAATGATTCTCTTGCCCTTAGCCTAATTTACCAAACTAATCTTCCATCTTCCTTCTACCTTTCTTCAAAACCCTAAAATGACTCTCTTGCCCTTTGTCAAAATTACCAAATTGACACTTTTTCCTTTGACTTTTCTTCTACCTCCATTGAAGCTTCTTCATTCAAGTTGTTTTCCATTTTTTTTTTTTTTTTTGTGTTCACATTGCTTAGTTAAAATTATATAGACTAATTGTTGTTGTGAGTCCAATTATAGTGGATGATTTAATATAAAAATATAAGATCGCATGTTGGAAAATGTTGACGTCCGGAAACGGTCAACCAGAGATTCTGGGGCCCAGACGGCGAACTTGGTAATTAGGATCGGTTGTACTGGTTGAAAGGCAGTGAATGATGCTATTAATGAAATGCTAGGTTGGTGGTGATTAACTCAGGTGAAGGAATGTCGGTCTTGGTTGTTGGTCGGATTCAATAAGGTGGTTAATGAGCAATTAAAGAGGGAGAGAGAGAGAAGATACACAAGGATTTTTACGTGGTTCGGTGACTGCACCTACGTCCACGGCCACTCTGGAATAATTCCGACAGAGTGACAGTTCTCTAGTCTGTTAAGCTTGTGTGTACAGTAGAAAAGTCTCCCCTCTTTATAGAGGAAGGGAGCTCACAATAAAGAATACAAAGAAAAGCTATACACGTAATAGGCAACGGCTAGTGTCAACTAACCCTGACATTGCCATGCTGCATTAACTGTAAAGGTAATGATGATTTCCTCTCTGCACAAGTCTGCATTAATTACACCTGAAGAGGTCTTCACTTCATTAAATGCTTATGGGTAATCGTGTAAACAATTTCCGGCGGAAAATCATGGGAGTTGGTAATTCTGACAGCTTGCTGCACACGGTTTCTCATGAGTGGACTTTCTAGTCAGCTAGGTGCATGCTGGAAAGGAGGTGAGGCGACCTGGAGGTCAGCGCGAGCTCGCGATTGGTGCGACCTCGCGAGCTCCTCGGGCTGAAAGCACTGGCAGGTGACATGCTGAAGAACTGTTGCTAGCTCGCGACCTGGATGGCCTCGCGAGCTGGGCTTGCAATTGTTGGCTTTGTCTTTGGGCTTCCTGGGCCCTTGCTTTTGTTTAAATTAGGTGAACATGCACTGGCCCATCTGGGCCCAAAACAAAAAATGGGCATAACAGAAAATAAACTTTGTCCAAAAAGTGCAACACATCCATTAGGGAGCCCTCTTATCACAAGTAGTTTTGGATTTTGGTGAATTTTCCTTATTTTTCTTGTTTTTAAGAACCCAAAAATGCCCTTTATCATTGAAAATGTCGATCTTTAGTTGATTCATTCCCATAAGTTATAAATTACCATCTAATTGTTACTTTGGTGTATGGAATATCAGTAGGTGACTATTTACTATCCGATAATGTCCTTGCTTAGTGGAAATTGGATTAAGTGTGGTTACAATATCTTTCAATGAATTTTCAAGGGCTTTATCTCATGATTTTGGAGATTTTATCCTTTTTTTTTTTTTAAGGACCCTAAAATAATCACTAAACATTGGAAATGATGATGTTCAGTTTATTGGGTCCACATAGGTTACAAATTATCACTTTGATGTGTGAGATATCACTAGGTGACTATATACTATCCTATTATGTTCACAATTAGTGCAAATTGCATAAAATGTGGTTATAATGTTTATCAATGAATGTCCAAGTACTTTATTATTTTATGATCATTTGGGCTTTTAAAAACAAAGAAAAAGAGATAAAATCCCCAAAATCCAAAACCACCCATGACAAGGCGGCTTGTCATGGGTGGTTTTGGATCTTGGGGATTTTATCTTTTTTTTTTTTTTTCAAAGACCCCAAAATGATCCTCAAACGTTGAAAATGATGATCTTCAATTGATTGGGCCCCACAAGTTATAAATTACTAGTTAATTGTTACTTTGATGTGTGGGATATTATTAGGTGACTATATACTATTCAATGATGTCCTTACTCAGTGCAAATTTGATCAAGTGTGTACATATATGTAATTGCGTGGGGCTAGTTGATTTCGCTAACTAGCCCATTGGACGGGGGATACAAATAAGTTGGGGGTGTAGGGGTAACACCCTCATGGTACGATACAATACTTATAAGAGTATTTTCAAGTTTAGGGTTTTGATATAAATACTGTTGTAACCTTATTAAAAATATAGTGAAAGTTTTTGAGCTATACAAAGTGGATATAGGCATACTGCCAAAATATTATAATTCTTTGTGTTTTATCTTCTTCTTTTTGCTTTATTATTGCGTTTCTATTGCATAACAATTATAATATTTATCAATGAATGTCCAAGGGCTTCATTTTGTTATTTGGGGTCAGTAGGTACTCAAAATTAAGAAAAAAGGGAAAAATCCACCAAAATCCAAAACCACACATGATAGAACCCCTCTTGTCATGAGTGTATCACACTTGTAGGAAAAAAAATTGTTTTCCAAACTCTATCTTATGTTTTCATAGTGAATCACCCGATAATTGGACTCACAATAACAATTAGTCTACATAACTTTAACTAAATAATGTGAACACAAAAAAATTAAAGAGCAACTTGAATGAAAAAGCTTGAATGAAGAAGCTTCTAGCGATGGGTATACAAATGTGTTCAGTTCTAAACGAAGTACACTGATATTAAGATGTTGAAAACCTACCAATGTTCTATTAAGAAATTGTTGAGACTTGAAATTTTTAGTGTTGAGAAGTTATTGATAACCCACCAATGTTCAGTTACTGTCGACTTCAAAATAACCACATTCATTAAAAACAAAAACGAAAACAATTCCTTCATCAAAAACATAAATAAAAACAAAAACAACCTATTCAGTGAGCACAAAAATGCAATAAATAATTTAAAAATGAAATTGAAAGAAAAAATATTATTGAAGAGAGATTAGGGCTCCAATGAACAGCAAATCGGTGAAACCGAAAATGAAAGAAGAGAACGGGTGAGTGAGGTTGCAGAATGGCAAAATGATTGAAAAGCCACGTGAAACGGCAAATCGGTGAAACAAAAAAACTTACCTAAATGAAACAGCAAATGACAAATGGAAGGTGACGAGATTGGGATGAGAGATTTACAATGATGGTGACGGGGACAACAACGCACTTAAAGAGACGTTGTTGAGATGAGAGATGAAGAAGAAAATGGGTGAGCGAGTAAGTCAGGCTAGGTGGGTGGTTGTGCAAAGAAGAAGACAATGGAAATCTGTTAGGGACTTGAGGTTGGAGTTTATATAAAGCACATGCAAAATTAGGCATGTGCCCTTAAAAAAGTGGATTTCTTGGGTTAGTTCGGCTTTAGATACCCAAAATCGAATCAATGCGAAAAACACTTGAGTTTTTTGGGTTACAAACTAAACACCCTTGTGTAAAACATGTGACCTAAACTGAATACTCTCGGATTGGTTCGAGCCAATTTGTTTGGTTCGAATTGTATGTTTTATGCCTACTCCTAGAAGCTTCATTAAAAGTGTACGTTTGATATAACTTCTCTACTGGTCAAAAGCACTTTTTTAATGTCAAAAGGTCTACTTGATTTTTTTTACGTCGTTTGGTTGACATCCTAATAGAGTTTTTGGAGAATTAAAAAAACTGAAAAATGTCTACTTGGAGAAGCTCAAATTTTAAGCTTCTCCAAGTAGACATTTTTGAGTTTTTTTTAAAATATTAAAATGTTTAATATATCCCTATTTTATTTTGTTAATTTTTTTAAACCCTTATAACCTTATTACACTTTTATTATAAATATAAACATGTAACCTCCACATTCATTCACTTTTTATTTCATCAAAACTTCTGAGAACTTTTCTCTAATCGGTAAGTTCTCTATTTTGTGTTTTTTTTTTTTTTCAATTGGTTTTAGTTGATATTACAATTTTTTTATCTTATTTTCATAAATATTATATGTCATATTTGTAATATATATATATTACAATTAGTTTTGTTGTTGGTTTATTGAGATACATATATATATATATATATATATATACACTGTAATTTGCAATTAGTTTTGTTATCGTGATTCATTGACATATATATACTGCAATTGATTTTAATTGATTTTTTTATTATGGTTCATAGATATATATATACTGTAATTTATATGTATATATACTGTAATTGACATGCTATTGTTGCAGTGTGTATATATATATACACTGCAATTGCAATAAACACTGTAATATATATGCACATATATATTGCAATGTTCACTGCAATTGCAGTATGTATATTGCAATTGCAGTATATATATACTGTAATTATATACTCAAAATTGCAGTATATATATTGCAGTGCAGTATATATATATTGCAATTATATATATATATACATTGCACTGCAATATATATATATATATATATATATATACTGCAAACTGCAACTATATATATATATATAGTTGCAGTTTGCAATATATATACTGCATACTGCAGTATTGCAGTTTATATATATATACTGCAGCATATAAACTGCAGTATATATATATTTTGAAAATAAACACTTATTTTATTGAAATCTAAATAAACACTTTTCTTTTGAAAATAAAAAATAGAGAAACAAAATAATTTTACATTTATTTTATTGAAAATCTATGTTTTGAAAATATATTTACATTAAATAATTATTAGTTGTTTGATTGATTAATTTTTTATGGTTAAGGTTGAAACAATTACATTTCTAGAATGAATATATTACTCCTCTCTTTTATACCATTTTTGGTAAATTAATAATATAAAAGTGCTTTAAAAATAATTTAACCAAACACTCTACAATTTAAAAGAGCTTTTTAATTGACAACTAAACAATCAATAACTTTTTGCTAAAAGATCTATTTCCAAAAGATCTATTTTCGAAAGATCTATTTCTAGTAGATCTATTTAAAGAAACTGTACCAAACGAAGCCAAAGAAGAAGAAGGTAGAATGAAGAAAGAAGGTTAATTTGGTAATTTAGGCTAAGGGCATGAGAGTTATTTTGGGATTTTTTTACATAAGGGTATTTTGGTCAAAACAAGGTATTGGATGCAAATCATTTGTTGGAAGGAGTAAAAATAATTTTCCCTTTGGAATTGGCTAAAAATGGATTCTCCTTTTGATTTTTAATAGTTTTAAATTTCTCCCTAATTTTTATTTCGGTCTCCCTTAAGCTAAAATCTTGGTTTTATCATATCAAAATCAAACAATACTTATGCAATTAGATATTTTTATGAACAAAAGATAACTATTATCACAATATTAGGGGAAAATTATCCACACAAGCTGGATATATATTTAATGAGAATTGAACCTCAACATCTTGAAGAATGAAAAAAATACACAACCAACTTTGCTACGATATTGTATTGGTTTTCTCTTTTGATCATGGTGAATTTCTCTTTGGCATCACCTTTAGTGAATATAGGTTTTACGCCTAACCACATTCATTTTTAGACATATTGTACAAACATTTTTAAGTTTAGGTCTAATTGCAATCATATAAAATGTCTACTGGAAATTACATGTATTAAATTTGCTTGTCCTTAGTTGTTTTCTGCTAAGATTAAATTAAGGGGTGGTTAAAAAGGTCTTTTCGACCTTCTAAATAACACACACACACATATATATATATATATATATGAAAGCTGGAGGAGATTTCCATGCTTTAGGTAGGTATGATTAATTGTTGTTTCTCAGTAGACTGAAGTCCTTTAACCAAACGCATTTGCAATTAAGTTCAGAAATTATATTTTTTAAAAAAAGGGTTATTTCTAAAAAAACCTTAACTTTTGCCCATAATAAGAAAACGCTCCTTGTAGTTTCGTAATTAACAATTTTGCATTTCGCCATTAGTGTTGCCATTAGAAAAGGTGACTTTGATAAATGTAGAGCCATAAATGACCTATTTATCCATGGTTTAAACTTAATTAAAATAAAATTAAAAATCCAAAATTAAAAATAAATAAATAAAAGAAGATCTCCATCGTCTATATAAAAAATGGACAGTGGGAGATTAAAATCAATTTAATAATTTATTAAATTATTAAATAATTTTCTAAAAAAAAAAAAACTAAAAATAAAAAAATAAAAAATAAATAAAATGAGCAAACGAATGTGTTGCATCTTGGATGGCTATATGAAGCATCATGCATGACCAATCTTTTTAGATTCTTTGATTTTATTTAATCATGAAATTTTAAATTAATTATCATGTGTCTACTATAATTTGTTTTTAAAAGGTTGAAATGTCTCATAAATCTATTGAAACTTGTCTAAATCAATTATCATTTATACGATTTAAATATCTACTTTTATAGTATGAAATAAGCGATATACAATCACCTAAATTAGAAAAGGCCTTTTCCATTAAAATTAATTGATGATTATAACTTATATATTAAATTATTTATTTCATTTATATTTCATCACTACTTTTCATAAGGCCTTAGCAATAAATCACAATCAAATATAAAGTACTTGGCATCTGTTTGGAATGGCCATTGGAAGCTACTTTTTGGCTTCTAGAGCTTAAAAACTATTTTGAGAGTTGTTTTAATAAAAATTGAAAATGAACTTTTATCATTTAAAAGCCTTTTAAAGGAAAGTCGGCCCTTGTAACTTTTGAAGAAAAGCTTTCACTTCTCTTTTGCTATTGTCAAAAGCTAATAGCAAAATTTATTTCAAACAGAGGTTTTTTTTTTTTAACTTTTTTTTAATATATCCCGAACGAGCTTTTAATCATAGATAATGAGATCAAGTTATAGTTATGACATTGATTAAGCTATTTATAACTGTCTCACATTGTACGTGGCACCCTCAGCAACATATATCCTTAAATGGCTTTTCATGCGCGGAGCGGGGTAGAAAGAAAGGATTCAACTCGGGTTTGAAACTGAATTAGATAAGGCTGTACCAAAGCTGTTTAGTGTCTATTATATATATATATCCTGTATGAATATGCCATTTCCAATAATAGAATTCTAGCGTGGCATCACATGGAGTGTCAGCTAATATGATTCGGACGATCACAGTATCGTCAAATAGCAGCCATAGGCCCATTTTAATATTTTTAGTACAGCGATGCAATGAAGGTGGGATGTTAAGTGGATTCGCTCTTCTTAATTGGAGCTTATATATATCTTTCCCCAACGACCTCTATTTGCGCTGGACAAGTGAGTTTGTTTCAACTTTTCTTTACATTCAACACCTGAGATTGAGAGAAAGATCACATTGTTAAGAAAACCCATTGTAATGGCCACCAACTTCACAACCATCCCAATTATAGGTGAAACTTTAGTTTAATTCTGTTTCTCACCCACAAGTGCAAGCTTTTGTTTACATATTTTTAATTTTTAATAATATGATTTGTATGCATAAATCATATCACATTAATTAATCATGGTCATTTTTGTTGGATGCATGAAAATGTTAGTGCACTATTGGCAAAGTGTGATGATCCAAAAATGAGTGAAGACCCTAGTGTTCGTCAAGTTGTTAAAGAATTGGATCAGGCTTGCAAAGAGGCTGGATTCTTTTACGTGGTAATTTTCACGCATGCACATTCTGACTATTTCAGTATTGAGCCCACAACAATGTCGATCTTTTTGTAATTATACTATGATTTTTTGCTACTGAGCGGAAAGGTTCATGGTATTCCCGAAATCCTCATCAACAAGGTCAAAAATGTTGCACACGTATTCTTTGGTCTTCCTTTTGAAGAAAAAATCAAAATCAAAATGACTTCATCAACTGGACACAGGGTCACTCTAATGGAATTGTTATAGCAAAGCACATATATATATATATATATATATATATATATGTTTATCATTTTACGTAAGCTCTAATTATAGAAATGAAACATTTTGGGTGCCGGAGATATCAAAGATTTGGAGAAAATATAACGGAAGGCAAACCTGATATGCAAGAAGCCATTGATGTAACTCCTGCGCACTTTCTTCACATCTTATACGTGTGCACACTGCACATACAATAAAATTGATAACAGTTTTCTTGAGGGATCTCCTTAATGTCTCCCTCACAATAAACACTATTGAAAGTTCTAATAAAAATAAAATTTGAAGTTTTTGATTGAGACATGAAAATTCATATAAAGTTGTCTTATCCAAGTATGAACGTAATTAACTTTAAAAATCTCCTCATAATGTGTGCCTTAAATACACTCTCGTTCTCAAAATATAGCAAGCTGCCATATGTGGTAGAAAAATGTTTGTTTTGCTATTCTTTAGTTTAATCTTGTCATATATTTCCTGATTTGTGTGGACAACAGTTCTATAAATTAAGAATTCAAACAAGGGATGTATGGAGATCCTGGCGAACCTGTGGAAGGATGTAACCTGGTACGTGTGATACAAGACTTTCATCTTACGTTTATGACCTCCGTATGGTGAACATCAAAACTTGTCATCGAGTGGGCAAAACATTGGACGTGTCTCATAAATTTTGTTTTTAGCATCATATTAGGGACTGAGATCTTCTTCTATACTGATTTTTTTGTTGACTTATAGTAGTGTATATATTAATTATTGAGATTTTCTTTTTCATCCTCACTTATTTTTAAATACATGTATTGTCCTTAAGTGATGTAGGGTTCAAAAGGATCAGGACAGAATAAAATCTCAATCCTCACATTAGATGAGATAATATGTTCTTCTAACTTTATATCTATTAATACGATGGGATTGAAAAATGCTATATGAAAAATAGTATATTTTAATTATTAATAAAAAAAGATACTGTTGTTCTCTTTAAAATAATTATTCTTCTCTCCTTCAGCACAATATCATTTGTATGCTCCACTTGTGCTTTTGATTTCGACAGATCTTTCAAGGAACATAATGCGAGGGCTCGCTCTAGCATTGGGCGGATCACCTTATGAATTCGAAGGTGAACGAGCAGGAGATCCATTTTAGATATGTCGTATTATCGGTTATCCAAGCATATCCGCTGCTAGTGGCCAAGAGAATAATATTGGATGGTATTATATATATATACTTCCGGTCTCTTTTAATGAAGATTAGATTTGTTGTTTGCGTTATGGTACGGATTTAAAATTTGTTTAGCAAGTTCTTTTGCATTTATTTGCAAAATGGCTCACTTCCTTAACGATATTCATGTTTTTTTCTTCTGTCCATTTTGTGGCTGTACAATTTCAGTGGGGCACACACTGATTATGGTAATGATTGTTAGCCTAATTTGGATGATAAACAACCTAATTAAAAAAATCTAATTACTAGTTATTTATTTTGTAGAGTTGCATAATTACAGGTTTGATGACTCTGATAAACCAAGATGATAACATAACTGCACCAGAGGCATGTACACATGTATTGTGTACAATTTTCTAATTTAATTACACATGTTATTGTAATGAGTAATGCTAATCATACTATCTAAAATTTTACTTAAATTCATTACTAAAATGACATAACAAATTTATATATAACCATTACATTATTAATAGATTATTTTATAATTAATGTAGTTACTACAAATTAACTTGTCACATCATTTTGATAAAAATTTTTGGTAAATTTTTGGAAAACCTAATATTAGTCCATTGTAATTACTGTAGATTTCTATCACGCCATCATCTGTATTACAAAGCCTACCATTTTTAGTTTTTGCAAAGATTTAATTATCAATCTTAGTGTTTTAAGTGTCCTCGATGTAATTAGGCTTAATTAATTAATGAATGTGAGAAATGGCTCTGGAGAATGGATCCCGATTCCTCCAATACCTGGATTATAAATTTGCAACATTTGTGACATGCTGGAGGCAAATGTTTTTTTATTCTAGTACTATTTGAAAATCTTTCGTCGATATCAATTTTTTTATTGACATCAATGGATAGCATTCTCATAATTTTCCAAGAAACTATTGCAGATACATTCGAATGGTGTGTACATGTCAACCGTACATCGAGTTATCAGCAATTCTCCCAAGTATCGGGTCTCCTTAGCACACTTTTTTGAGGTTAACTTTTATGTCTTTTTATCCTCATCATGTCATGTTTGACTATAATGGTCTTTTAACATATGTAAGTTTTGGATGCATATGTAAACAGAGGAATCATGATACCGCAGTAGAGCCTTTGGAGATTTGTAAACATCGGAGTAGTGCTGGGGGAACTGTAAAGATTGGGAAAGTTGCTTATGGAGGGCATTTAGCTAGTAAGCAAAGTTTAAAAAACATTTGCAAATTTAGGAGATGATCATTTTTGACTTCTAAAATCTTGTCAGTTCAGATATATTTTTATCTTAATGTTAAAAATAATTGGATTGTATGATTGAATCTGTCGCAATAAATGTCATTGTCAAGAGCTTTGGCCTTGTTTGGAATTTTGTATTTTACTGTACTTGTAGTAAATTATTTAGGATCTTATTGTGCTCGACTGAGTTTAATTTTTCACGGTGTTTGATATCAAATTATTGTTGTAGTATGAAGGATTGAAATTGAATAGTTATGATATCTGTAATCATATTTTATAAATACATATTCACCCATAGTTACTGTAATTAGTTTATGAGTGGGATATTTTCATTCGTCAAAAACTTATATGTACACCCCTTTTGTTTACTCACCATATAAAAATTTTAAATTTTCTTTAATTTGTTTCTAAACTTCATTTAATACCAAGATCACCTTTTTATGTTTAATATTATTATATTCTATGTTTATACATACCTCTTATCTATTCCTATTTTATTATTTATTTAATTTTATCATATCAATATTTTTTCGATATTGAGAAAACTTCATTTTCTCTTCTATATATGGGTATCTCCTCTTTTTTGGATTAAAAGAGTAATTCAATTTTCATTTTATGTCCAAACGTATCTACCACTGCGGTTCAAAGACCAAACCCAATCAAGCTATCAGTTGCTATGGGAAATTCACAATTGTGTTTAACTATGACTTTTTGGAATATTGAATTTGTTTTCTATTTCTTCTTCTTTTTTTTTAATTGATTCAGTACTTGAGTTTTGTCATCCATATATTCAATGAATTGTTTGAATAATGTTTTTTACACCAAGAAGCCTATAGTTATATACAACAATTTTTCAACACTAAAAATTTCAGTTGTAAGATACACCAATTACGTGTTCGATAAATTATTTAAATGAAATTTTTTACTATAAAAAGCTTACATTTATATACAACAAACTTCTCGCCACTAAAACAATAATTAATTTAAAACTTGACATTTTATAATTAATTTTACTTGAAGACTTTGTTTTACATTCTCCATATTTTACAATCAAATTGTATTTCTTAAAAACAATTTAATGTTTAAGATTAACATTTAGAAAAAAAGTTATATGATATTTAATTAATAATTTATGGATTTACTTATAAAATATTAATTTATCCTTTTAATAATTTTATTCGAGGATAATATTAGATATTTAAAAAATATATGATAGTTTGGGTTGTATATGCGATTTTGTAAGGGTCCAAATATACTCACTCTGACTTTAAAAGCATCTTGAAGAAGCCAATTGAAATTAAAGATGGGCTATCATTCTTCAGGTTGAGACCGACCGAAAGACAATAGAAAAGTTATCCAGATGATGATTCCCACTATTTCCTATTATTATTATTATTATTATTTATGATTTTTTTTTCACCTGTTTTGAAAGGCATGGAACTATGATAGGTGCTATCTATTAGACCGTCACAATCTCATCATATCAGACAAAATATATTGAATTCTCAACGATCGAGGGTGTACAACACCATGAAGAGGCTAATCATTTGGATTCGTAGAGACAATCGGTATTGAATCATGATACACCCCTCCACTTTATCGCGCCCACATTCATCGTATATGAATGGAATCATACACCCTACATTATGTAGGGAGGGGTTGAATCTTATACTTGTAACATGACACCGGGAAATAACTAATATTCTTATCTTCTTACTTTTAATGAACTTCACGATTCATCAAGAAAAAGAAAAGGCATCCTTTGAGAAAAAAAAAAAAGAAAAAGAAAGGGGCAGTGCAATTTGAAACTTCTTTTCAATATTGCGATAGTAATTATATTAATTGTGCTAATATTGAATGATTCTCGATAGGGTTCAATAGACTTTTAACTTGATATCAACATCAATTAGAAGGGGAAAAAAAAAAAAGCAAAAAGTAAAAGACAAAGAAAAAGAAAGAGCCGAATCTATATCTCAATAAAAGAATTTGACGTCAATATTGAAAGTAAAGAATTTCAATTTTTCATAAGAGATTCATTCAATACCATTTTTTTTTCTTGCTTTTTAAGGTGCTACTTTTTTCAAACAAATTTTAATTTTTAGGTCAAGTAATAAGATCAATCATTTTTATTTATGTTTAGTAATTAATATGATTTTATTTTCAAACATTACTGGTTGCACTATCACTTGGATAACTTTATAAATATGATTCACTTAATAAATGAGATATTTTGTTAAACGTTACGTGATACATACGTATTCAAATCATATAATCATACTTTTTCTTACTTCTTAAACTTTATTGATCATGTGACCGATCAAATAACTTTGAGTATGATTCTTAGCCAAGGATATTGAACCTTGAACACTTTTACTCAGCATATATATATATATATTTGAATCAGCACCAAATATTAATAAAATCATGGTCGACACTGATAATTTATTTAGCTGGTAACGAGATTTATGAAAAGTGAGTCATAAATAATGTTTTAATATAGTTGCTATGACCTCTTTTTTTTTGGTATTACAGATCTATTTTATTTTTATTTTTATTTTTTCAAATACCCACCGTTTATCTCTGATATGAACAATGGAGATATATCGTTTTCTATAATATGTTTAACGAAATATGTGCAAAGGGTACGATGGTCATTGCAGTAAAATTTCTTTCTCTGCCTTCATTTTACCTTTCTCGCTGCCAATAATTGAAAAAAGTGTAAGATGACAGAAACATAAACATCCAATCAGATTCTCTTTCGAGCCCTACGAATAAAAATCTCTGCAATAACAATGCCCATCTTGTAGGGGTGGGCACAAAAACATGGAACTGATCCAAACATCCTGATCCAATTCAATCTGTGGGTGTTTGAATTGGATCACATGTTCAAAGGTAAGGTGTTCGGATCCTCACCTGTAAAAACACCATATTTCACGGATCGGATCGGATCGGGGTATCCAAAATCGATCCGATCCGTGAACCCGTGAACAATGGTACATACGTAATTTCATATGTCCTTATATAAAGTCCACTTAAGCTAACCCTAACATCCATCTCTCACTCTTTCTCACTCTTATCTTAGCAGTTTTGTGAGTCCATTTTCAGCTTTAACTTGATATTTACATGATTGGGTGTTAGTGTTTTAGTTATTTCTATGCTTGTTTGTTGTGTTCTGTTGTTGAGTTACATATTTCACTTGCTGATTATATATATATATATGTTATTATTGCTGTGAATAGATGAGGAAAAATATAAAGAGTAGTGAGGAGTCTGAATTTAATATTGATGATGTTAGTTTGATTGGAAAAAGTCAAAATCTTGGGGTGACAAAAAAAATAGAGAAGAAGATGAAGAATGAAAGTAGTTGTAGGTTTAAATCAGATTGTTGGAAGCATTTTGAGCTGTTCGAAACTAAGGAAGGTAGAAGAAGGTCTTGGTGTATACATTGAAATTGAAAGCAGATGTTCAAACATGGAACCAATCTTATCTTATCCATAGACTGGGTGTTCGGATCGGATCGGTTCCTTCCTCTTGATAGATCATGTTCGGATCCAAAAATGGCGATCCGTAAATTTACCATGTTCGGATCGGATCCAGTCAGAATCGATTCGAACATGGTGTTACCCACCCCTACCATCTTGCGTCCCACTTTGTATAACTTTCAACTTCATTTATTTACCTTGGACGATCTATTGTCTGTCACGATCCTTTAACAGTTTTTTTTTTTTTTTTTTGACAACACGATCCTTTAGCATTGGTCATCCAAATGATAGTGAATGTTTTAAACATTATAATTATAGACTTAAAATAGTTATTATCTTTTATAATAAATTTTGTGAATTTGAATACCGGACATAACATTTAAACCCTCAAATTCAAAGATATTTAAGGATATCCCATATTTTTTTTTTATTTTGGATAATCAATATAAAAAATATTTTTAAGTATTTTCAATATTTTGAGGATATTATTGATAATTTTACCGATAATTTTTATAAATTTAAAATCTCAATATTTTCACAGAAAACGATATTTAGTTGCTTAGAATTTCATCAATTCCCAACTGAACATATTCTCTTTTGTTTTACATGTTTTATTCCATCTCATCCAAGAAGGTACTCTAGTTGCATCATTAGTTTTTTCATTATTTTTACTTATTAGAATTATTATTTTAAAAAAAAAAAAGATGAGGTTAGTTTAGTAATAGTCCTTCATACTTATATCTTAAAAGTTGTGAGTTCAAGTCATCTTTCCATTTTTAAAATCACAAATTTACTGTTATATTTAAAAAAATGAATAATCCTAAAAAACTCATTATAATTTATAAAAATATTCATTTTACCACATATAATTTTATTTTTATCTAAAATTTCCTCTGAAGTTAATAAAAACACTCAAAATACCTTCTGAAAGTGTGTAAAATGATGAAAATGCCCCTAATAGACACAAAATGATGATGAAGTCATGGAAGATAAAATTGATAGTTTTTGTTAATTTTTTAACAATAGGGGGGATTTTGAATAAAAATAAATATAGATGGTAAACTGGATATTTTTGCAAACAGCAATGGGTTTTGTGGGATTATCCTTTTAAAAAAAAAATTTCTTTAGCAGGATTTGGACAGTTACTTTTTTTAAAAATAAAAAATAAAAAAATTACTATTTTCTGTGCTTTAGAAAATAATAATGTTATCATTAACAACAAATATGTGCCAACAAATGCAGAGACACTTATACTTATTAACTTGTTAATTGCTCAAGTTGTTAGGAGAAACAAAACACCAATCAAATTTATCAGTCTTGGGATTGTGTGAAATTTAAAGAATCAAATAATTGAATTAACATATTCACTTTTTAAACTATTATATTTAAGGGTTATTAAAAATTAAAAACAAAAAAACAAAAAAAAAAAACAATTTTTTTTTTTTTTTTTTTTTTTTTTTTTTTTTAAGAATTCCCACTTTAAATTTCATTTTCCCTATTTCCCCTCTCTTTTAAGTTATGTCTAATGAAAAAGTCAATTTTTTCCATCTATAAAATTGGAAAATGACTCTTCTACCACAAGATATTTATTAAATCAATATTAAAATAATTTCAAATTTTAAAAATAAAAAAGGTTAAATAAAAAGAAATATATATATAATAGGTAAACTTCAATGCTTTTGTTTTCGACAATCTCCATTAGGAAGATATTATTGACCGCATAACCACCTAACACTATAACCCAACAATGACCCCAAACAACAGTGCCAAACAAAACCACCAAACACCAACACCAAACATCATAGACCCTAATCACCCGAACATCCTTAACATTACCATCACCATCACATAAAAAAATCCAAACACCCAAATAACACCACACCACCATAATCTAAAAATATAGCCTCTAAACATCAAAATAATAATCCTCACCTCCAATCCCTAAAACAAAACAACTAGATGTCTCACCTCTAAAATACAACTAAAATCCCTAAATACCATCAACGACACTACAGAAGAGAGAAAGAGAAGAAAAATTAGAGAGAGACCGAGCAAAGAGATAGAAAGATGAGTTGTTGATCTCTTCCGAATCGAAGAGATCAGTGCTCCAAACCCTCTATAAGGAGAATATTTGAAACTTGCCTAATGAAACTCCCATTAATGACAAGAAAGAGGAAATGGTAGGGAAAAGAGAAAAATAGGTAAAGAGGATAGAGTAAAGGAGATCGATACTCAATATCCTCCATAAGGAGAATATTTGAAACCACTAACACTGCATAATAAAACCACCACCCAATGACGAGAAAGAGGAGAGACTAGAGAAAAGAAGAAAACAGGTACAAAGGATGGAGTAGTAAAAAGAGGGGGAGAGAGAGAATAGAGTTGAGTGAAAATTGCCTTATTTCGCTCGATTTGCATATTATGACTTCCTTGACAATGATCTATTTTATCGAGAGAAGAGGTTAACGAAAAAGAGATAAGGAGAAAGAAGAGGGAGGGGAAAAGAGAAATTTGGTGTTTGAAGTTCTTTAATTTTTTAATTTCTTTTTCATTTTTAAGTTTCTTATAATTTTAATATAATTAATGTGGACTTTCAAAAAATTAATTACCATATTTTATTTAATTTACTCATTTATCCTTATGAGTTTGATGATTTACTGATGGGATTTTAATGGTGTTGGTAAATTAGCAAATAATGTAAATTAGCTAGAGCATTTGACAAAAATGAAACCAGAGGTGGATTTTTTTTTTTAATTATTATAAACCCTATAATTAATTCGAATAGAAGAATGTAAGGCCGTGAGACTAAAGAGTTTTGGGATATTATTCTAAATTTGAATAATGTAGACAATATTTTGGGATATGTTTGAAGTCCATTTGCATAACACTACCTAGGAATGAATAAAAAGGAAAAAAAAAAATGAAAGAGAAGAGACATAAAGTAATAAATTTATGACAAAGAAGAGTATAAGAGAGAAAATAAAGATAAAATTTTCATAATCAAAACAACAAAGATCCATCGTACACTTAATTATATATGTGTGTGTGTAAACACAGAGAGAGAGAGAGAGAGAGAGAGAGAGGATAATTCTTAAGTAAAAATGTCATAAAAATTTCATATTAGGACCATAAATTGCTAATACTCATTTCCTATGAACCTTACCACAATGGTGAGACTTGAGATAAAAATTTTAGAATGTCATACACACACACACACAAAAACACTCACTTTTTGTTTCATTCTATCGAAGTGGTTTCTCTCACTTGTTTGAATGTTCTCTCACTACATTTCAACAATTGTTTCTCTTTCTATCCTCACTCTTTCTGTTTATCTCGCTATATATATAGAGAGAGAGAGAGAACTGGTCAAATGTTGTGAGAGAAAAACATTCAAACAAGTGAGAGTAACCCTATATATACGTTTACTTTTTGTTTCATTTTATAGAAATAGTTTCTCTCTCTAGAATTTTGGAGGGTTTCTCTCACTTGTTTGAATTTTTTTCTTACTACATTTGACCAGATGTTTCTCTATGTAATTGAATGTAGTTCTTTCTCTATCTCTCTCTCTCTCTCTCGCCAATTTCAAAATGATTTGTCTCTCAAAATTTCAAAGTAAATTTGTTTGGCCAACTTGAAACAATGTTAATAAAACCTAATAGAAGGAAATTAAAAAATAATTGAAACCCATCAATCCCAAGGCATTCACTAACCCATCGATATTTTACAATGTATCAATATTTATCCTGAACATATTGCATCCTCTTTGTCAAGAGAGAGGATGCATAGATGAGAGAGTCAAGGAGAGTGACTAGAAACAAGGCTAAAGATTGAGAACAGAATAAACTGGGGTGAGAGAGAGATAACATGTGAGAGGTTGAGAGAGAGAAAGCATTTGAGATACAAAACAAGGAAGAAGGAATTATGTAGTCGTAGGTGTGTTAAAAAAGAGAAAGTGTTGTCTTAAAATTGGAATGTATATATTATATTAGAATTTATATGAACTATGCATATCACCTTTAAGAATAAGTTGGTTGTGGACTTTCCTATTCATCAAGGCGATGGGCATTCAATTCCCATAAAATACATTTTGTAAGCTTGTGTATGTAGTTTTCTTCTTTTATTGTGGGAGTTGTTATTAGAAGTGGTCATTTGGGTTACAATACGATGAGTCGACACGAATTCGTAAAAAATAAATGAATGTGAGTTTGATTTAAACAAATTCATGTCATAATCGTGTCAACTTACTTAGTTCATTTATTAAACGAATCAAATTGAATTTACTTAACGAATTTGAAGGTCGACACAATTAATAGGGGTAAAATTATAATATTAATATATTATAAAGGTTAAGTGTAAGTATTCATTTTTATATATTTATAGTGTGAATTATTTATTTGTGTCCCAAATATTACTTAGGTTAAATGGGCTAAATAGGTTAAACGGTTAAGCAAATTAATGAGTTGATCAGTTAATGGGTTTGGATTCTTTATGATCCAAGTAATAAATAAATTAATCATGTCGTGTCGTGTCACTCGTTTATAAATGAATTCATGTCGAATTCAGAAATGTTGACCCATTTATTAAATGAATTTGCGTCGTGTTGGTCAAATTTATAAACAAATTGAATCGAATTCAGCTCGACCTGACACATCAACCCTTTTTGCTACTCCTAGTTGTTATCTCTCAATTATAAAAGTAAATATCTAAGTCATATAAGTTATGATTTTTTCAATAGGTCTCAATAGACTTTTGACATGTCCAATGTCAGCTTATATAAAAAAGAAAAAGAAAAAAAAAAAAAGATGATATAAGTTATAAGATTGATACGAGGCCAAAAATATGGTCCAGTTATAACTCTTATGTTGAAGATTTTGCATTTTCGAACATAGTATAGATCGTTAAATTAACCTAATGGCTAATTCATGGATTTTATAACCAAGTTATAGGATACATATACTGGTAAGTAGATTAATCAACGACCAATACTACGATCGACAAAAATTATAAAAATCGATAAACAACACTGCTATCCAACGTCCTTCACCTTTAAAATTTCTCTCTCCCTCTCTCTTCCTGATTTCTTTGCATCACTTTTCTCTTTTGTTTGTTTCCTCTATCCTCATCACATTTTCTTCTCTTCATCAGACTCTCTTCGTTACTTTTTATCTCTTGCTCAGTCTCCTTTCACCTATTCTTATTATAAAAAAAAATTAATTACCCATTTTGGTGACAAAGGGATCTCTAAAATTTTTAAATGGGGATTGAAAAAATGTAAATTTAAAATTTGTAAATCTTTAAAAAAAATAAGAACATGCGATAAACGTGATGGAGAGTGATAGTGAAAGAAGTTTGGGATCTATAGATTGGAGATGTATAAGAGAGACATAATAGGTTATGAGAGATACAAAAAGAAAGAGAAATAAAGAAATGAGAAATAAGAGAGAGAGGAAGATGGAAAATGAAAAAAGACAAGTTTGCAATTTGCGTACTATATGCTGAAGACATAGTACAAATAAGTGGCACCATCAAACTATTCCAAGCCTAAACTTTGACCTTCCAAAACTCTTTAAAATGAAAAATTAAATTGGTTTTTATTTAAGTCAAAGAAATTATTTATGAAATAATATCAGTCGATATATTAAGTCTATACTCATAATTATGGTAATTATTTCTCTACTTTTCTTTTGGGGTCAATATATTATAAGTAATGTATTAAAACTTTCAAGGTGATTGAACTGTGTTTAACAACAATATTTCTTCAACACAATTATTTTTAGGATTATTCTCAATATCACCCTCTATTTTAACACATTCATCAAAATAATCTGTTGGGCATTTTAGTAATTGAGCAAAATATAATTTAATATATATTAATAAAAATAAAATTATATAATAAATATTGATTACATCCAGTCAAAATCCCTTACCTAACTGGTTTACACTTTGCACATCTTTAAATTCCTTCTCTCTCACATGTCTCATGAATCAACCTCCTCTCTCATCTTGCCTCCTCTCGCTTCCCACTCCTCTCTCTCACTTACATCACCCCTCATTTGTTGTTCTGCTGCGGATCTCCACCTTCACACTGAGCCCTTGTCCATCTTTATATATGGCTTCTTCGTCTTCTTCTAGTTCAAAGCCGATTTTAGTCGTTTGGTGTAATGAAAGTTAGAACTTTTAAAGTGGTCAACTGTGTCAAATTGTCTAGTGAGTGATGTCTCATATCTGGTTGGGGTTGTTTTAAGTGGTGGTGCTTGGTGCAATTAAAAGTTGAAGTCAAAGTTTTTTTTTTTTTTTTTTTTTTAAGTCTGAGGTCCAACCGACATCATTTTGAGAAATGATGTTTAAAAAGATTGATTTTTCAAAAATTCTTTTTAAGTGTCTGGACACTAAAACGACGTCATTTTGAGGGTCAAAACAATGTCGTTTTGAGGATCAAAACAACGGCGCCTAGTGTGCAACCCCAAGTTGCCCGAGTCAACTACCTAGGTGGCACAACGCCTAGAATCCTTGATTTGGGGTTTCACGGGTTGCTGAATTGCCGCCAAGCGACTTCTCGACGCTGCTCATCGTGTTCTTAAACATTGATTATGATGCAAACTAACAATTTTTTTTATGTCTTAATTTTCATGAAACAATAATGATTCCCTTTTGATTTGAAGGCTTTTAAACTAGCTTTTAACATGTAGTCATTACTATTACTATTAACGCATGGCGAAGATGGATTCTTCTTTTTATTTTTAGTCTTTTGTTTTTAACTGTTAATCATAATTGTCTATATTTATTCCTGTAAAAGCTTCGAATTTCTCTAATTTTGAGTGGAGATTTTTTCTCGATTTGATCTAAACATAGACCAAGTATGTTGATAAAGTTACGCAACAAATTCTCTAGCCTTGGTTCATTTTTAACTATTCTCTTCAATTGTATGATATCTTATAATAGCTTTAGAAAACATAAAAACTTTGATAATTAGATACTTAATCAAATGAACTATGATAAATCATAATCCTTAATTTTCTGATCAACGGTCATACTAAATTTGGATGAAGAGGTAGACAAGATGACCGTCCCGATTGAATTAAGAAAATGATGTACCAAAAGTTTTTTTTTTTTTTTAATCCATTTATCTTTTTTGGCATATTCTTTTAATTAATTATAATTAAGTAATTATAATTTTTAATAGATAGGTCCATTTTACGTTTTACAATTGCAGGTATCACTATTTTGATCTAGCTACGAATCAAGAGGTAAAAAACAACAGATTCTACTTGGGTGGTGCTAAAGAGATAAAGTAGACCCACAGAATAATATATAAATAGCTGTGCTGCATGTATTGAAATTCAGCACTCAACCAACAATATTTCACTTGGATATTTTTGTTTAACACTACCGGTTGTGCTTCGGCTGTTTTGCTTTTTGGATCATGCCTAGAGATAGAGATCCTCTTGTGGTTGGCCGAGTGATAGGGGATGTTCTTGACCCCTTCACAAAGTCAATTTCTCTTAGTGTTTCCTATAACAACAGGGAAATCAACAATGGTTGTGAGCTCAAACCCTCTCAGATTGTCAACCAACCTAGGGTTAATATTGGTGGTGATGATCTGAGGACATGCTACACTTTGGTATTTAAGCTTTAACCCTTCATCATCATCTTCTTCTTTTTCTTGCTTTTGTTTTCTAAGGATTTTTTTTTTAATTTTTTTTTTTTTAGTTTAAGTTTTGGAAACTGGTTTGGTTTGATCATACATATCAAGGATTTAAAAACTTGATTAAAAATTACATTTATTTTTTGTCCATAACATTCTGTCATATGAGCTTGCATATTAAGGGGATATTTAAAATTTGGATAAAACTTTGAATAAAAAATTATATTAATTCATTTTGACATAAGTTTTTATTATATGAGTTCATATGTTAACAACAATGGCAGACCCAATATCTTCATTATCTTGCCTCCCCTCAATATATATATATATATATATATATAAGACTTTTATGATCAGGTATATTTGATTTTAAAAAATAAGGATCAATCAATTAAATTTATCCAAAATTATCTCTTTTATTTAATTCAAATACAAATGATGAATTTGATTAATTGATTCTTACTTTTTAAAATTAAGTATACTTATTAGAAAAACATTATATATATATAATTAAAATTTCAAAAAAATTTATGTATAATTTCTTTTTATATATATTTTCTTTTATGGGTTCTTTGCTTTGCACTATTTGTTTTGTTTTTAATTCTGTTGCTTTCTACCAACCAACATTATCATCATCATCATCATCATCATCATCATTGCCAGTCATCTTCTTCTGTATAACAAACATTTAAAAAAAATTTATATTATCAAAATCTTGACAGTTGTTCTTATGTTCTATTAATAAATATAGCTTTATTTTATTTTAAATTAGTTCTTATTCTTTTTAATATTTTTATGTTTAATAATTTTAGTTTGACATACTACCAATCAATAAATCCTAAAATGTCAAATTTTAATTTACTACATTTAATCAATAAACTCTATAATCTCAATTTTTTTTTCCGTATATTTAATAGTTTTAGTTTTACTTACTCAATTGAATGGGAAATACATGATTGAATGGTGGCATGTTTACTTATGAGGAAACATATGTTTTCAATAAAATTGATAAAAATATTATAATGATTCAAAATAAAGAGTATGGTCAAGGAAAATTAAAACAATATATAATTTATGTTGTTTTTATTTTCTTAATAACTTGGTTAAAACTTTTTGAGCGTTAGACTATTTGATTCATCTAAATTAAGTGTATTATTTGTTTTGTTTTATCTGAATTTCATCTTATTACCAAATTTTTATTTTTATTTAAAAAAAATCATAGTGGCAACATTTTTAATTTTTCATTATTATTGTTATTATTTTACATAAGTGCCCCTTCTCGTTAGAATTTCTAGATTCGCCATTGGTTAACAAGATCCTTTAAATATTCACTTGTCTTCTTCCATGTGCTTTATAACGTTTTTAGTTTATGATTTACGATCTTGATCCTTGTATATATATGAAGGACAACATGCATTTATTTTTTGCACAATTATCTTTTGTATGAGTTCGCCTGTCGAAAGGTTCTTTGAAATATTTATTATTATTCTTCTTCTTACTTTTGTTTTCCAGGGATTTTAGTTTGTATTTGAAAGGTTTACTCCCATTGCAGGTTATGGTGGATCCTGATGCACCCAGCCCAAGTGAGCCAAGCCTAAGGGAGTACTTGCATTGGTTATAACCCTCTCTCTCTTTCTCTCTAATTAATGATAAATAGAAGATGAAAATAGTATTGGAGAGAAAATGCCAAACTTTGGAAACTGATCGAGTTTCATCAGGTTTTTATGATTGCAAAGACAAATTGCTAAAAGACATCTTGTTAAGCTGATAACATGCTGTTTTTGCTTAAAGACACAGACATCTCTTTGTCTTTGGATTTGAGCAAGTTAGTGATATATGCATATATATATATATATATATATATAGAGGGGGAAAATAAAAAAGGAGGAAGATGGCAAGTACTGGACAACCATAATAGTAACGTTGGATATACATGTACCTTACCTTACTCTGGGTTACAATCAACTGTATCCGTTCGTTTTTTCACTCTGCTTTTTGTTTCAATAGAACTGTGTTTGGTGGCACGTGCTTAAATTATTTATTAATATTTATTTTATATATTAATTATATTATTTTAATTATAATATTTTTTGAATTAGATATTTGGATTAAAAAAAAAAGTATTATAGTAGTTAAAAAAACTAAAAACTTGAATATAATTATTGTAACGAAATTATCATGAAAATTTTATTGAATCCAATTATATAAATATAGAACTAATTAACTTTAAACAAGAAAAAATGTCACTAAAACATCAGTATCTAACTTTTCTTTTTTTTTTTGGTTATTTGGTGTTTATCATAATGAACTAACTTCTTGTTCTTGAAAATGAACTTTTTTGTAGGTTGGTGACTGATATTCCAGCAACCACTGGGGCAACCTTTGGTAAGTGCCTGCTTTGTTTGCATTGAAATGTAATATTGAGTTGCGGCTTTATATTTACTGTTCAAAGAAACTGAAAGCAAAATCGTTATAGAGCTCAATGATTTTGACATCTCCAAAGCCTCAGAGACCGTCTTGTCATTTTCCATTCATTATAAGAATAACATCTTCCTACGTATGCTCATATAATATTATTTTTTTCAAAGGGTATATATACCATATTATTGTTACAAGTTTTTTAAAAAAATAATATATATATGTATGAATGTGGTATATGTAGCTTTTCACTTTTTACCCAAAACCCAAAACGAAAAATTTGTTTTTATCCACTTTTCTATAGAAATTTATTTTTCGTCTTTCAAACAAATTAATTTTATTTTATACCCAAATTTATCAAAATACTCTCAATTAAAAAAAGAAAAAAAAAACCATGATTTTTAAGTTCACTTAAAAATCAATACTCGTTTTTAAATAGACTTAAAAACCAATTCTATCCAGTCATTATCTTGACATTGAATTTCATTGGAAATCTTTATTTTCAAGCTAAATCCAACCGTAAACATTAATACTCAATATCCTAAACACAAAAAAACTCAAAAAAACACACAAAACTCAAAAGATTTGAACAAAACTTAAACAATTAACAAAGGAAGTCAAAGATCTCAATATCTCATACTATAAACATGCAATATAGGAGGAGAACAAGGTATGCATGGGTAATTTGGATACTTTAGGTATAGATTGTAATTAATCGGTTTGAAAGATTAAAAACAAATTTTTTTTCCAAAAAATGGGCAAAAACAAATTTCCTTTCCAAGAATGATCATTTTTTGTAATTTCCAATATATATATATAATTGACTCTATGATAATATAATAACTTGGTTAGATAAAGCACTACAAATACGTCAAACCGTAGCACTCGATCAAGCACTACAAATGTATTAAACTGTAACATTCAATATTTATCATGTCATAGCATGATAATTTAATTATTCAAATATACTAATAAATAAGATACTTGTATTTTTGGATCCCAATTTTGATTTGTTTTTCTTTCGTTCGGATGTTGAGTATTTGCATAAATATACATTAATAAACCTCAAAACTTGGATCAAAATTAATGTAGTAAACTATTTTCTTTTTCCTTTATCCCTTATGATTATGGCAAAATCAAATTGATCAGCATTTACGAGACTCATCAAGTGGCCAAAATCAGCCCATGCATCGTGTGACCCTAGGACCTGAGTGATCATGAATGTGATTGTTTACGATTATGTACCGTGAATTTCAGGGCAACAGGTTGTGAGTTATGAGAGCCCCAGACCAACTCTGGGAATTCACAGGTTCGTATTCGTGTTGTTCCAGCAACCGAGCAGGCAGACTATGTATGCACCGGGGTGGCGCCAGAATTTCAACACCAAAGACTTTGCTGAACTTTACAATCTTGGATCACCGGTGGCCGCCGTCTACTTCAACAGCCAGAGGGAGAGTGGCTCCGGTGGAAGGAGACGATAAAGTCTTAATGACAATGTCTTAACTATCTAGCAAAATCAGTATAATTAGCTTTCTGCTTTGCATGTTAAAGCTAGCAAAGCTGAAAGTATAATATATATGTAGTTATCTCTTCATCACTCCATAAGAAGATGAAGTTTAGAAATAAGCCTCATATACATATATATATATATGTATGTATGTATGTATACATATATGGGGAATACATGTCTTTAACTTCACGATATCAATGAAAGAGATGGAAGTTTATAGTATAGATAGGTGTTTCTCTCTCTTTATATATATGTGTATGTATGTACAAAGTTATTTTCTTCTTAATGCACGTTAATATAACAATTTTAATTTCTCAATTATTAATTGATAGATTCACTTGCTTTTATTTACTTTGATTTAGTCAATATCCTTTTATATTGAATCAATAGCCTACAAATAATCGGGGAGAGGAGAGAGAAAATATCAATATATTAAGTTTAGACTATGTCAATGTAGGTTGGTGGCCAAGACAATCATTCTGTCTATCAATAACAAATTCAACTTGTTGCATTGTGTATTCAAAAAACAGCATACTAGATTGAGGAACAAGAATTTAGGAGAGAGGTTATGGGAAATCAAATTTAATAATAATGGAGAAAGAAAAAATAAAAACAAAATTCATTTAATCTTAACCATCCACATCCTAAAGGCAAAGGAAAAATGAAAACAAAATTCATTTAATCTTAACCATCCACATCCTAAAGGCGCCAATCATTCCTATACATGTATGTGTATGTGTGTGTGTGAGGGCGTCTATATGCGTGTGTATGTGCTAGTGCATGTGTTGGAGAAAGGAAAGAAAAAAAAAATTAAAGAAGGGGTGTACATGTGTGTGTCTAAGGGAGAAAAGAAAAAGAAAATAACAAGAAATAAATATATATATATATACATACTATATGTATGCACATGTGTGTGCACACATTTGAGAAAAATGGAAGAGTGGTCCATAAACAAAATGTAAAATCATTTTTAGCCTCAAATAAAATGTAACTCATATGCATGTACATCTATGTGCATGTGCGTGTGCACGCACATGCAAGAAAAATGAAAAAGTGGTCCATAAACAAAATGTAAAATCATTTTTAGCCTCAAATAAAATGTAATTCATACATTATATATGTGTGTGTTTATGCACACATGCACAGGTGCATGCACGTATGTCCATATATATACATGTGCATTTGTATGCGTGCATATGTGCATACATCGTGTGAGAAAAATACTAAAGTGGTCCAAAAACAAAATGCAAAATCATTTTTAGCCTCAAATAAATTGTCGTTCATTTTTAGCTTTTTTGTAAATATTATTAATCAATGTCCCAAAATTTTTAAAAAAATATCATTCGAGGTACTATTAACAAATTTGCCTGAAACATTTCATTAGACATGTTATGTGAGATGTGAAATGTTTCATGTGAAGTATTTTACGTAAAACATCACAATGGAATGTTTTAAATGAAATCTTTCACATCAGATGTGTTAAGAGAAACGCTTTGCATGAAACACGTCTTGTAAATTTAGGGGCAAAGCCAGAATTTTAATTTTGGAGGGAACAAAAAAGTTTTAATTATAAATTAATATACAAATCAAATGTACTTATATTAAAAAAAAAAAAGTTATTAAAAGTAAACTTAAAAATTCTACTATAATGGAATTGAAATTTAATTTATAAATAAATACCTGTTTTGGAAATCAAATAAATAATAAATATGTAAAACATCTATTCTTTTTCTTAAAAAAATCTTTCGTAAGATATTTATTAATCAATCTAAAGATGATTTGGTTCTATATTGTCCAAAAAATTATCTCCAAGAATTGAAATTTAATAGGCTATACACAACATAACGGTAAAAGAATCGTGGAAACAATGATAAGAATGCCAAGCAAAAATGTCTTATAAGAGCATTTATTATTTGTAATGGTATTTTGAAGTTGCTTAATTATGTCTTTTAAGTAATTTGATGTATGAATATATTAGTAATTAAAAAATTTTATTAAAAAAAAAAAAAAGTGTAGGAAGAACCTTTCTAGGTGACACTAGATCACCCTATTTTTAATTTTCATAAAATAAAAGCTCAAACACAATAAAATAAATATGACATTATAACTAGATAACCAACAAAGAGATGTAAGTCATGTATCAATGCATAGAAATTAAAAGCTAGATAAAATAGATCTCCTAAAATTAGAAAATATGTATATATATATAATGGATATATAATTAAAATATTGAAATTGTTAGGTGTTCTAAAACTAATAAAAATATATATATTTGATTTATATAATTAAATTATTAGAAAATTTTGAATGGTTGAGAGGGGCCATGCCCCTATAGGCGTCTCCCCCCACCCCTTCTGCCACAACTGTAAACTGCTTGACTTTTGGATTCAAGGGTTTCATTGAGAATAAGTGGAGAGAAAAATGTGGAAAAGAACACATAGCCAAGTGGAGAGAAGTTCATGCGGTATGTTGTCCGATTTGGCTTGACGTGGGTGCCATCGGTCGGGAAAATGAGTCAAGAACCAGGCATGCCCTGACACCTAGATCAAAGTACGTATTTGTACACGTATGATGTCAACTATTATGTGAAAAAGAATCATTCAATCTCATAAAATTATTGTGTCAAAAACCGTGGTAGTTGATCCTACTCCTTAAATAACTATATAGTTTGCAACAGAGTCAAGAAAATTGCAACTAAAAGAAGAATGTGCAGTAAGTTTATAATAATATTTGATACCTCACCTCTTAATAAAAACATAAAATATAAAAAACTTATTGGTTAAAGAGGAGTTTTCATATGTTTTTATAAAATAAAAATTGAATAAAAATGGAGGTTATGTGTTTATATTTATAAAGAAAGTGTAATAGGGTTATATATATGTATATATATCAATGAACCAATAACAAAAAAAATGACACTAATGGCCAAAATCAATTAAAAGAAAAAAAAAAAACAAAATATAGAAAATTTATTGGTTAAAAAGAAGTTCTTAGATGTTTTTATGAAAAAAAAAATGAATGAAAATAGAGACTATGTATTTATATTTTTAAAAAATATATAATAGGGTTATAAGGGCATAAAAATATTAATAAAATAAAATAAGAGTAGATTAAATATTTTAATCTTTAAAAAACGCTCAAAAAGATCTACTTGGAAAACTCAAAATCTAAGCTTCTCCAAATAGATCTTTTTCAGTTTTTTTAATTCTCCAAAAGTTCTATTGGAATGTCAATCAAACGATGTAAAAAAAATTAAATAGAACTTTTAACATTAAAAAAATATTTTTAACCAGTAGATAAGTTGTACCATACATACATTTAGTATCTCAATCAATGATATCATAATTAATGAATGACTATATTTTTATAAGTGAAACAAATTATCATTAATATATATTCATTCACTAATTGTTATATTATTTGGAATATAAATAGGATAAAGAGGTTATTTTAATATGCCATGCCGATAAAAAGCCATCTAATAAAAAGAATCACTATGATAAAATTCATCAATTTTTTTCACACTTTACACACTAGATGGATTATTATGGTACTTATTCTAAATATATATATATAGAGAGAGAGAGAGAGAGAGAGAGTGATGCCAATTAATAATATTTCAAATTTTCAAACTGCTTAAAAGTTAAAACAAAGGAGCTAATTTCCATTTACACAGAGACTCAAACTGCTTAAAAGTTAAAACAAAGGAGCTAATTTCCATTTACACAGAGACTATAAGAAAACATGAATTCACAAACCTTTTTTGTTTTTCCAATGTTCTCTTCAATTTTTTTTTTTTTTAATTTGTGGAGAAAATTTGTTGTTTTCTTCTCGATTTTATGTTCTCTAAAGTCACCTCGGTTTTTGTACTGATCAGCAGATACAACAACTTTTTTTCGGAAACTGGTAGATATAACAACTTGATAGACAAAAGAGAGGCCATATTTCCACCACTCAAAAATGATATGTAAACCCTAAATTAACATTTTTTTTTTAAGTATATAATATTACCCTTAAATAAAATTACTAAAAGACATATATTTTATAAGTACACCCACCCCTATCACCACTTCCATGTCATCGACTACCACCCCATTGACAATATCATCAAACATGATTACAACGAAGAGAAGTCTATTAATGGGGTTTACATCTACTTGATCTCTTTGTCTCCTGCCTCTAAGACTAAAAGCTATGCTTGTAGCTAACTCATGGTGGCTCATCTCCTAGTATCACCAAGTGTTTTAGCAGTATTTGGACTACAAAAGAGAGGTATTTGTAGACCGATCGTGGCGCTGGTCCTGTGGATTAAAGCTACATTCATGATGACCATGTTATTTGTCATTTCTGAAGGGACCTAAAGGACTATTTAAAGTAATTTTTCTAAAGTTTTTCACAAATTTTGTAGATTAAAACTGGTCAAACATGGCTTTACCAATATCACCATCGCTTACCTCCTCCATTAATGATCTACGATGTTAAAGAAGATCTAAAAAAAAGATCGACGATCGACAATCTAAAGAAATCGCTGAAATTGTTCATGAAGACGAATACGAAGATGGGCAAGTGCATAAACTGCTATGGAGACGAAGACAAAGAAAATGAAGACGAAAAAGAAGATCAATGAGCATAGAAACCTCGACGAAGACGAAGCAGAAGGAGAGAGAGGCGAGGGAAAAGGACCAGTACTAATGCAAAGGGAGAGGGAGGCAGATAAGTGAGTGGAGGTAGTAACAACAAAGGCGGAGGTGAGCTGTCGAAAAAGAAGCAAGCTACTAGGATCATTTTGACTCATTTAACCCATCTAATCAATGGGTTAGTTTTTTTCCAATCTAATGGGATAAAATTAGTAATGAGTAAAATTAGTGAAGGGTCAATAGAAGCACCAAACATGGGTTTAGACCAAAAAGTAATCCAATCTCAGTCCTAACCGTGCAACAAACATAGCCTAAGAGAGCTAGGATCTATTCTCCATGTGCAACATGGGTCTATATTTTTTTACAAGATATTATATATAAATATATATTGAAATATTTTACAAGATGTTATTACCCAGTGAATTTTATACTAATGAGGAGAGTTTCATCCTCTGGCAGCTTTTCATTGCCAACCTAAGTTACAAAAGGCCTATCTTTGCTAATTTGGCTTTCTTGGTTTATAGTGCTTGTCAAGTAATGATCTTATGGTGCGTTTACTTCACGGATTAGGGAATGAGAATGGGGAATCGGATTGATTGATGGTGTTTACTTGCTTAAAATTCATTCCGTAATGGAAATGAAAGTGTGGACCCCACATCAATTTGGGATTGTGGAATGGGAATCCCATTCCCCTCAACCCACTTGGGAATCCCATTCTCATTCCCTTTATCAAAATAAAAAGTCTTTTATACCCTTTTTTAAACAAATAAAAAAAACTTATTTTATTTGATATTAAAAAAAAAAAACTACATATTATAATAAAAAACTACATACTATTGATTTTTCATCACCAGTTTCTTAATTATCATAGTAGACTATTAAAATAATATGTTTTTTTTAAAAAAATTATAATATATAGTTTTTTATTTGATATAAAAAAATTGCATATTATAATAAAAAATTGCACACTAAATTAGTGGACTATTAAAATAATATACAGTTTTTTATTATAATATATAATTTTTTATTTGATATTAAAAAATACATATTATAATAAAAAACTTCATACTATTGTAATTAATTCATAATTTTAATTAAAGACATTTTTGTAATTTATAATCAATCCATTCCGATTCCAAGGTAAAGTAAACAGTTTAATAGGAATACTGTTGATTCCGATTCCGATTCCGATTCCTACAGTTGAAGTAAACAACTTATTCTGATTCCGATACATCATTCCGATTCCAAGTCATTCCGATTCCAGATCATTCCGATTCCTATTCCGATTCCTCCAAGTGAAGTAAACGCACCATTAGTTTATAGTGCTCATCAGATAATAAATAATAAAATAGATATTGATGGGTGTATTTATAAAATTATATACAATAGAATTAAGAGAAAATGGTAATATTGGTATTAAGTGAAGTTTAAAAACAAATCAGAAAACTTTTAAATTTTTTATTGGGTGTTAAAACAAAAGGGTGTACATACTATTTTTTAGGGGCGAAAATATCTCACTCTTAGTACATTTTTCCTTCAAATTTATTTAGGTTTTAAGTCATCTATGTTTTTAGGCTTTTTTAAACCTAACCTAAACAACCTAACCCAACCCGATTAGATGAAATTGGGTTGGGTTAAAAATTATTAATAAATTAGGTTGGGTTAGAAACAAAGTGACACTATTTACACGCCGTATAGAATTATGTGTGCACCCTTAGGTAGATGTATCCCATTAAATTTTTTTAAAAAAAGTTTAATTTTATTTTAAAAATAATTTTGATGAGATTTATTTAAGAAATATAATATAATAAACCTAAAGAAATAAATTTTTTTAATATAAAATGAATTATATTTATATATTAGAATTTTAAATACAGTTTTTAATAGGGTACACTTACAAAAGGATTGCACATGTAGTGGTAGAGTTTTAACAGGGTGGAACTATCGTGACTCTACAAATCCGATTGATTGAGGTTGGGTCAAGTTAATCTCTGACTTGACTTGATCTGCTCTTACCCAAGTAGGAGAATCCTCACGTGATATTTAATATCTCCAACCTGGCTATCTATTATTTTTAGTTAAAATATTTAGTATGTGATTTTTTATGAATTTCAACAACTCTTTATATTATTAATTATTTTATAAAAATTAAATCCCTCTAACTAAATATAAAGAGCAAAAAAATTCTAATTAAATTGTTTTTTCTATTATTTTAATATTTAATTTGAAATAAAGTAATTTAAAAATCATAATCAAACTCTTTCTCCTATTATTTTAATATTATTCCTTAGTTTAAATTGAGAGGATATTGGAGTAATTTAGTCAAAGGTTGTTAGCTAAAACATATATATATATATATTTAAGCTAAAATTTAGTTAAAATTTAAGGAGTATGATCGGTGATGCTCTAACCATACTAGCTATCAATTGACCATTATCCTTAGCGAAATAGTTAGTGATATGACATTTTTATAAATTCTAACCACTCCTCATATTGTTAGTTATTTTGTAAAAGTTGAATTAACTTAACTAAATATAGAAAGCAAGAAAGTCTTAACTAAATTCTTTATCCTTTACCATTTAATTTGAAATAAAGTGATTTGAAAATCCTAATCAAACTTCTTCTTCTATTTTTTAATACTAATGCTTAGCTAAAATAGAGAAAAACTCTTTTTTCTATCATTTTATTATTAATGCTTTGTTAAAATAGAGAAAATGGTTGGAGTAACTCAATCAAAAGTTACTAACTAAAGTAGATTTTTTGTTATTTCAACTAAAATTTAATTAAAATATATGGAGTATAATAATTAACAGATAACCCTTGCTCATAATTGAAGACATCAAAGGAGTACATATTTTAGCTAATTATTTTAGTTAAAATTTAGTTAACACTTACAAGTGGCTTGGAGATGTTATTAGGTCGTGTTTGTTATGCAGATTAGGATTGGGATTGAATCGTTTTTTAATCCAAACTCATGTTTAGTGCATCTCATAGCCCTTCACTAATTTTATTTATTAGACTGGGATAAAATCAACTCATCAAGTAGACGCGGTTAAGATACTCTTAGTATTTTTGCTTCTTCTTCTCCAGCTCCTGTCTCGCCTCCACCTTCCTCTTTGTCGCCTCCGTTCGCTTCTCCACCTCCCTCTGCCTCTCCTTCCATGCGTCAGTACTGGTCCTCTTTCTCCCTTGCCTCCTCTCCTTCTGTTTTATCTCCTCACGATCTTTTACACTCCTTAATCGCTCATCTTCTTCTACATCTTCTTCAACATCACCATCTTCTTCGACATCGTCAATCACCGATGGAGAAAGGAGGTGGTGGAAGAGGTAAGCATAATAATCTAATATCTACAAAATTTGCGAAAAGTCCCTGAAATTTGTTTTAAAGTCTAAGTTTTTATCCATTATTTTTAATTCTATCATATGTTTCATCAAATATGGGATCATGTCTAACTCAATTCAATTCAATTTAATCCATATAACTAATCCAATTCTATCCCGCACAACAAACGGGGCCTGGACCTTGTTTGGTATGTAAATTGTAAAGAATATTTTGGGTGGCTATTTCCTTTAAAGTCTAAGTTTCTACCCATTATTTTTAATTCTATCATATGTTTCAACAAATATGGGATAATGTCTAATCCAATTCAATTCAATTTAATTCATATAAATAATTCAATCTTATCCTGCACAACAAACGGGGCCTTACTTGGTATGTAAATTGTAAAGAATATTTTGGGTGGCTGTTTCCTTCAATGAGTTGAAGAATCTTTCGAGTTAAAAGAGCTTGAATATACGAGAGGCCAGAGAAAATAACCATCAATCATCCATCATCATCAGCAGCAGCAACAAGATGGCCACTGACTTCAAATCCATCCCAATCATCGGTATTATTCTGATATTCCCTTTTCAATCTATCGGTTTATTTCGATTCTGTTTTATTAAATTGATTGCATCGCCAATCAAATTTCTGAAACTAGTTCAGTTTTCTGTCTCGTCTTTAAAGTCATGACTATGCACGCACATGTTGTAACTCTACCTCTTCGCATCATTTGTGGTTTTGATTATCAAAGTCTCATCTTCATTTGACTTGAAGAAACTAGTTTTCATGTGTCTTCAAACTGAGAGAAAAAAAAAATGCTAATTTGTTGGTATTGTGTGTTATTCTTCATTTTCGTTTGATACAGATGTAAGTCCACTATTGGCGAAGTGTGATGATCCAAAAATGAGTGAAGACGCAGGTGTCTCTAGAGTTGTTAAGCAATTGGATCAGGCTTGTAGGGAAGCTGGATTTTTCTATGTGGTAATTAATTTTATGCATGTATTCTGGCTATTTATTATTAAGCCAATGGTAAATGTGGGCTTTTAATTGGTTTTTCTAATTTTGCAATGATTTTTTGCTATTGACCAGAAAGGCCATGGTATTCCTGAATCCCTCGTCAAAGAGGTCAAAAATATTACACACACATTTTTTGATCTTCCTTATGAGGAGAAACTTAAGATCAAGATGACTTCGGCAGCTGGATACAGGTTTGGTTAATGGAAAGGAAGCCACATATTTTCAATTTATGTGATTTCTAGTTATAGAGAAACAACATTTTGAGTGCAGGGGATATCAGAGAATCGGAGAAAATGTAACCAAAGGCACGCCTGATATGCATGAAGCTATAGATGTAAGTCTTGCTTCAATTTTTAAACTATGGTTATACTCAGATACGTGATTATTTTAATAACAAGTTTCTCTTATTTGCAAGTTGCATACGTGGTAAAGAATTAGGCATGTTCTATATTGGCACATGGCTTTTACCACATAAAATCGAAATGCTGTTACTAAGGAACTGCAATCAACTGATGGCAATTTTAAATAATTAATGTTGTAGAGAAAATTCTTTTCACTGATTTTGTTAAATCTGGATAGCATGTTCATGTGCGACTGTAATTTATATCCATGCAGAAAAAAAGATAGCTATGCATTGGAATCAATGTCTCATTTATACGAAAGTTTGCCTTGCACCTGTCATGTTAATCATAAGTTATGGTGTCTTTCAACATGTATAGGCATGACTTTGTTAGATTATTCTTCTCCACAAAAAAAGATAATGTTCTTTTCATGGTATGGCAATCACCTGCGCTGTTGTAATCATTGCTACTGCTACTGCTAGAATCAGTTTTTCTTCTCGCACCACGAATGTTTACATATTTTTCTTCGTTGTGTAACAGTGCTATAAGGAAATTAAACAGGGGATGTATGGATCACTTGGTGAGCCTATGGAAGGAAGTAACCAATGGTATGTGGATATTAGTGTTTTCTTGACCATTTATATTCCAAATTTTAGTGGTGAAACAGATCAAATCTGATCATCTTGATTTCCTTTTTTTGGGTACCTCAAGTTAATAAGAGATAAGCTAATCTAGTTGATAATTGTAACTTAAATCAGTGTTAGCCTGGTAATATTGTGCTCATATGTTAATGCTTTTTGCATCAGCAAAATGGTAGAAACTGAGCCATGGTGAGCACCAGAATCTTATGGGGTCTGTTAATCATTTTATATTGATTATTGAAGATACCCATTTGTATATATGATCATTAAACAATTTCAAACAGATTACCTATGTCAAGAAGTTCAGCCCCTCAGTAACTCACCTCTGAATTCTTCATGAGAATTTTCAACTAGTCTTTGTGTTGCATGGTGTTTGTTGGCTTGCTAATTTATCAGGACCATGGTACCAAATCTCATATTCAGTCATTAGATACTGATTCTGAAGCTAAAATGTCAGTGCATATGTTTTTTTTTTTTTTAAGTTTTTGATTAGATGGCTTACAGTTTTTAAAATGTTAATGACATTGTCTTCTTATGGTCCTTTTGGCAGGCCAGTTAATCCTTCCAACTTTAAATCATTGATGGAGGAGTACATCAGCCTTTGCACAGGTATCCCTTATATAGCAGGATTGCGCTGTTTTTAAGTTCTATATATTCATCAAGGGGAGAATCTCTCATTGCTCCATTAAATTTCTTGTTGGTATCAGACCTTTCAAGGAACATTATGCGGGGGATTGCTCTAGCATTGGGTGGATCACCATATGAATTTGAAGGTGAAAGAGCTGGAGATCCATTTTGGGTGTTCCGTATTATTGGTTATCCAGGTGTATGCATGGACAATGGCAAAAAGAAGCCAGAAAATGATATAGGATGGTATTGTCACAATGCTGCCTTTCTCCTTTTTTCACTTTGCATTTTACAACTGGGTCTTATCTAAATTTATTTGTTTATTCTTTATTTTTTTCCTGTTCGAATTCTGGCCATACAATTTCAGTGGAGCTCACACTGATTACGGTAATGATTCATGAACTTTGGATAATTAATGGCCTAGAAAAAATTTAATAATTAATCTCTAATTTTGTGCAATTTTGCATAACAGGTTTGCTGACATTGGTTAATCAAGATGATGATATAACTGCACTTCAGGTATAGTCCCACATTTTATTCTATGTTTAACCTGCTTTAGATTCCTAAGGATATGACATAGACAACAAATATTGCTTCCCTACAACCTATTTTGGTTTTGTAATGTACAAAGAGTCTCCATTGTTTTTAATCACCAAAAAGAAGGATCTCCATTTTGACTGCCAGGAGCTATTTTACAACAGGTAGTAAATTTTATCATTCTGAATATGCAGAATTCAATTAGTTTCTGATAATCATTAATCTGAACCTAATATTATAAACGATCATGAATTGTGCTTAAAAGACCAAAAAAGCTTGTGGGTTTTTTTAAGTTTAATCTTCCATCTTTGATACCCTTTTTCCACATCAACAGGCCACAGTAGTAGGTTGTTCCTTCAAAGTCCAAACCAAAAAAAAAAAAAAAAAGAGGAAGTTAAAAAGTGAAAAAGAAAAAAAGAATTTGCTTTCCTTCGAATGACAACGCCTTAAACCAACCACAAGAGCCATTTTGTACTTTCTCATACTTCTTGCTTCCTGTAAAATTTGTGGTATTATGAATTTATGGCTGTTGTACAGTTTGATTGCACAAACTTTATATCAGGTCTTCTGTATGCTATAAAAATATGTGAGCCGTCCATTATGGGAAGACTTTCTGTATGGAGATTTACATGGTCTGATCCATTTATAATCCTGTTGCTTTAGTTTGCACGAAGATATATTATGAGTTCTGTTGCCGTAATGTGACAAATATGTAATTTGAATAAACTTGTTGAAGGTGAGAAACCTGTCTGGGGAATGGATATATGCTCCTCCAATACCCGGAACATTTATCTGCAACATTGGTGACATGCTGAAGGTAGATGATTTTCTCCTAAAACTCGTTACTTGATTTCTTCATTTCGTTAGACAACTAATGTATTAATCATGAGGAACTGCAGTTATTTTCAAATGGTCTGTACGATTCAACTCTGCATCGAGTTATCAATAGTTCTCCAAAATATCGTGTCTGTGTAGCTTTCTTTTATGAGGTTAGCCTCTATACATGTCTCCATTTTATTCATCTCTTGTCTACTTAACTGGAATGATGCTTCACATATATATGATTTTGATTTGGATCCGTAAAAACAGACAAACTACGATGCAACAGTGGAGCCTCTGGATTTTTGTGTAAGGAGAACTGGAGGAACCGCAAAGTTTGGAAGAGCTGTATACGGAGAACATCTAGTAAGCAAGGTTACAACTAACTTTGCGATGTAGGGAAGATCTTTCAAACCCGTGGCTTTCATAAATGCAAGTGTACACGATTGAATTATGTCAAGTTCTGAGATGGTGATTACTCAAATGTTGGAAGTCAGATGTTATGAGAAAAAATAAACCTTTAATTTAAGAAGCGCTCATATTGTTTTAGATTTCAGCGAGGTACACATCATCAAAATTATTTTTCCATTCAAATGTTTTGGACGGCTAAAATTCAGAAAGCATAAATTAGAACTAAGTAGAAACCTTAATAACGTGATGATATCAAATCACAGCCATGATTCGATCAAACACTTACTTTTAATCCAGGGATGAAAATCAATTACTCAAGGACGTGTTGTGTTGATAAAGAAAGAATATTCAATCTCTAAGAATCGAGTACAACAATTAACAAAGAAGAGGATACACTTTTGCACCTTCTCTTTAAATTTTATCAATTGGCTATAATTGGACCACCTAAATAACTGTGAAATTCTTCCAAGGATTGAAAAATAATAATGATAACTTGATGTGGGATGCAGTAGGCGCTGACCAAATCAAGAAGCCAAACCATCTTCTGAAATTTTTGTCACATGAGTATACTTCTGATAAAGCGGAATTCTTACACCCTGCTCTCTAAGTCGATTTACCATATCATAGAGAAATTCGAACGTCAATCTGGATTGTGCATTCAGCTCCTCTCTGATACTCGGATGAATCCTGAACCACTCACCCAACAGTTTGTGCACATGAGAACGGATCATTCTCCAGGGCACAGGGTATCTTTCACAAAGATTTAAATATTCCAAAAGCAGATCTGCTTGGTCTAAATTTCCATCTACAGTGTTTTCTTCACTCCATTCAGCAGTGCGAAAACCAGCAAATAGAGCAGGGTTCTCAAGGAGAGTCTCAGCTGAAAGCACCCCATCACAACCAGTCTCTTCCAAACAACTCTGAACGTCATCCATGTGTCGTATATTCCCATTGGCAAGAACCGGTATTCTGAGAGCATTTTTCACAGCCATGATAGCATTCCAGTCAGCTCGGAATTTTTTACCATCTTTCTCATCCCTTGTTCGACCATGGACAGCCAAGAGAGAGCACCCGGCATCCTCTAGCATCTTGGCATAACTGAGTGTATCTTGTAAATTAGGAAAAACACGGATTTTGCATGACACAGGGACACGAAGGTTCAGAGCCAACTTTTCCACTAATGATTTTACAAGTGGAAGTTTATCCATTAAAAAAGCTCCATAGTTACCCCGCCTAGCAATACGTTGAGGACACCTGCAAATGATCCAGAGAGACATCCTCAAATATAAACTTTTGACTAAAGGACCACCGTCGAAAGTATTGGCATCTGACTTGACAATTTCTTCCAATGCAGGCTCTAACAATACTGAAAAATATACAGCAATTTTCATAAAATTAACAACCCTTTCCATTCATCTACTCCTACTAACAATTGATTGCACATGGTTTCGTACTGACAAGTGATGAACATATGAAAGGGCTGTTTAAGCTCTATGCCCACAATGAACTTACTAAGAAAATTTATATTTGTTCCCAAACTATTAAACATACAAACATTATTATTAAATAAAATGCTCACCTGAAACCCACAATGACACCGTTTTAGATGACCAATTAAAGACTTGTTTATTATTATTATAAATAAGAAAAGAAAAATTACCCTAAATTAATATCAACATAGTCGCAGTAAGGTTCCACTCTCCGTGCAGCCTCCAATAAAATGTCTGGATCATTGGCACAAAATTGAACAAATAACGGGCGATCCTCCTGCAAATATTTTACAAGCCAATTATAACGAATCCAATATCTCAACTATGTTGTCTACCTGCAATACATGCTTACCACTAAAACTTTTATCTACGACAATAGACTACCTCTAAAGTCAATAATATTTTCAGTGATACATGAAAAACAAAGTTGAATAAAAATATACCTTACAAGTGGTAAATTCTTCGTTTCTATACTTTTCTGTCTCGCTGAAAATCCTCGAGTGAAGCATCGGCGTGTAGGCAGCTTCGGCACCGTATTTTCTGCAAAGCATCCGAAACGGCAGCTCTGAGTTGTCAACCATCGGCGCCACTAGCAACTTGGGCCGTCCCAGCTTGTTCCAGTGGGCCCACGCCCTCTCTATTCGCGCCTCTCCACTCAAGCACCGACCCGGCGATTCCAAGCCAGAGCCCGCCGTATCAGATTCTTGTTCGTGCTGCTGTTCACTTTGTTGTTGTTGGTCGTGGACGGAGCAGTGAAGGTCGTCGTCGTCCGGTGGTCGATCCAAATGGGTGGATCGGGTTTGGGTTTGGGCCATGAAAAGATTGGAAATGGACGGACGAGAGTTGATAGAGAAATGGAGAGTAAGGGTTTTGGGTTTGAAGATCATAAGCGGACGACGGGAGGAGAGGCGCAACCCATCACCGCTGGTGATGGTTAGGGTTTGAGAGGGAATGTGAAGCTTGTCAGGGTTTAAGATTCGTTTGTCTTTGTTTGTTTCCGTTTTTCTGGGTCTGATAAATAAGCTTGTTAAAAGTTGGATTTGACGAGTTTGGACCTCTCCACAACCTATTTGGGCTTCCGTTGGGCTTTTAAGTTACAACTTACAATGCGTCTAAATGACCCATTTTATTTTATTGGTTTTGTTTTATTTTTTCTTTAATATATAAAAAAAAAAAAAACCACATAAATCAAATGTTTGTCTTAAAATCAATCACTATTTATATAATCTAGAAATCTACTTTCATGATCGGGTGATAAGAACTCCAATAATGAAATTATAAAGGTAGAAAACTACTCACATAATTTTGTAAAATACAATTTCTGACAATTAAACCTCTATACCTCAGTGAATGAAAAAGCAGACAATCACCTCTATTGAGAGGCAATGGGCTTTTCCTTTTTTTTTAGTTCTTAACCGGTTGGTTTGATATTTTTAAATAAATTGTTTCGTGTAAAAGGAAATAACTTTAATACGAGATTTAATAATTTCCATAGTTGGTTTATTTGTTACGTCTTAATTTTGTAGTTAATAACACAAGGATTTGTCCATAAGTATGTTCCAAATTTATTTTGAAGAATTAACAAGATAAAATTGAACAGTTGGTTGAATGCCTACCAATTCATTAAAGTGATGCGGTTCAATTCCCACGAAACTCAATTTTCAAATTTGTTCAAGTTTGTGTAAGTGGTTTTTTTTTTTTTTTTCTTTATTATGTGTGAAGGGTCTAATTATAGATCCAACAATAAGTTTTAGCCGCCCTAATTTACATCACACATGATGATAGAAACAAACCAACTAACCCATATGGTAGATTGATGCTCTAAAATTATATCGCATAATTAATCTAATCCTAATCCAAGTAATTTTAAATAACAATTCCCAAAAAAATAGAAACAAATTGCAAAGAGCCCTACTTTGCAAACTATAAGATTTTACTAATATTCTTCAAAATGATAGTTCTCAATACAATAATACAACTCTAAAATTAAACTCATTTTTTTAGTAAAACAATTTTAACTTTCCAAAAAAACATGACTTCTTTAGAAGATAGAATTTTAAAAAGAATTAATTATTTGATATTAAGTAAAGAAATAATATTTAAATTTAAAGTAAAGAAATAATATCTTAAATATGAATAGGAAATGCAGATAAATCCAGAATCCGTAAGCCATCAAATGCAACTTGGCTCGTTAGACATAACTTATACTGCGAGTTATATCTCACGACGTAAGTTGCGTGACTTTTAAGTTAACGGATACATGTTACATTGTAGGTTGCACCTCGCAACATAAGTTGTGTCATTCTTGAGCCATCTTACGCAATGTGCGCTGCAAGTTGATTATGTCACGTGCTCTCTTCTTTAGCCTTTCAAACCGTCTACTAGCATCCTTATCATTATAATAGTAATTATCTCTCATTTATAAGAGTAGATATTTTTACTATGCAAATAGCATTTGATCCCATTAATTCATTTGGTGTGAACTTAAAAAAAAAAAAAAAAAAAAAAAAAGCATTTTGTGCTCTGTTTTAAATATGATTAATTAGTGCTGTGGCTTTTGTTTGACACTGATTTAAAATTTATCTAAAAGTTTAAACAAGATAAGGGTATTGTTTTTGAAGTCTACGAAACTCACTTTAAACTAATAAAGGCTTGTGATGACTTAATTTAATAAAGTAACATTAACTTTACATGATAATTTATCATTAATTTAAATATTACAGTACACGAGTTTGAACTCGACAGAATTTACGAATCAATGTCCAAACATAGATTTTATCGTATAAGTTTGTACATACATGTTTATGCAGGTAGAGTTGGTATCCATCCCATCACTAAAATTGTAGAAAAACACATTCTTTAAGCTGTAGCATACTAGCATTTTTCAATTTTCACGCTTAAAGGAAAACAAGAACTGGAATCAGCCGAATGATTACAGGCGATGACAGTGAGCAATTGCCATGATAAAGCCAGAATCGAGAGGAGATTCTATATGCATATATGCATGTCATTTCAACGTCTCACAGACTGTCTTGATCATCAACTCAGTTAGTGCAATCCTACACCGAATGCATATTTATTCAAAGTACAAACAACATATACGACAATTTCTATTGCAATCTCTGCTATCTTGCATGATCTGACAATTCCTGGTGGGTAAAAGTAGGCTTTAATTTGAAACAAGAACAATATAAATTTCAAAAATTATATTAGTTTTTTGTGCCCCTTTTTGTCCACTTGAGTTATAGTTTATAAGAGTGCATTATATAACAAGGGAGAAAGATACAATGAATTGAGTTAGATTATCAATCAAGTGACGTAAGACGTGAGTTCATGCATGTAGATCAACTTCTTCGTTACATACGTGGAAAGGAAATATTGTAATTTTTTTTTGAATAATCTCAAAAACTTATTATATTTATAAAAGTCTCTATTTTATCACATATATTTTATTTTTATCTAAAATTTTCCTCATATTAAAATATTAATAAAAAATATCGATTTTACCTTTCATAACTTCACCATCAATTGGTATTCACCAAGGGCATTTTTGTCACTTTATACGCTTCAGAGATATTTTGAGTATTTTTATTAATATCAGAGTAGATTTTAGATAAAAATAAAATAATTGTGGTAAAATCGATATTTTTATAACTATAATGGATTTTTCGGGATTATTTTTTTTAAATAAAATATATTATAATTTAATCAGTATAATGCATATTTGACAAATAAATATCATAGTTATTTGTAGGTTACATTCGATGTATGATACATTCTGAATTGGTCAAAGTGAGGGATCTTCTCACAAGTTCCATTGATTGATAGTGATACAAGTGGACTCATCTTGTATATTTTTCCATCCATGGCTTTTGCTCAAATTAATTTCTAGCAAATTGTAAAGAAATTTTTTTTTCTCTAATTAAGGGTTAGAATTAATTGTAACATATTTCAAGCATAGAAGAATTCGACCATTTTTAAATTAAATATAAAACAATATTATAAAAAAGGGAGGACAAATATTTTTTAAATAAACAAAAAAAAAAACAAACAACAACGGGTTGCCTTGGTGAAAAGGCACACCCTACCTGCCTTTGAAGGCAGGGTTTGAACTTATATGACCATAATTCGTGACAATTTTCTCACCTACTTGTGAGTAGCTCTCTCTTGATTCTAGAAGTAAATTTTTTGACTATTAATTAACTAGACTCTATCAGTAGATCCTAATAGATATCTATTTTCGAATCGCTCACTAAGTAGACTCTATCAATAAGTCCCGATAAGCTTCTAATATAGTATTAGGAGATGTAATTTTAAAAATACATACATTATCAAAAACCTAGTTATATTTGAGCAGGTTTGAAAATACAATCCTATAATTCAAAAAGTTTTTGGATAGTTAATTTCCATGTAGTCTCAAAATCACAAAACTTTCTTTTTTTTTCTTGGATTTGATCAAACTCGAGATTGTTTTTGAACTTCCAAAAACAACCAAACAATCTTGAGGTGGAATTCATACAGCTCAATCATCACACGATTGAAGCGATGAATATGCTCAACCAATTTTTGATAATGCATCGGATGTTGGCGGTGGTGGTAGTGATTTTATGTAGGGGGCGTGCATGTTTGTTATTGAGGCAGACAAATGTGTGATTGATTTTCCTTCTGGCCATACATTCAAGACTTGTGTGAATGATGAATTGACAACATTAGAATACCTTTGGGACCATCGTTTGCCTTGCCAAAGTTGACGTTAAGCAAAGGCAAAGCAACTACATTGTAGGCCCCAGACGCACCACTGCTAATCAAATCCCTCACCCACCCATTTTGACTTTTTTACTGACTTTTCCACTGTACCCAACCCCGCTCTAACCCTTCTAGATTAACTTGAACTCTGGATAAATTTTGCTGACTTTTTTCCTTATCACCATCATATCCCAGTTAAAAAATTAAAATTGTACGAGGGTGTGTATGAATCTAACAGGAAACTTATGAGAAATAATGGATTGATTTAAAACTTTTAAATTCTATAGACTTGACTTGCTAAAAACGGGTTTAATACTTTAGTGGAAAGCTATCAATATTTTCTTCAAAACATATCAAATCAATACCTTTACTTATCTAGAAATAGTTAAAGAGATCATAAATTAACATCCCATCGATGATTAATCCATGTAACGAAGGCGATGGTTGCAAATGGAGTGATATTTCTATGAAATTTCCATTATAGGTCGATTTTCAATCAAAGCACTGAAGACAAGTGACCAACCATCATTAAATTGAGTCTTCTCCAAATTTAGCCTACTTATTGCCAGAATCCAAACAAACTCACACAAAAGCATTAAAAAAACGCTCTTAATGTGTATTGTCTAACCCATACCAACCTTTGTAAATTAGCCGTCCTAACTGGCAACTTCCAACCTCTTTCGTTTTGGTCAACCGTCCGACATCTCGGTCCACTTCTTTCTACTTCTTTGACTCCGTCCTTTTCTTTACTTTTCTTTTTCTCTACTTTAAACAATTAAAAAAAAAAAGGGAAGAATGTCGTTTGATCCCTACATTTTTATTTTTTTAATTACAAGTACATTTATATATCATTTATGTTTCAAATATATATAATTTAAATCCTTTTAACCATAATTTTAACAGTGAAGGCTAATTACTAAATTACCCTTTGTAAAAATTAAAATTAAAAAAAAAATACATTCCAAAATTAAAAAAGTCAAATTTCAAAAATTAAAAATATATATATTTGAAATCTCTTGTGGATGATAGATATTTGGTACAAACAAATTAAAAAAACCTAAAATTTTAAACTTTTGGAGAAATAAATTTTGAAAATGAAAGGTTGAAATCTAGAGATATAGATCTTCAAAGGTCGAAGATATGGGTCAAACCCAAGATCTTCGACCTGTAAAGATCTCTTCGAACCTAGATCTAATATATTTTTTGAATTAAATTTTAATTTTTTTCAAAAAAAAAAAAAAAAAAAAAAAAAAAACCTAATTGATGATCTAGACAAGGATCTGAGTTCGAACTTAGATCTTCATCTATAGGTTCGAACCCAAATGAAAACCTAACACTCAAATCAAGATGGAACCCAAAGGTCAAAAACTCACCTCCATCTGTCGTCCTCCACCTCTTCTCCAGCAAAAACCCATCTCCATATTCTTAAAGATTCTTTTCCACTTACCGTCACCTTACCACTCTCCTCTCCACCTTCCACGTCAAAGCCCTAAACTAGCATAACCTCTTCTTTGAGACACCTCATTTGTTTCTCTCCTCTTAACATGCCTTTTACGTTTCAGGCAAATGTACACCCCTCTTCTTCAACACTCCTCTTCTCTCTCCTCTCTCTCAAAGCCAAAGCCAAAACTTTGACACGCGTAGAAGTTCAAAGATCTAGGTTCGAGCTTCAAACCTAACAAGCAATGGAGGTTTGACCTCTATCTCCACCACAACAAAGTAATATTGAGTGATGCATATAAAAAAGACAAATGTTTTTTGTTTACATAGATAAATAGGTGTGAGTATGGATTTTTTCTTATACTCGTAGCTGAACCCCATTGTGGATGTGAAAATAATGCACATACCTATCCGTAAACCTGTTTAATCAAATTCATATCCATTCATCGGGGATGGATATTCGTGAGTATATGGATACACAGAAAAAATTATCATCCCAAAACATGAAGGACCGCGAAAAGCATAAATCCACTTGTAGTTCAAAAGGAGAAGTTCCCTAAAAATACAGGAACTAATTTAAATTCCCCCGTAAAGAAAAGAAAACAGAGGGGAAAACACTGTCAAGTCACGTAACAACAGGTGAGGAGTAGGCATCTAAAACTGAAAGCATAAAAAAAAAAGAAAAGGCAAATTATTAAAAAATAATAAAATAGAGAATAGAAGTAGAACGCCACTTGGTTTTCTTTACTGATTGAAATCTAATACCTAATCCACCCATCTTCCACTTTCTTTTTGTTTATATAATTCACATTGGATTTCCATTACACGGTGCTCAAGAAAAGAGAAAGCTTGGAATTTGATTAATCCCAGTAATTTCTTTTTACAGGGAATTAATTAAAAGAAAGAACAAAATAAAATCCCCCCACTTATAAAATCTCCTTCGAGATTAACTAACTCTTCAAGTGCTGGGTCCTCTCTCGAAGCTCAAGCTACTTCTCTAATCTCTAGAGTTACCGGTGGTACTAGTACGTACTACTATTCAACTGCTGATCATCATGAATCCTGAATTTTTCCCCCTTTTTTCACATGACAAGCTTTTAATTGGTCTAGGAAGACTCTAAAATGAGATTGGTTGAATGATCTGCAACTGAAAGAGAGTGGTTGTGTTCACCCTCATAGGTAACTATAAGCATTGTTGGATCATCAAAAGCTCTCTCCACATGTTTACGTGCCGGGCAACCTCTCACACTACTGCACTTGTAGTAACCCCTGTTCATCATGACCACAAAGTCACAATATTATTATAAGACAAAATTAAAACAACCATTAACACAACAATATAATTAAACAATATGTACCTTGGATGAGGAGATCCTTTAATGGGTTTTTGACCATATTTTCTCCAAGAGTAATCATCAGGTGGAATATCTGACAATTTCAAGCTTATAGCCGGAACTCTCACTATTCTCTTCACTCTCAATTTCCTGTAACAATTATCAGAAAAAAGTTAATTTCAAAATTTTAAATTAACAAAACAAATAATAAGAGAATACATATATGCATAAATATATAAAGGTGTTACCTTTTTTTGGTGCAATGGCAGCGACCAGAAGGCGCGGCACACTTGCCAGAACCCAAGTTCTCGGAGGTACACTTCCTCTTCAGAGAAGAAGACAAAGGTGGCTTCCCAACTGAAGAAACTTGAGAGAGATTCGTGATCTGAAAAGCAGAAGAAGATGATTGTTGTTGTTGCTTGCTCTCGGTGTCACCAGTCAAAGAAGACATGAACGAATTCCCACCAGGTGAAGAGTGTGAGAAATTGATGGTGGTGGAAGAGTCTTTCCTCTCGAGAACGGCGTTTTTGGGAACCACCATGGAAGAGAACTCAGGGTGAGAACGGTGATGATTAAGAGAAGGAGGTGGAATCTGCTGGATCGGGGTCGCATAATAGACCTTAGTGTCACCAACTTTGTTGTTTTCTTGGTTCTGGTTAGTCAGAGGAGGAGTGACTTGTGGAGCCACAGGAGCTCTCCTGAAACGAGCATGGCCAGTTCTGGTGCGACCCAGAAGAGAGATGACTTTCTTGAACTTGGAAACGGCGACGTCAGCTACAGCTTTGTAGTCCATGTCCAGATCTATGGAGGAGGAGGGTGGTCTGGTGGCAGCAGCAGTAGCAGAAGCAGAGGCAGAAGAAGAAGGAGACGATTGGTGATTGAACTGGTCGTGGTGATGAGTCTGCTGTTGTGAAAGCAATTTAATGAGCTTTTCGACGCTCTCGAGGCCAGAGGCCGCTTCTTGGACTGCGTGGTCTTCGATTTTGGCAGCAAAACTGTTGTTTCCGTAGCCCATGATGAGCTCCACAGCCATATTTCCTGCAAACTCACAACATGAAAAAGAAAAGAGAGAAAGAGAAAGAGAAAGAGAAAGGGAAAGACAGTGTATGCGAAAAGCAAATGAAGAGATCAGTAGTGTTGTTGATAAAGGTGAGGCCTCCCGCGTCTGGTCAAAATGATGGCCACAGTATGGGCTATGAAAACGAAAGGCAATTGGTCAATTAGGTCACTGACCTGTCATCCTAGCCTTTGCCGTCCCAATGTAGGTACGAATTAAGGTGCAGCCACATCTTTGTTTCTTTATTATTCATTTCGGAGCACATTGTACAAACGTTCCTAAACTTTACTCATATTGCATATATGTGCAACTTACTTGAAAATTATGTAAATTAATCATAAACAAATTAAACTATCATTGACTACAAATAATTTAATGATAACATGGATGTAATGAATGAAAGTTTCAATTGCTAATCACGAGATATTTTTGTCAATAAAAATCTAATCGTATTAATTATTTTAATGGATAAAAAATCACATTAAATAAACAAATTTTCTCCACCCCATCAATGAAAGATTTTCTCCATGAACTATGGTATTGAAGAGATCAAATATATATTCTTCACATATGAAGGAGATTAAATCATTTTTGTACATGGAAAAGATACCTTGACTTGTGAAGATCCTCGATGGTTAGATTTTTATTGGTAATAAAATTGCATTTTATTTAATAACATCTTCGACACGAAATCAAATATTTATTGAGATCTACTAATTAATTATATTTAGTATATGGTCCGAAAATTTACTCTCAAAACGAGAGAAGATTATCTATAATTAGTGACAAAAATGACACTTTTTTTGGGCTTCTTGAGCATTGAACCTTGCACTTGTTGGAGTGCAAGTGGGATTAACACCATTATGTTAACCCATCAAGCTTATAAAACCACCTTTCTAATGATATTATTTTCTTAATTTTTATTTTTTCATTTTAACTAATATTTTAATGGTATTTTTATTTTGTTATTCATTAATTTGTCATAATTAGAGGATGGTGATAAGGTATGTTACAATAAATAATATGTTTTTCTTTTATTATTTTTTATTATCATATACAAATTAATTTATTTGTTGATCCACTTTCAAGTAAGAAAATTAGTTAATCATTAATTAATAATTTTTATTGAAATAGTTAATTAATAATTTTGAGAGGTCTTTTCTTCAAAAAATTTTGAGAGGTGTTAATATGATTAATAGATAAGTTGCTTAAACATATAATATAGCAGAAGTTTAAGCATGTAACCGCAATTTGGCTTTCATTTCAATTATTTCCAAGTCTTGGCTACTACACTGTACGTACGTATAAAAACGCTTTCCGCTTTTTCTTAATTGGTAATAATGATCTTCTATAATTAAATGAGATAAAAATGATGCTTTTTTGGGACATTGACCTTCTCTGAGACGTGGGGTCCGGTCAGGTTGAATTGATCCTTGAGAGGTTGGGACATACATTGGTAGTGGAGATCTGGTCAAATATTTGTCACAAGCCGTCTGATTTACGACTAGGTTTCATTATAAATTATAAATAAAGAAACCACAAAAATATAGACAAGTGGGTTGGTGCCCGCATGATACAGTTGACTTTAGCGATTTCACTATTGTTATTATTATCATATTATTATTTAATTAAATACTATAATATTTCTTGTAAAAGTTTTTAAAAAATACAATTAATATGTTAAAAAAAAAAAGAAAAATAACATGAGGGTTTTATTGGTTAGACTAAATCGACTTCAAATTTTAATTTTAACATATTGATTTTTCTTTTTAATCTTTTGAAAGTTATGTTTTATTACATATAAATATATACATTCATTTTTTAATTGATCACTTAATTTTTTTCTTTGTTTCTGTAATTATTATATTCTAATTTTATTATATGTTTTAATTAATAAAAATAAATTTCTATGGTTATCCGAGGAGATGTTTAAACTCTTCATAATATTTGATATTGGCGTATTGCGACATACATCCGACTATCAGCATAAGTAAATTTTTGAATTATCCTGAAAGAGAAACTCTGGTGCATATATAAAGCGAAAATATCTTTCCCTTATGTATTTGATTTTTGAATAGAGAATGATAATAACATTTCCAATGTAGAAATTAATTGTGAAAAAATTAAATGACAGATAGAACAAATGGACATTATATTAAAATAGATTTCTCCAATACAACTATCACTCTCCATTATCAAACTGATGTGGCAAAAAAAAAAAAACCAATGTCAAAACCATCTACTTTAAAATGATCTGTTAGACAGTCATTTATTGCTGACTAATTAAGTTAATTTTCTACATCATCCCACCACCTCCTGTATTTTTTCTCTCCAACCCCTCATTACAGTTTCAGCAAATCACCACCCTCCATCTTCACTGCTTCATTAAAGTATGGTTAAAAAAAAATTCAACACTTTATTAAAGTGTGCATTTTAAGTGGATATATTAGAGAATATTTTTTAACTTAATTGTCTATCAAATCATATTTGTGTCATGTAGAAACCACATTATCTTGATATTGATGACATGATAATTTTTTTTAATCACAATTTATCTTTACATTGAAAATACTCTAACTTCTCTATTGTTTGGTGTCACTATTTTTTCTCATCAGTTACCTATTTTTCTTGGTCGTTTTTTCTTTGTCATTCTCGGAAACATATCATGACTTTTATCAACTTTTGTTCATAATGATTTGAATTTAACAGTGTTGACGCGTAATAGAACTTGTAATTTCAAACTATTTTACTTAGTTTTCTCGCATTGTCAAATTTAAGCAACACTGATGTTCTGTTTTTCTTCGAAAACTATGTGAAAGTCACTCATTTTACTGTTAAAACTCGCACAAAATTCTTCGATCAATCACATCGTTGAAACGCGTAGATAACAAATTAGAGCATACGTTACTCAATGTTTGCTGATTTTAATCAAAGCAAATCAACCGAAACGATTCTAGCTAGAATATTTGCTCATTTGAAGGACTAGAAAATGGACCGTGAACCATGAATATTGCTTATTTGTCCCCGTGCAACACAACCAAAACAGCGACCACTACGCAAAACCAAGAAAAAGAAGCAACGAATACATTTCTGTGTCAGAAAACACGTGAAATAACACGATACGGCTCTGTTCCACTCTCACACAAGTCAATCCAATTTCAAAAAATTGCAATCAAGTCTCTAAAGAGACGGACGGGACATCCCCCAAATTTCCACTGCCACAAATATATATACACACGCAGAGAGACTCATACGTCACGTTATGTCCCTTCAAACTCTTAAAACTGACCAGCGGAGCCACCAGTACGGCCACTGGCTCCTCCGCCTCTCATCACAGTCCACAATGAGACTCACGGGTGGCTTGGTTACCTCTTGTCAGATAATTTTGAAAAAATCTGCACCGTCTGATGTAATTTTATAAGTTTGCTCATTTGTACAAATGCACAATAGTGTTACACTTTCCGTGATTGATGATTGTTTTGGTTCTTTATGGTTGCATTGAGACACGTGTTGGGCTTTGAATTTAAAAATCTTTAATCGTTAAATTGAAACATCAAAGTCAAAGACAGAAAAGTAAACAAATAGTTGGCAGAGAGAAAGAAAATGGTGTTCTAGTTAAGTTGCCAAAAACATTTTGACCTCTCACACCGAAAGTTCATTGATTATGTAAATTTTGTTGGTTGGTTTGTTTATTTGAAGGGAAAAAAATTGCAAATAAATTATATTCAATGTGTTTTTTTTTGTTGATTTGAAAACCAAAATCTTTTATTACAATCTAATGTTATTATTATTAATTTAAATATAATGAGGTCTGGTTGAGATAGATTAATAAGTGACAGTAAATTGAAGTGTCTTGCTTATTGTGAATAATTGAAGGAGGTTTGTAAAGAGTTGGTGTATCAACCAAGTGTGAAGAAGAAAACAATTGAAATTTAGTGATGGGATTTGCACACCATAGAGTATAGACTAATGGCCATTGTCCTTGTCCTAAAGTGAAGCTTAGTGGGCAAAATGGGTCTAACAGACAAGATCTAACGTGGTAGTTGGGTTCATATAAAGAATCCGATCCCAGTGTGTGTTGGGAAATTTCATGTTAAGTGACAAAGCTTCCTATGATGCTTCAAGACAAATATTTCAAGCCAATCCAAATCATGGAAATGATAGACTAGACTGCCATGTGATAATGTGGAATTCGCAGCTTCCTTCGTAGTTTATTTTTTTTTTTGGAACGATAGTTTCCTTGATAGCCTTGGTTCTTTATCTTTCTAATTTATTTATTCATTTGAAACATATGAAGACAGTCGAGGTTTGAATTTTACATATGGACTTTGTTCATATTAAAATCAAATCTATCACTATGTCGGTACAGTAGATTTTGAATTTTAGAAGACATTTCAAGTGAATTCGATTTCATACAAAAGAAGAAAATGGACCCCTTTATTTGATCAAAAGAATGAGAGATAAAACATAAATTACAGTCAATGCGTACGGTGCAATGGTAAGTAGTTCCCTCTCTCTCTCCTTTGGAGAATATGGGTTCGACACCCTCCCACATTATATGGATTTAATTCTCATGTATATGTGTTCCCCACCACTTAAGTGTGGATTGCTCTCTCTCATTCTTAAGAGTTGATTCTAAATCGCGTCTCAATATCTATTATTATTGGTTTTGCCTGAATCCTGATCAGATTTTATATATAAAAAAATAAAAAAATAAATAAATTATAAAATATCTATAGCAATAATTATATTATGCATGGTGCATGAATATAACAAGATATAGATAAAATATATATAACATTCATATATATTCTACTTTGTTATCCGTGAGTTGAATATCAAATAACGAACTTATCAAATTTAGTGGCAAGAACAGAGCTTGATATTTGTGTGTTCCGGTCTTCTGGATAGGATATTAATATAAAAATTAAATAGTAATTTTTTTTTTTAAAGAAATTAAATAGTACATTTGATATGGATGAAATTTGTTGTTATGAAATATCGTTGGTCTAGTAGTATGGTTTTGACATTCTCATTAATGAGATTGTATAATCAAGTCGCATCCCTCTCTCCTAAAACCTAACCTCTTGAATTTTAGTCTTTTACTTAAAAGTGGAAAATGCAGTAGCGTTGTTGGACCCCTAGGTCAAGATCTGCCAAGCAGAAAAAAATGACATATTGGGTTTAATAATTTTACATTAAATACACTGTATTCATGTTCTAAACACACCACCTTCATTGTTTTGGGTAAATAATGTATTTTATGCTTTTTCTTTCCTTTCCTTCTCTTTTCCTTTTATATAAAAAACAAGACAACTTTTATTGAATAAAATTGCCATGAACAAGAGAATGAGAACAAAAGATGAACAAACAATTTATTTTTTTAACTATTACAATTAAATTATGGTTTGAGAAAGTGAAATAAGTCTCAAAATGTAGGTGTAAGTAACATACACAAAACCAATGTCGTCTTTTCATGGGCTAACATCTGGAGACTTGAACGCGCGAAGTGAGATTAGCACTCTTTCCAACTTGACATTTTCCGGAGAGCTTGTTTTAGGCCCAAAGCAACCCATTTTCGATACCATCAATGATATCAAACTGTACATGAGTTGGGCCAGAAATGATAGGATTTGTCTGACGAAGTGGATCCATAATTAGACCATGCAAGTTGAATTGATTGTTGAGTGGCGATATTTCCACCTCTTAAGAACGGTATGTACACCCCTTTTTATATTTACACTCCATTAATATTTTTTAAAATTTATACTCTATAAATACATCCTATATATTATCAATTATGTCAATCCATTTATTTACTTTTTAAAGATTAAAATAAATAATTATAAAGATGATTAAATTAATTAAATTTAAATATTAAAAAAAGTTTTTATTTTTCAATTTATTTTGATATTTTTTCCTGTTCACGATTTCTTCATCTTATGTTTTTCTCACATTCATAAAAATTCTTATATTTCACCAAAACCATATATGTAAAACTATCAAACAAAACTAAAAACCTCTATTTTCACTCAAGCTAAGCTTGAACCAACCCAACCAAAAAAAAAAATGAAAAATCTGATCTAAACCTATATTTTCACCATTTATAAAACCTTTAAAAACACAATAAAACACTCGATCTTTAACTACCTTTTATCAACTGTGATTTAAAATTGAAATATTTAAATTTAATTATAGTAATAATATCATTTTTTAACTAAAGTGTTAATAATTTAATTTAAGGATAATATTGAAATATTAAAAATGTATTAATTAAAGGGTGTACACACGATTTTAGAGGGGTGAAAATATCACCACTCTCCATGGTTTTTCCAGGTGTGAATGTGATGAGTATAACACTGTATTGTCAAGTAAACCATGCAAGTATTGTTGTAAAAGCGTGTGTTTTGTGTTTGAGTAAAATGTTGTGTCGTACCCATGTTATTAAACCCACATTAGAAAAGTGACACTTCTCTATACTCTTTATACATGGAAATGAATGTATGTATAGAGGGTAGAAAGAAGTGTTACGACTAAAATACGCATACAACACAACCTTTTACTCGAACCCAAAACACACATTTTTATGTATAGGATTTTCTAAGGTTTACACGAACTCTCTCTATAGGACACAAAAATCCATATTGCTTGCTTTTTTTGAATGAATCGGTCTGCATTTATTTGAAGAGACATGCAGTAATTTACTTGAAAAAGAAACTACAGAAAATCAGTTCTATTAGAGATAAAATCAGAAGAATAAAATCAACTAAAAATCAAAAAATAAAATTTGCTAAAAATAGTGAAGCAAATCGTATTTTTTAGCTTTGGTCAAATCTTTTTATCTCCGAGATATTTGTTCAACCGAATCTAGTCCAAAGGTGTCTTGATTCATGCTGCATCTATACATCAGCTGATCAGTTTACTATTCACAAAAATAAGCAAAGAATATCTTCAATCAAAAGGGATTGTTGCGGAAAAAGATAAATAAAAAATACTTTATTCATTCAAAATATATCTTATTAATTCCTAAAAGATATATGATGAAAATAAACATTTTTCCTTAGCAAATAATCACAAGAATAATCTTTTTATCAATTGAATCTCATAAAACATGAAATCAAGTCAAATTAGCTCTGAATTTTGCAAGTAGTCCTGCAAACATAGTTGTTGTGACAACTCCTAAAGAATTGTTGTAACAATAGATTAATAGCAAACAAAAAGTCCAATCGTATAACCTGCATCATACAACCGGTTGCAAACAAATTTTAAACCATGACTTTGTTGAAAATTTTGAATTGAAAACCTATAAGGTTTGAAATTAAAAAGCTGCACTTTTTCATTAAGAGTTGCACCTCTTTATGTTTCAATTTGAATTTGAAGAATTGCATCTCTTTACTTAAGAATTATACATTTTTACTTAACTTAAGAATTGCATCCCTTAATTTCAATTTTGGCCAATGAATAACTCCAATGAATAAAAGAGATTTTGGTCAATGAATAAATCAAAAAGATTTATTATATAAATACAGGGTTAATTCTAACAATATTTTTAAATGAATTTGTCCTAAAAAGAAAACATCTTTTTATAAAAGAAACTCCGGAAGATATTCAATAAAAGAGATGTTTTTCTCACAAGATAAACATGCAAATAACCTTGAGAAAAATAAAAAACCATTCACTAAATTCATGAAATTAGATCAATGCAAGAAAACTTCCCTTTTTACCGCACATTTACAACACTAGTTAGTTATTGCGACAATTGTAGTGACTTGTTGCAACAACTTACATGAAAATACCTTCATCGCCTTGCTGCTTAAACTCTTCATATACTTCAATTGCTTTCTTTGCATGATGCTTTTCTCTTCATCCTAAAGATTGAAACTTTACTAAAACAAATTTAACTCAAGCTTCGTTAAAATTTCATTAATGTTCATTATATATCATCAAAATCAAATATTAAACTTTGCGGCTCACATGGTTAGGGGCGTTAAGACACCACCCAATTATGGTGGTTTTGATTGGCATCTGAAAGACCAATTAAAGTATAGTGGAAAGCTCAAGTTTGGAAGAAGCTTGAAGAGTGGGTATAGGCAAAGATTGAGGCCGAACCGCTAAAAATTATGTAATCGGTCTTTCTATATTTCTTCTCTTTAATTTGTGAAAAAATATACATATTTATCATTTATATTCATTTTGGTTTTTGCAACACTTTAAAATGCATAACGTGGATAGAAAAATGTTTTGTTTTTTCATTTCGATCGAAGCCATCTCACTTCTCCCTCTTGGATTGTATTTGGATCCAACAAAGAGTAAATTTAATTATATATATGTAAAACGGAAAAATCCATACAAGAAATGGGAAAGTTTGGATGGCTTGAACATAGAAGTTTTCAAAAACCTAATTTTAGTAGCCTAATTTGGCAGTGACGGAAATATTTATAATCTCATGTGATTTCATTGGAACAAAATTTTCATATTCTAATTGTAGGAAATATTTAATTTGAATTTGGAAAAGAAAAATTGCCTGGAGTGCTTGACAACTTCTTATTTTTCATTTCAGTAACACATGGATCTAAGATCTTCAACTTTAAGATGATGCAACATTTTTTCTAATTATGGCATGGATATGTGGACCATAACTGAAGTGAAGAAAACTGTGTGTGGATACCCGATATGGTGATATTTTCATCCCTCTAAATCTATATATACACCCCACAATATAATTATTTTTAAAATCCGAGTATTATCTTTGATAAAGGTTGATGGGATTAGGCTCGGTGATGTTTTGGAAGCCAAAGTCGATGACAGAGTAATTTCTAATGAAAAAAATGTTTCCAAGGCTTCTCCTCAAGTTAGCTGTGGCGGCTATGAAGTAGCGAATAAGTCTGTGCCCAAAAATGGCACCTTCATGGATGACGAGGCAGTGTTTGACATGCCTGGTTTGCTTGCTAACATGGCAGAAGGCTTGTTACTAGTCTCCACCACCACTTGTGATGGGAGATGATGACTTTGACAGCTGGGCTGATGAGGCCTGTGATGTTGGTCTCTCATTGTGGAGATTTTCATTTTGATTTGTTAGAATATTGTTGCGCTTATAATTTCTTTTCTTTTCTTTTTTTTCCTCCTTTTTTTCAGTTCTTTTAATTTTTTCTGCGCCGCATGTTTTATGAGTTGGGCAGAATTTAGCAGTTGTATAGAATTCATTTTTTTTAATTCAATATAGGTATGGGATACATAAGAGAAAGTGTATATTTTACTATTTTAGGATAGGAATGATGTCATTAATTTGTTGATTGAGCTGTTGTATATACAGTGCTATATCATTAATTTGTTTGCTGCAATTAATTGATTTGTATGTTAAATTGTTGATGAAGAAGATGAAGGGGCAGTTTGTGTTGTGTTGGATTTATTTTGTTGATGAAGAAGTTTTGGAAAGAGGCCCATTTTTTTTTCTCAAATGAAAATTTTGATAGAAAACATGATGATGATGATGGATGGTAGTGGAGATTAAAAAAATAATAATAAAATAATATATCCGTTATTTGTGAGATGTGATTACAAATTTTAATATTCACAAAAAAATAATGTTGACGTCCGGAAACGGTCAACCAGAGATTTTGGGGCCCAGACGGCGAACTTGGTAATTAATGGTTGGTTGTACTGTGTGAAAAGGGTAGTAAATGGTTAATTAATGAAGTTCTAGGTTGGTAGCAATAAGTTCGGATAAAGGAATGTCGGGTTCTGGTAGTTGATCAGATTTAATGAGAAGATAAGAGAAAGAGCGAGTGAAAGAGAGAAGAAATACCAGGATTTTTACGTGGTTCGGTGACTGCACCTACATCCACGGCCACTCTGGAGTAATTCCGGCAGAGTGACAGTTCTTTAGTAAGTTCAGCTTGTCTGTACAGTAAAAATGTCTCCCCCTTTTATAGAGGAGGAGAGCTTACAATAAAAAATACAAAAGAGTGTTATACAAGCAACTGGCAACGGCTAGTTTCAACTAATTCTGACATTGCCATGCTGCATTAATTGTGAAGGTAATCATGATTTGCTTTCTGCACAGGTTTGCATTAATTATACCTGCAGAAGTCCTTACTTCATTTAATGTTTCTGGGTAATTGTGTAAACAGTTTCCGACGGGAAATCATGGGAGTTGGTAATTCTGACAGCTTGCTGCACACGGTTTCTCATGAGTAGACTTCCTGATCAGCCAGATGTATGCTGGAGAGGAGGTGAGGTGGTCTGGAGTTCTTAGCGAGCTCGCGATCTGCGCGACCTCGCGAACTCCGCGAGCTAAAGTCAGGGATAGGGAGCGCTCTGAGAGCTGTTGCGAACTCGCGACCTGGGTGGCTTCATGGGTTGAGCTTGCAATGGCTGGCTTCATCTTCGGGCCTCTTGGGCCCTTGCTTCTGTTTGAAATAAAGTAGACCTCTTGGGCACATTTGAGCCCAACCAGAAAATGGGTATAACATCAAGCCCCCCAGCTCTCTGTGCGCTTTGCGGACTGGGAGCTGATCCAAATACGTGTTTGGCGCCCATTTTCAAATCTTCCGGTGCCGTTTCAATCCCCATACTGTAACTGCTGACACGCGGCGCCCAATCAAACGCTAGAGCCGAAAAAAACGTCTTGGGACCGTACGCATTAAATGTGCACGTCTTGTAACTGACAGACGTGATGGCGTGTGACCGAGATCGATGCCCAACCGTTGGATCTTTGGCGGTTACACCTTTATGCTGGATCGGATGGCTAGGGGCGGACGAGCTGGCATATATAATCCACAGGTCTCCTCATATTCATCTTTTTGCTTTCCTGATACGACTACAGCACCCTTTCTTCCCATTTTTCCTTCGTTTCTACTTCCTCTGGTTTATTGTTCGTCGTCGGACAACCTCTTAGGACTCCGCCACTACGAGAATCAGCCACCGTGCTCAGCAAACCGTACTTAGTTCGAACAAGGTAATCCTCCTCTTGCTTTGCCTTTTTGTGTTGTGGCACGATCTGTCTCTGGTTAGGATTGTTGTTTTCTGCCTCTGTACCACACCTGTTGGTCCCTGTGAGCTTATTTGACCCTTAAGGAGTTGTTGTGTTGGTTGCCTGAGTACCTGTGTACGCTAGGGGCGACCTGTAAACATAGGATTAGCAACATATAAATTTAAGGTGATATAGTACCTGGCGGACCTGCGTCTCCGGGCCTTTTCCGGTCCCTTAAAGACTAAGTGCGCGACCTGACGAATAGGACAGCAGCCTTAGGAGTTCTTTTTCTGTGTCTTGTTAGGATCAGTATGCTGTAGGCGTTCTGATGTCATTCCTTCTGTGCTGTAGATGTCAGGTCGTGCACGCGCTGGTCGGGGCAGGGCTGCTGCTTCCAGGAGGCAGGCAGGACGCCAGGGTAGTGAGGCTGAGGCTACGACCTCGCGAGCTGGTCCGTCCAGCGAGGAGGTCGCAGGAGGGGACGAGGTCGTTGAGGAAATAGACCCCCAGCCCTTTAAACACACGCCCTCGCTGGTCACTCTTGAAAAGCTGGAGGCTTGGGCCCAGGAAATAACCATCCCCTTGGGGTGCAGGGCTAACGTTCCCGCGGACACTGATCGAGCCGTTTATCCTCCCGCGGGCTTTATTGCGATCAGCCGAGAGCATATGGAGCTCGGCTTCAGGTTCCCTATCCCTGGTTACCTCAAAGATCTATTAAACAACCTCAAGCTCGCGCCGTTCCAACTGACCCCAAACTCATACGCCTACTTGACCACCCTGGCTGCGGCGTTCCGTAAGTACGGACTAGGATTTCCTACACCCCGCATCATCCGTAGCCTCTTCAGCTTCAAAGCAATCTCTGGAAAGGAAGGGCTGTACTACGCCACTCCTCGCCAGCCTTCTGATTATAGGGAGTTTCTGCCCCAGAGCTGTACGAAGTCCAACGTGGGAGAGTATAAGTCCAATTGGGCCTTCTTCACGTGCCCTTCGATTGCTGGACTGAATAACAAGAGTTTCGTGCTGGGACCTAGTAGGGATACCAGTGCTTAGATAATATTAGCAGCGCGTTTTTTTTTTTTTTTTTTTTTTAACGAGCTGACTTTTGCTATGCAGGCGTCGCAGCTCCTAGGTACAAGCTTAGACAGGACGAGCTCGTTATTCTGAATGCTTTTGCAGCAGCCAAGGATCCAGACGAGGACCTTTTCCCTTCTGGTAGCGAGCTGGTAGATCGGGGTCTCGCACCATCTGCCACAAGTCCTCTTCTGAACATAGTCCAGGACTTGGGAATAAGGGGGCAAACGAACGAGGTCGCTTCCGCCCTTCCTGCTCCTACCCAATCAGAGTCCGAACCACATCCCCTACAACAAAGGTCACCGAGCACGAGCTTCACCACCAGCACTTCTTCGGATAATATGGGAAGAAAGCTCGCCATGTCCGTCCCTCCTCTCAGGTCGGTTCCACCTGTCGAGCCGACCGAGGTCGTCAACGTGGACGACTCTTCCTCAGACCGCTCTCAAAGAGCGCCCTCACAAGCTGCTGCAGTTGCTCCTTCTCCGACCAGATCAGCTGCGACCCCTCAAAAACGGGCTGCCCCATCTGAAGGGCAGAGTCCTCCTCCAGCCAAGAGGGCCACGGTCTCTGCTGGGGGGGACTTACCTTCGGAGTCGGAGTCTGAGGCTTTGATTAGGAAGAGGAAAGGGAAGGTCATAGCTCCTCCCCCTGCCCCAAAGCAGAAGGAAGTCATCGTGGTTCCTCCGACCGGGGGGGTTGTTATTGGCCGGGAACCGGGCACAGTAGCGCCAGGACGACCTGCGAGGTCAGCAACGGACGAGCAGGCAGGCTCCGGGGTCCACCCTGAAGTGGCGAAGGAGATGGAATACTTCAACAGCTTCGTGGAGCTCGTGCCTGATGTGATGGGAAAGCGCAGCCCGCAGCTGCAGAAAGAAGGACTTACAGGCCGTACTCTAGCGACCTATGTAGCTCGTCACGCTGCGCTGGTAAGATTCACATCCTTTCATACTTCGATTTTAATTTTCTTCTTCCTTTTTCAAAGGATCTCTTACCATTTCTTTTGTTGTTTCAGCTCGGTATGGCGTCTGCGAAGTTAGTAAGGGAGGCAGAAATTCACATTAATGAGAAAGAGGCCTTTAGGATTTCTCAGGTGCAGTTTGACGAGGAGAAGAAGTTCCTACAGGATGAAATCAATCTCCTTCAGAAAAATCAAGGTGAGCTTTCTGCCAAGCTCAAGGATGCTGATGCGGCTTTGTCACAAGAGACCGCTCGCAGGGAGGCCGAAGTCAGCAAGGCCCATAGAGAAATAAATCAGCTGAAGGGCGAGCTCAGTGATGCAAAGGTAAAGTTGCAGGTTGCTGAGGATAAGGTAAGTCAGCACAAGTGGGACTTGGGAGCGGCCAGAGGGAAGCTCGCTAGGACAGAGGAGATGCGGGTTGAAGCAGAGGCGAATCTGGCTCAGACGAGGGAGAAGCTGGCTCAGACCGTGGAGGGCATTGAAGCCAGGGTAGCTCGGGAGCGGGATAAGATCGAGGAAGAGGTCGAGAGGGCGTTTCTGTATAGTATGTGGGAGCGCCATCCGGACTTGGACTATTCCTTCTTTGGGTCAGAGGGGGTCCAAATGATCCGAGAGTTCGTGGAGCTCACTGCAAGTGCTCGGAGCACGCAACATGCTGATACTTCCTCTGCTCCTCCAGATGATCTACTTGCTGACCCAGTCCCTCTGCCAGAGCAGGTCCCTGAGGTACCTCCAGCTTTAGAGGATCCTCCAATGCCTGAGCCCCCAGCAGAAGCCCCTTCTGATTTACCAGCTTCTGAGTCCGTCCCCGAGGTAGAGCCCCCAGCAGAAGCCATAGTTGATCCTGCCCCTTCAGACGAACCTGCTGATGTCTAGAGCACATTTTTTTTTTGTTTCATATGCTCTTTTCTTCTTTTTTGAATTCTTACAATTTTCTTCTATTTGTTGGAACTCATATAACGAGCTTGAAGCTCTGGATTATAAGATCGAATTTCCTGCACAATTTCAATATTTTGCCCAAGTATAGATATGCATATGATAGGCAGTTGGCAGATAACAATCACACTATTACAAGTGTTAAAATGTTGTTGAGTAAATCACAATCGTGAAAATTATACTAACTTTCAAACCTGCTAACTGCAATCAGTAATTATATTAATGCACTAGCTCGTAAGGGCTTGGACTCAGCAAATAACTTGGTTGAACAAGGCGTTTTATCCAGCATATGATAAGCCTTAGAAGATTGGCAAGAACTTACAGTTAGTGAGGACCTCGAAATTTCCTTGAACCCCGTGTTTTAATGATGTTGAGCATGCTTGACAGCAGCATTTTCCCAAACTTTGAGATTTCAACCCGTGACTTCATTCGTAGTTCAGGGGTGAGCTCATTCGGTGAGTCCGCGGGCAGCTTTATATATGAGAGGCGTGGCCTTACCCCCTCCCGCGAGGTCGCGGGGCAATTGATTCGTGAGGTCCGCGGGCATCTTTTTATATGAGAGGCGTGGCCTTAACCTCTCCAGCGAGGTCGCGGGGCAATTGATTCGCGAGGTCCGCGGGCATCTTTATATATGAGAGGCGTGACCTTACCCCCTCCCGCGAGGTCGCGGGGGAATTGATTCGCGAGATCCGCGGGCATCTTTATATATGAGAGGCGTGGCCTTACCCCCTCCCGCGAGGTCGCGGGACAATTGATTCACGAGGTCCGCGGGCATCTTTATATATGAGAGGCGTGGCCTTACCCCCTCTCGCGAGGTCGCGGGGCAATTGATTCGTGAGCTAAAAAATGAAATGCTTGATGTAAACCTCCGTTAATGAGGATAGTATGGATAGATCGAGCATCAGTTGATACAGCATCCTCGATTGAGGCCTTTTATCGACACTTCTTGTTGGAATATGCTCATAACCTTGTCTAGTGAGCATTTTAGCTGTGAAGGATTCCTTGGATTTTTGCATAGATATCTTCAAGGAATAACATAGGTATACACATAGGCATTTCATGAAAATAGATTGTAGCGCGATTTCTTGAGAAAGAGATTTCATTAGCCTTGCTCTTTTTAACATGTACATTTGCTGGTTCAACCAGTTTGCTTTCTGCACCAAGCATGACATATACAACAGAAAACAAGTGAAAGCATGTTTACAGACAATCGTCAAAAAGGAAAGAATCATGTACAAAGTTAGAGCGGGCTGACTGTTCTTAGGTGTAGTATGGCCGCAGGTGTTCAGCATTCCAGGCTCGGGGTAACTCCGATCCATCCATGGTGGCCAAATGATAGGCTCCGTTGTTTAGATTCCGTTTGATGAGATATGGTCCCTCCCAATTGGGTCCGAGTACCTCATCACTTGCCTTGCGAGCTCCAGGGAGGACTAACCTGAGAACGAGGTCTCCGGCTTTGTAGCTTCGAGCTCGGACTTTCTTGTTGTAATACCTGGCAATTCTCTGTTGGTACATTGCTACCCTCAAACGAGCTGCCTCTCTTGCTTTTTCAGCTAGGTCCAGACTGGTGGCGAGCAGCTGATCATTGTCTTCAGGTCGGAACGAGGCCCTTCGCTGGCTGGTGACTTCAAATTCCGCCGGTATCATGGCCTCCGTTCCATAGATCATAGAAAATGGGGTCTCACCTGTCGAGTTACGGACTGTGGTCCTATATGCCCAGAGAACCTTCTGTATCTCGTCAACCCAAGCCCCCTTTCTTGCCTCTAGCCTGGTCTTCAAATTCTGCTTGATGATTTTGTTCACGGCCTCGACCTGACCATTGGCTTGAGGATGGTCCACAGCCGAGAAGCTCTTTACGATTCCGAGCTCGTTGCAGAAGTCTATGAATTGCTCACTGATGAACTGAGTATCATTGTCCGTGACGAGCTGCTGAGGAATCCCGAACCTGCAGATGATATTGTCCCATACAAATTTTTCTATCTTCGTCGTAGAGATCTCTGCTAGCTCCTTAGCTTCTGCCCATTTGGTGAAGTAGTCCACAGCGACTACAGCATGCTTGCAATTTCCTCGAGCTGTGGGCAAAGGCCCGATGAGATCCATCCCCCAAATTGTAAAAGGCCATGGACTCACCATCTGCTGGAGGTAGGCTGGTGGAGCTCGCGGGACCTTAGCAAATCTCTGGCACTTATCGCACTTCTTCACCAGATCTAAGGCGTCTTGCTTCATGGTTGGCCAGTAGAACCCCTGTCTGAGAGCCTTCTGGGCCAAGGACAATGCTCCTGCGTGGTTCCCACAATGACCTGCATGAATATCGCTCAACAATACCTCACAATCCTCATCGTCTATACATCGCAGCAGCGGGGTTGAGAATCTCTTCTTGTATAGTCTATCGTCATAAATGCAGTACCGGGCTGCTCTAGCTCGTATACGACGAGCTTCCAGCTTGTCTTCTGGTAGCTTTCCTTCCTGTAGATAATTCACTAGCGAACTCATCCAGGAGTTAGGCCGAACCTGTATGATCATCATTGCATCTTCATTCTCGATGCTCGGAGCTGGCAGGAATTCCACGGGGAAAGAGTCAAACAAATCTGCATCTTGGGAGGTCGCTAAGCGAGCCAGGGCGTCCGCATTACAGTTCTGTGCCCTGGGGATCTGGGTTACTTCAAACCTTTTGAAAGCCCCCAGTAACTCCTTCACCTTTTGGAAGTATTTTGACATCCTCATTCCCTTGGTCTGGTATTCTCCCCTGACATGGCAAACAATAAGTTGAGAATCGCTGAAGACCTTTACCTGCTCAGCTCGCACCTCCTTTGCCAGGCGAAGTCCGGCGAGCAACGCCTCATACTCGGCCTCATTATTGGTAGCTCGGAATCCAAATCTCAGGGCATTCAGGATCTTGTGACCTTCTGGACTGATCAACATTACTCCAGCTCCCGAGCTTTGCTCGTTTGAGGATCCATCCACATACAGCTCCCAAGTTCGATTATCGGTTAGTTCCTCCTGCTCCGGTACTGGCCCTGTGAATTCCACAATGAAGTTTGCAAGTGCCTGGGCCTTGAATGCTATTCTAGGTCTGAATTCTATGTCGAACTGGGCGAGCTCGATGGCCCACTTGAGGAGCCTGCTAGAAGTATCTGCTTTCTGAAGGACTTGCCTGAGAGGGTACTGCGTGAGGACCTCAATCTGATGGGCTTGGAAGTAGGGACGTAGCTTCCTGGAGGCAGTTACCAGGCAGTACGCGAGCTTCTCCATTTGTGAGTACTTGGTCTCCGTGTCAACCAGCCTTTTACTGATATAATATACGGGCAGCTGCATCTTATCCTCTTCTCTTACCAAGGCCGCGCTTAGTGCGTGCTCAGAGACTCCCAAGTACAAGAACAACTTCTCCCCATCCTTTGGCTTGGACAGGAGAGGAGCTCGGCCCATATACTTCTTCAGCTTCTGAAATGCCTCTTCACAACGCTCACTCCATTCGAAATTCTTGGCTTTCTTTATGGCTTCAAAGAATGGCATGCACTTGTCAGTAGCTTTTGAGATGAAGCGGCTGAGAGCCGCGACCTGGCCAGTAAGACTCTGCATGTCCTTGATTTTGGAGGGGGACCTCATTTCCACGAGCACCCTGATCTTTTCTGGATTGGCCTCTATTCCTCTGCTGTTTACCATAAATCCAAGGAACTTACCAGATGCTACCCCAAAGGCACACTTCAGCGGGTTTAATTTCATCCGGTAATTTCTGAGGACTTTGAATGTCTCATCCAGGTCGTGGACTTCCAAGGAACTTACCAGATGCTACCCCAAAGGCACACTTCAGCGGGTTTAATTTCATCCGGTACTTTCTGAGGACTTTGAATGTCTCATCCAGGTCGTGGACGTGATCTACTGCCTTCTGGGACTTTACCAGCATGTCATCTACGTATACTTCCATGGTCTTACCAATCTGGTCCTGGAACATGGCATTAACCAGTCGCTGGTAGGTGGCTCCTGCGTTCTTGAGCCCGAATGGCATCACCTTGTAACAATACAACCCCCTATCTGTAACAAAAGAGGTGTGTTCTTCATCCTACGGGCTCATTGGGATCTGGTTGTACCCCGAGTAGGCATCCATGAAACTCAGTAGCTGGTGCCCGGCTGTCGCGTCTACCAGCTGGTCAATCCTCGGCAGTGGGAAGCTGTCTTTCGGGCAAGCTTTGTTCAGGTCGGTGAAGTCAATGCAGGTTCTCCACTTCCCGTTCTTCTTCTTCACGAGAACTGGATTGGCGACCCAAACAGGATAACAAGCTTCCCTAATGAACCCGTTAGCTAGCAACTTCTCAACCTCCTCCTTCAGAGCTGCATAGCGTTCTGGTGTCATCGGCCTCCTTTTCTGACGGACTGGCCTGTGCAGGGGTTCTATATTCAGTCGGTGACACATAATATCAGGATCTATCCCCACCATATCTTCATGGTTCCAGGCGAAGACATCAAGGTTTCTCGTGAGGAATTCTACGAGCTCAGTCTTCACTTCTGGTAGTAGATCTCTCTCTATCTTCACATACCTCTCTGAGTCCGTTTCGCTGACTCGCACATCCTCTAACTCCTCAACGGGTCCCGTGGCCCTGTCTGCATCCACCTCGCGAGGATCGAGGTCGTCACTTACCCCAGTTTCAGAGACAACTCGCGGTTGGCCACTCGAGACCACATTCACTTTCTTTCCCCGAACTCCCATCTTCACTGCGTCTTCATAACATCTCCTGGCCAACTGCTGTTCACCCTTGACACAGCCTACTCCATTGGGGGTCGGGAACTTGACTGTCAGCGTCCTGGTTGAGGTGACCATGTCTAGCTCATTCATCGAAGGTCGCCCCAATACCACATTGTATGCTGAAGGGCTATTGATAATCAGGAAGTCTGCAAGAACTGTGGCTTGTCGTCCTGGTTCCCCGAGGGTGAGAGGTAACTTGATCTGTCCTACCGGTATCACTGCATCTCCTGTGAATCCGTAGAGGGGTTCTGGCGAGGGTATTAACTGCTCAGCTCCTAAACCCATTTGGTCATAGCAGTCCTTATACATGACGTTGACTGAGCTGCCAGTGTCGATCATTATCCTCCGCACCTCGACATTACTAATCTGAGTAGGCATCGTTGTGGGGCCAGCGTACTCCCCTCTCGTCCTCCTCCGTGAACACAATGCTATCTGAGGACGTCTTTGCCCTTTTGGCGGGTCCTTCGACTCCTCCATATTCTGCCAGCAAGGTATGGTTGGCTTCCCGGATGTACCTCTGGTGCGACCTGTTAGATGTACCTGCCACATGAGGCCCACCATAAATGGTAAAGATTGTTCTTACAACGGGCTCGCGTTCGGGTTCTTGAGCTCGCTGAGGCTGTTGCTGCTCGGGCTGCTGGTCTTGCCCCTGAGGTCGTTGGTGCTGAGGTCGCCTACCAGCGGGCTGTACTACATATTCTCCTAGGCGGCCTCGTCTTATGAGCTCCTCTATAGCGTCCTTCAACCGCCAACAGTCCGAGGTATTGTGCCCGTTCTCGTTATGGTAGGCACAGTATTTCTTTGGGTCCCGATGTCGGTTAGGGGGTCCAGTTGGAGGTGGCTTCCCGAAGTTCTCCCTGTTTCTTTTCGCGGTGAAGATCCTGTCCTGCCTGTCCGATAACAGACTATAGCTGTCATACCGGTTCTAGCGTCGGGGCCTCTCCATCCTCGGCCCTGGCCTAGCTCGCTTTGCCACAACGTTGGCCGACTGGTTCCTCGGCTCCCCTGGCCTATCACTGCCATGATTCTTCCTCTTTTCACGATGGGAACCACTTGCTTCACTCCGCTGACCACCGGGCTTCTTAGCCCCGAAGGCTTCTTCCCATCTGACCTCTTTAGCAGCCCTTTCGTAAAACTCCCCTAGATCCTTCATAGGGGTCTTGTATATGCTTTCATACAACTTCCTATCTTTCCTGAGCCCTGCAGAGATAGCTGTTAAAATACTCTCGTCAGAGAGCGTTTCCACATTACTCACCTCCTCTCTGAATCGAGTAATATAATCCCTCAGGGATTCATTCTGTCTCTGGAAGATGGTTGCGAGGTGGCAGGCTGGCGCGAGCTGCTTCCTTAATGCCTTATACTGGTCCAGGAACTTCTTCTGGCATTCTCTCCAGCTTTCGATGCTGCAGGCTGGAAGGCGGTTGAACCAAGCTCGCGGGGCATCCCCTAGGGTAGCTGGGAATACTCGGCATTTGACCAGCGGGTCATCTGTCTGAAGATCCATCTGCACATTGAAAGCATCCAAATGGTCATAGGGATCCGTCCTGCCGCCATATTGAGGGATATTAGGGAGCTTGAACTTTGCCGGTAAGGGCACTGTCTCGATCTCCCGAGTGAATGGTGCTCGGCGGTTGTCCCGCTCTTCCCCAGTCTGGCCTCCAGGTCGGGCTTCCAACTGCTGGACCCTTTGCAACAATTCTTCTACTACTGGGTCCTGGGTCAGTGATCGCCAACTGGGGTTTCATCTGCTGGTACTCTCCTGCTCCCCAAAGTAACGGTTCTGTGACCCGTCTTCTTCACCGAGTGCCTCTGCGTGCCTGGCAGCCCTCCTCGGCTCGAGTTCATAACCTGCACGGTATCCACGTACTCGCTCTGGCCCACGGCTACCCTCTTCGCGCCTGGCGCCCTCGATACTTGCCCTCGCCCTTATCTCGTTCTGGCGAGGTGGGATCTCCCGCTCTTGGTTCCGCTCTCTGGCTCTCCTTGGGTGCAAGTTCGAGGAGCGGGCTGATCCTTCGGTCAGCGACCTTTCCCTATGGCTACCCCTTCTGGAGTTGGTATCTCTTCTGAAGGTCGGCGGCGAGCTCTGCCTGGAGGTGCTCCGTCTGCCTGTCTCGGCACTACGTGGGCTTGGACTTCCACCAACGCCCTCACTGTTGTTGTCAACTCCCTCACTGCATCCTCCAGAGCTCGCTGGCGCTGCTGCCATTCCTGAGCGACCTCGTTTCCTGAAGGTGAGGCGCTCTGCTCTTCTTGAATCTCACGTCGTTCTTCTGCTACTCCAACACTCCTCGTTGCCTTAATCCTAGCCATAGCAGACAAGTACAAATGAAAATGACGTAATAACTAACTGGAGATTACCAGGTCGCTGTTGGGCCCTCCTTCTAGCGCCAAAAGATGTTGACGTCCGGAAACGGTCAACCAGAGATTCTAGGGCCCAGACGGCGAACTTGGTAATTAATGGTTGGTTGTACTGTGTGAAAGGGGTAGTAAATGGTTAATTAATGAAGTTCTAGGTTGGTAGCAATAAGTTCGGATAAAGGAATGTCGGGTTCTGGTAGTTGATCGGATTCAATGAGAAGATAAGAGAAAGAGCGAGCGAAAGAGAGAAGAAACACCAGGATTTTTACGTGGTTCGGTGACTGCACCTACATCTACGGCCACTCTGGAGTAATTCCGGCAGAGTGACAGTTCTTTAGTAAGTTCAGCTTGTCTGTACAGTAAAAATGTCTCCCCCTTTTATAGAGAAGGAGAGCTTACAATAAAAAATACAAAAGAGTGTTATACAAGCAACTGGCAACGGCTAGTTTCAACTAATTCTGACATTGCCATGCTGCATTAATTGTGAAGATAATCATGATTTGCTTTCTGCACAGGTTTGTATTAATTATACCTGCAGAAGTCCTTACTTCATTTAATGTTTCTGGGTAATTGTGTAAATAGTTTCCGACGGGAAATCATGGGAGTTGGTAATTCTGACAGCTTGTTGCACACGGTTTCTCATGAGTAGACTTCCTGGTCAGCCAGATGTATGCTGGAGAGGAGGTGAGGTGGTCTGGAGTTCTTAGCGAGCTCGCGATCTGCGTGACCTCGCGAGCTCCGCGAGCTAAAGTCAGGGATAGGGAGCGCTCTGAGAGCTGTTGCGAACTCGCGACCTGGGTGGCTTCATGGGTTGAGCTTGCAATGACTGGCTTCATGTTCGGGCCTCTTGGGCCCTTGCTTCTGTTTGAAATAAAGTAGACCTCTTGGGCCCATTTGAGCCCAACCAGAAAATGGGTATAACAAATAATGAGATGGATATGTAAAAAGGGGTGCACACAAGATATTTTAAGGTTGCTATGCCACCTCTCTTCATTTTGATTAATAATAATAAAAAAAGAATATGATGATAAGGTATATTAAAATTTTGAATTTCATTTATATTATTAAATATATCAATAGACCTTTTTTAAAATATATATATCAATAGACCGAAGAAATATGTATTTATTAGACAATATTAAGCATTCTGAAATTTTTCTTTTTATACCACAATTATGTTGTTGATGGATTTCTAATATCAAAAAACTGAATGCATTGAATTAATTACATACAAAATCAGAAAACTTAATTCTCAGTTTTAGCAGAAGACAAATTTGAGACACTATTATGAGTGATTAAAAGGGAAACCAATTAATGGTGATTAATGTGGGGTTCACTAGAGGTGCTTATATAAATACATCTTCTCTTACTGTTTTATGCATAAAAAGTGTCGTAACTCTTTGAATAAAAAATGAGGTTTTTTTTTAGTATTAGAAAATTATTTTTTTTTCCCATTATACTTTGGATAAACTATGTAAATTTTATGTGTTATTTTGTCTCTTTTTTATTTTATTATTATTTTCGCATCATTTTATCGCTTCATTAATTTGGTGTTTTGTAATGTTTATTTCCTAACAGATTACCACCTCATGTTTTAACTTTTAAATGTTGTCAATGTTCAATTTTTTTTTTTTTTATTGAATAATGTTTAATCCTATTGATTTCAAGTATGCAAATAAAAATAATATATCAACATTGATTGATATTTTTATAGAACAGGCACAAGTTTGAATTTCAATATGATGATCTGTACATTAGTTTTTCAAAGTTTTTCTTCTCTATGTAGATTCTCGGAGAATGAGCAGTTGAGCACCATGGACCAACATTTTTCACTTGAATCATATTTGATATGTATGATCAAATAATATCAAATCCAACCATAGCCATCATAACTAACTTTTATTCTAAGATAACAACAATTGATTTTATAACTAAATAATGATAAGAGAAATCATTTTAAAAATCCAATAAACTTCTTCAATCTTGATTTTGTTTCTACATTTGCACATTCTGATTTTGTTTCTACATTTGCACATTCTTGGAGAATGAGCAGTTGAGCACCATGGACCAACATTTTTCACTTGAATCACGTTTGGTATGTATGGTCAAATAATATCAAATCCAACCATAGCCATCATAACTAACTTTTATTCTAAGATAACAACAATTGATTTTATAACTAAATAATGATAAGAGAAATCATTTTAAAATCCCAATAAACTTCTTTAATCTTGATTTTGTTTCTACATTTGCACATTCTAATAAGTGTGAAAGTATAGAAGAATATTGTTCACTGTAATTTACAATCTACAAGGCTATGTATAGACTAAAAGGATAATCAAATCTCCTAAACAGAAAAGAAAACTAAACCTTCTAAACAGAAAATAAGAAAAAATACGATATGAAAATCATATATATAGGAAATAATACGACATGGAAATAATGTAAACAAAAAATAATATGATATAAAATTAAGAATTTGATTAATATGATAACAAAATGAAAATTTAAATTCATGAATCTGCACTCCCCAACTAATTGCTTTCGTTTATGGCTGCCCCATCATAATCAATCGGCCTCTTGACAACAATAATCTCACCATCTCTTTCGGTCTAAATCTAGTATTATGTTGTGAATTGCCACCACAGCAAATTATTACATACTTGATTCCACTTGTCATTAAATACAGGAGTCATGCAACTTTCATTATTTTTTTGCATGCTACATTAGGAGAATTTATGTATTATACATCCGTTGAAATTTGGTTACATAAAAAAATTACAAATGTACACATGTACAATTTAAATAAAGATCATTTAATTTTGCTGATGAAAAACAAGCATCATTGACTATAGCCATTTGATCATATAATTATATTATTCTTATTTTTATTTTTCATTTCTTTCAATCTTCAAAAATAAGATTTAAGGTATTGCCACATTTTAAAGGAACCGGAGCAGATTAGGTGGCCGAGAGCCTTATCATCTCACCCTCCCACCAAACCTTTTCTCTCTTCCTCACTCCATCTCAACAACATCGAGCCACCATTATTACTTAATTGAGAACTAAACTATTCAATTGCCCACTAATCATTGTGTTTTATATTTAATTAAGAAAATATGATTCAACACATTTCACCACTTACAATACTTCAATTACATATTAGTCTAAATCAAGATTCCATCTAACTAACCACACGGACACCTTTTGAACCATACCCTAAATTTAGTGGACTCTTCTAACATATTTTCATTCATTGTCCAAGCATACATTAGGCCAGAGGCACGCTTTGAGGGTTTTGATGAATGCTTTCAAGTTATTACAGTCAACTATATATGTTTGTTGCTTCTTTATTATGTTCAAGATAATATAACACCTTTGAGTTTAGATTATTGTTATATTTTTATGAATCAATTTAAACACGTTTGAGCTTATAATATGTTGCACCTTTACGCACCACTAAGTTACAATTTTTAATGTTTATAATAAAAATAAACCTTTAAAGATTAAATAAATAAACAAATAATCCAAAATCATAAGAAAAATGAACCTTGAAAATATAAAAATTAAATGAACTCAATCATTTTAATAATTATATAGGTTTTTAAGTAAAAGCAAATAAAATTTATGATTGGTTTCATTTCAATTATTAAGTGTAGAATGTACAAGGGATAAAGTTGTAAAACAACTTTATAGATTTCAACCACTGGTAAATAAATTAGGAAGAGTAGTTATAATTATTGTTTTAAATGTAGGGGTTTTGACTAACTTAGTAGCCCAGGCTAGAGATGGTAATATTATATGATTTATGTCTTAACCTATATGTCTAGATTAACAATCCATATTCGATTATGACATCCTAAAGGTAATGACTGCATATTAAATGATTAATGTCTTGTTTATTTTATTAACCCTGTTCAAATTGTATTAAATTGGGTGTGGGCCGCTTTTATTGGTTAACTATATTCTTTTATTGGTTTTCTAAATATTTCTAAATGAGTAACATTACATTATCCCAAAAATTATCCAAATTTATTGGATAAATAATATGATAAATTTATATATAATTACTATACCATTTTAAAATTAATATGGTAGTTATAAATCAACTTACCATATTGTTTAAATAAATATTTGAAAAATATAGTATTATTATTTCTAAATAAGTTATTGAAAACGATTAAAACATAGTGATACAGATAAAAAAAAATACAAAATTTAAAATTGTATTGTTGTGTATATTTATTTATTTTTAATACTTAATAGCCGTTTCTAAAGTGTGAAAAAGAAGCTGGTTTTTGACTTGGTCAGTTGTACGTTGACTAGAACAGAGCAAATCGTATAACCGTTGCTGTACAAACAAAATATACGTTACCTTTCAGTGAAAAAAATAAAAATTGTGTTTTGATGTCCGAAATCAAACACAAAACCGGAGCAGGGGGGCCAACAACAATAGGGGCAAATGTCATGTCACTGTCTATCTCTACCGTTGCAAAGGAGATGATAGGAGCAAAGCAACCAAATCCCACACTCTCCATTCTTAAACACAAAGTCATCAAAATGAAAATCATTTTCCATTAAACAAATCACACTAACCAAAACTTTCCATCTCCAAACTTCAAACCAACTCAACAAATCAATCAAACAAATCAAATACTCTCTGACCCGTCCGTTTTAACAGATCAATTCCAACAGCAGCAACAACGCCTCTCTCTCTCTCTCTCTCTCTCTCTCTAGCTCACGGCGAGTTTGGAGAGAGAAGACAATGAAGCTCTCGGCGTTGCAGCAGAGCTACTTGACCCGACGGAGCAACAGCTTCAGAGGATCTACGCCGTTGGATTCGTCATCCGACAGCGCGATCAGGTCTCCGGCCGCGATTTTCTGGCTGGTCCTCCACGGTCTCTGCTGTCTGATTAGTTTAGTCCTCGGCTTCCGCTTCTCTCGCTTGGTCTTCTTCTTCCTCTTCTCCACCACCACCACTACCAACCTCTACTCGGCGCCGTTCCGGAACATAGCTCATGATGTCACGACGACGGTTAATCCGGCGGCCGTCACGAACAGCGTCGTGATTCCGGTGGTGAACAGGACGGCGCCGAGCACCAACTCGAGAGTGGTTGTGGGGCGGCACGGGATCCGGATCCGGCCGTGGCCGCACCCGAACCCGAGCGAGGTGATGAAGGCGCACAAGATCATCGAAAGAGTACAGCTGGAGCAGAGGACTCATTTCGGTGTCAAGAATCCGAGGAAAGTCATTGTAGTCACTCCGACTTATGTACGCACCTTCCAGACGCTCCACCTCAGCGGTGTCATGCACTCACTCATGCTCCTGCCGTACGATCTGGTCTGGATCGTCGTGGAGGCCGGTGGAGTCACCAACGAGACCGCCTCATTGATCGCCAAGTCACACTTGAAGACCATCCACATTGGAATTCGTCATAAAATGCCCAATACTTGGGACGCCAGACATCAATTGGAGGTCAAAATGCGGCTTCACGCATTAAGGTCTTTTTTTCGTTACTTGTTTGTTATTGCATTTTTTAGTGGAATTAGGGCAATTTGATTTAGATAGTTTGTTTGTTTGGTTGCTGATTGCGATATATTGTTATAATTTGTGTGCAAATGCAAAGATTTTGTTAATGGGTAGGTGTAATTAGTAGTCAAGAAGTTGTTAAATTGATGCTGATAACGATGGTAGAGAAATGATGGTGATCCTGTTGCGTTGTGGTATATGGTTGCTTTTGTTGTGACTTAAATAGAATGTTTAGGGGGTTATTAGAATTTGAATTAATTGAGTAGGTGTTTGGTGGAGCAGAGTTATAAGAGAACAGAAGCTGGATGGCATTGTGATGTTTGCGGATGATAGTAATATGCATAGTATGGAGCTGTTTGAGGAGATCCAGAATGTGAAATGGTTTGGTGCTGTTTCGGTTGGGGTACTTGTGGTTTCTGGCAATTCAGATGAGTCATCGTCAGGTGAGGAGAACCAGCCATTGCCTGTTCAAGGACCTGCTTGTAACTCGTCGAATAACTTGGTTGGCTGGCACACTTTTAATTCTCTGCCATATGTGGGGAAGAGCGCGACCTTCATTGATGACAGGGCAACTGTGCTGCCTAGGAAGCTGGAATGGGCTGGGTTTGTGTTGAATTCCCGGTTGCTTTGGAAGGAAGCTGTAGATAAACCTGAATGGGTGAATGATCTGGATTTGCTGGATGGCGTTGAGGGTGTAGAGAGTCCACTGGCTCTGCTGAAGGACCAGTCCGTGGTGGAGCCACTTGGAAGCTGCGGGCGCCAAGTTTTGATATGGTGGCTTCGTGTTGAAGCTCGTGCTGATAGCAAATTTCCTCCAGGGTGAGTCTTTAATCTTTTGCTAGCTATTATACAGTTGTGCTGCCTGTTGAATACAATGAAGTAATTACTGTCGTTATACTTACTTTTAGAGTAATGCTAGACTTTTATAGTATTCTAGTTAGTGGTGCCAAATCATTTTAGATGTTCAGTGTCTGTTCTCTATGACCTTTGTTAGCCAAGCCTTCTAGAATGCTGGATTATGAATTGATAAAAGTTAGACAGATAATTGAGTGAACAACTTTGGGGAATCAATGAGTAGATCATGTTTTCAATTGGTAATCTATCAGATCTTGATTGTTCCAATTATTACAATTTGTGCAGTGACTGCAACTTGTGAATAATTAAAATTTTGTTTCCTGCTATATAGATATTAGTTTAGTGGGAGTTTCATTGTTTTTATTGGTTCTTTATATATAATTGTAGCTCGATTGCATTGTAAGAGTGAAGCACAGCATTCCATGTGGTCTTCATCCGTTATGCCTCTTTCATGCTTTTCTAGACTATAAGTTTTCGTGTTTGCTATATAACAAAAGGTTATTCGATTCTTTTTACGTGTTTGTAGGCATTATGCATTAAGTTACATGTCTACATATTTGACACCTTACACCTACATAGGTAGAATGTATCTTGATTCCTTCCGAACTTAATTTTTACTTTCCGTGGTACATATAAGGTATAAATTGCAAGTCACAGGCCGCATGTTAAAGGTGTTAGCTTCTATATGAGTGAAGAAATCCTTTGTGTTATGCCTCTTTAATACAGTTACAAGTTAAATAATGCTACTGCTTTGCTGTTGAAATTGATGTAAGTATTTATGTCTAACACTCCATGTTACAAGGCTGAAGTGTGTTTCTGACATTTCACTGCTATTAGTATGTTCTAATAGGTTAATCATAACATATCTCATTATTAGTGTCCTGGTTGGGTAAATGAAATGTCATTAATACAATATTAGTTAATTTTTTGAAGGTTAATCCCCTGCTAATTTGAGTTTTCAGTGTCTTGTTTTTTCTAATAGTTGAGTAGCTTTAATTACTTGCTTCTCAATCCTGCATTTATTTTACAATCAAGCTCAACATTTGGAATGCTTATTAAAGAAGATATCTTGCCATGTTGTTGTGAGGAAGATGAAAGCAATACTTAAAATAAGGTGGTTTAGAAGGAGATACACTGGCACAAGAAAGGGTGCTTACCTTATAATTATTTCCGCCAATATGTGGTTAGTGTATGCATAGATGCTTAATCCAGATCAAGTTTGCATTGTTTGAAACAACATTATTATGGAGGGTTTAAGGAAGCTTAGACTTAAATTCGTCAAAAGCTTGCTTGAGTAACACATGCTTGACTTGTGTTTGCTTGTTTGCTGGGTAATGTAGAATGGAATAGAATGCATGATTGATTAATAGTTCAATCAAAGAAGGAAAATTATGGATTGTCTGCCTCAATCATTTTAATTTTAGGATATTGATGCCTCATGGTAATCACATCACTATATTGTGATCTGAGTCTCGTGTGGTGTGGGATCTATTATGTTGTCATACTCACAGTGCTTTGGGTGGCTCTTATACAGAGTTTGTTTGACATTGATTTTTCTGTGTTGCAACATAAAGATATAATTGAATCACCTATTTGTGCTTGGTGAAGTATAATGGTTGTGTCCCACACTACACCCGAAGTTTTTTGTTGCAAACAAAAATGCCCCTGATTGTAAAGCTGGATGGCAGACATATATAGATTTCTCCATCCTCATCCTCCCCAATAGGCATGCATACCTTAATTAACTAAACTTATGTATGTGCTTTGGCTTAATATGATTCAGTTCATCAGACTTCTGGCTTGGTTGTGATGGTTCTTGGCTCTTGTTACTTTGGGCAGTCCCTAGTGCTAATATATGGCTTAAATCAATAGTTTTCAGCTACATCATTTATGATTGTGACTTCTGCATATCCATGACTGCCAGTTGGTTCATTGAACCCAAAGGTAATCTAAAAGTCACCAATGTATACAATTCATGAAATTGTTGGGCACTTTCTTTCTCCTGATTAGCATATTTTCAATTAAATGAACTGAAAACTTGTATTGTTTAATACTCAAATCTCTTCTGCATTTATTTTCCATTAGATGATGGGCTATGAATGGTTTTGAATCTGTATTTCCTTTCTCTTAATGCCATCTGAGAATGAGTTTGTACTTCATTTAGATGGATAATTGACCCACCATTGGATGTCACCATCCCATCCAAACGGACACCATGGCCAGATGCTCCTCCCGAACTCCCATCTAATGAAAAATTAGTAGTTGGTTTCCAAGAGGTGAAGCACCCTGCTAAGAGATCATCCAGATCAAAACGTAGCTCTCGAAGTAAGAGAAAGCATGAAGCTAAAGTGATTGACACACAGGTTTCTGCAACGCACGCTGAACAAAACTGAAACCTTCATCAATTTAATCTGCATATATATGCTGTGTGAAATTAGATCACATGCCTTCCGGCTCCAGCACCAAGAAGTTTTCTTTGTGAGGTGGACATGAAGATGCTCATACCGGCTGGCAGGTACATAGGGGTAGGCACAATCTTATAGTTGGCCATTCGATACTTGGGCTTCCAGTTGTGAGTTATTCCTAAGTTTTACAATTTTTGTATTTCCTTGTAATTTTTTGTTGGGGTGATTGTTACAATGTTTTTGTCGACAAGGCTTGTCAAATTAAAGATCAGCTGGATTTCTTTCGCGGTAAGCTTGTATTTGACATGCTTCGAATTTTATACATAATCTTCTAATAGAAGTCATAGAGTGGTGTCCAGTTGTTATTTGGTTAGAGAAGTTACTCATTGTAATAAAATTTCCCATACTTGCAAAATATTGTTTTCCTGTGAATTTCCTTGAAGAAACTCTAAAATCTAAATAAACATGAAACCAGATAAAAAGATAACTTCAAATACAAGATAAAGCTCAGATTCTGGTGACTCAGAGATTTGAACTTTCTATTTCACTTCCACGGGGAATGAAAAAAAATCCAAATGACTTAGGAAGAAAGCCAGTTTGTACCTTGAAGTTGCTTTTCGCTTTCAAAGCCATGCCTAGCCCATACAGTAAGGCCCCGTTTGGGATAGCTTTTATTTTTCTTTTTACAGTAGAAGAAGAGAAGAGAAGCCTGAGCTTTTCAGATGTTGTTTGGATTATATATTTCAGAAGATCTTTTAGATTTAGAAGAGCTTTTGAGACTGTTTGGTAAAATATTGTTGAAATCTCTTCTAAGTATGATATGATTTTTATACTCTTCTAAAAAGTTTTTAAATGTGTTTGGATGAAATATTTCTAATTATCACTTACATAATATATATATGTTATTTTTAAACAATTTACTATAAAGACATATGTGTAACTTATTTTTCAATTATATTTACCTAAACTTTGGTATTTAAAATATGTAAAATAATAAAAATTAAATTAAAATGACACATACATTTATGCATAATAAGATATACAAATTATGTCAATAATTTTACAAAAAATTATAATGATAAAGATAAAAAAAAAAAAAATTATCTAAACATTAATTCTCTTGCAATTAGAAAAGTAAACAAATATATATATATATATATATATAGAGGTGGGGATATGAAGGGAAAATTCTATTTGTTGTTTATTAAAATAAGGGTAAAATGGGAATTATAAAAATTTCATTAAAAGAATTTTGACTTCCCTTGTTTTCATTGGAAACTCTTTTTGGGGAAGCTTCAATTTGTGGCTTCACTTGGAAGCTCTTCCTATACTCAAAAGTCATTTTAGGAAAACCACCCAAACACTTCCTAAAGCCATTTTTAAGCTCAAGAAGAGCTTCCAAGGCCTCCAAAAGCTATGCCAAACAGGGCCTAAGTTGTTTAATTTGATGACTCGTTGTCATGTTTTCTTTGCAAGAGGCTCTTTGTCATTTTTATTGATGAAACAAGTGTGCTAAAGAGAAGAGAGTCCTGGAAAATGCATGAAACTTGGTTGGCAATAAGTTTAATATGGGTTGCTTGTGGTGATCCTCATAGTGACCGTTAGATAAGATCTAACAGTAAGAAGAAATAATTAAGATTATCCTGTCTATTAGTTATTTGCTGAAACGCGTGCAAGTATAGAGAGCAGGCCAAAACCAAATCTTTTGCTAATTGCTGAGGAGGAGATTCCTAACTCCATAGGATGACTTGCAGAAGGTCTTTTACTACTTGTAGGAATTAGGATCCACAAAATAATTTTTTAAAGAAAATATCTGACATCATAAGGTTCAAACATAAATATTGAATATTTTTGTTCGAAGGTTTTTGAAGGTGGATTGAAAGCTAATTTTCTACTTAAATTAAAATATAAAAATGATAAACCTGTTATCATTTTAATTGATAATGATCACCATAAACTAAATAAAATAGAAATAATCCTGTGACTTGTTTAATAAAGCCTACTTTAGTTCATTTGGTATTGGCAAGCTAAAATAGAATGAGAAAAAGGTTTTCCCATCATGAGTTGGATTTTTTTTTTTTTTTTTTCACATTAATGAGTCCATGATATCCATTTCCATCTATGTTTTTACGTTTCTAAAGGAGATTTCCAAACCCACTGAGTTAATATTTATTATTAAAAAAATTCTTTCATTTCAAATTTACAAAGAAAAATTTTCAATTGAAGAAAATATTAAATTACAAAATAGTTTTTCAATATACAATAAGAGGTCTTTGTATTTGAAAGTATTAGAGAAATGTGTTTTATTAAGGTGCATTGTGCAATTCTCCTACAACTCTAATGCTTATTTTCAATCATCTCATCAAGAGGTCTACAAACATAATGAATCCTGTCTTTGTTTAAGATTGCCCGTAAACAAATAGATTGAGTTAATTTTTGATAGCGAGTTTACTTGAAATGTATACATATTATTCAGCAGACAATTGCACCCTCTCTTGCTTCTCCACTAATTAAAGCTTAAACAAAAGTTATGGAATCAATACAATTTACTTGGCTTATCATATACCAGTAGTAGTGCTCGATATATCACTTTTTTTACAATCGCACGGCTATGGAAAGCTATATATTACTGTGAAAGTGTGTGGTATCATTTACACCTTTATGTGCCGCCCGTAGTAAAGTAATTCATTTCCTGACATCACTGGCATCTTTCAAAGAATTCGAAATTCTAAACTTAGAGACGAAGTATCTATCTTTTTTCCCATGTTAATGGACTGCATCTGCACTGAATTTTAGATATCATGACTCCAAAATTGTTCTCAGAAAAATCACATGGAATTTTGATGTTACAAGCCATTATTTACTATTAATATCCAGTACCATTACAAGCAACACTGATACAGAAGTAACAGAACATAATTCGTGTACCATTACAAGCAACATCCACTGATACATAGCATAATTCATGCACCATTTAAATTTTTAATAGCTTTTATCCAGGCCAATCTTTTACTTGATTGGACCAAACCTCTCCTGTCTGGTAGCACAAACTTCGAGTTTGACTAGTGGATATCAAACAACACAAAAGATAAAAACCCCCCGCTCTAGGGAACCCCTAAAAGTCATACGTGGCGATACCTCATTTGCTAGAAGCCTGAAACCAAGTCCTTTTTTTATTAATTATTATTGAAAAAGAAAAATTTTCACCAATTACCAATTACCATGACCAAAGGACCCGGGTAGTCCTCGTATTTCTAGTGACCAGAAACGACCCACGAAGCCCAAAATTGAAACTTTTCTCCTATTTTCACGACACCAAAGCTTTCTCTTCTCTACCCACTCCTCTGTGAAATTTAAACTCACCTCTTACGTATATTATTTTACCTTAAATCATTCCCTGACTTGAAATATTAAACTATTTTCATTTCTCTATATAAACTCATCAAATTTTCTCCCTCTCTTCGTCAAAAACACCACCCTCTTCCTTCTCTTATCAACCCCTTTCAACCTCCGACCATGTCTACCATGTCTCTACTCATCTTTTCTCTTTCTTCTTCTTCTTCTTATCATCATCATCATTTGCCAGGGACATGTCCATAATCTCATACGACGACGACCATGGCCTGAGTAGTACTTGGAGAACCGACGAGGAGGTGATGAGCATCTACAAGTCGTGGATGGCAAAGCATGGAAAGACACAAAACGGGCTTGGAGGGAGCAGGTTCGAGATCTTCAAAGACAACTTGAGGTTCATCGACGAACACAACTCCCAGAACCGATCCTACAAGCTTGGCTTGAACAGGTTCGCTGATTTGACCAACCAAGAGTACAGGGCCATGTACTTGGGCACCAGGACCGACGCCACCCGTCGCTTGATGAAGTCCAGAGTCGCCAGTCAGAGATACACCTTCAAGGCAGGCGACCAGTTGCCGGAGTCCGTTGATTGGAGGAGATTGGGAGCCGTCAATCCCATCAAAGATCAAGGACGTTGTGGTACGCTTTTCCCTCAGATTGACCATATTACCCTTATGTATTATCAATTAAACGTCCATAGCATTTAAGGTTGTTTTGGGGATTTCCTTACAAAATTTAATGTTAATTTTACCGGCGATAAAAAACTGGTTGGCAGCAGAATGGTTGTTAATACTTGAATGTTAGTTTTAAGACTTTCGGTTGGAGCACGTGGTCTCTTTTTCTTGGATTGCTTGCAGGTCACGTGAAGACAAAACCGAACTGCTCTAAAAATCAGTTTGGGCCTAGGCCCATCAAATTTTAAATCAGCCCAAACTGGGCATGCTCATGTTAAATTTTTTGGGCCAGAAACCCAACTTAAAAGTGGTGTGTTTGGTGATGGTGGCGTGCAGGGAGTTGCTGGGCATTCTCAACAATAGCTGCAGTAGAAGGAATAAACCAGATAGTGACGGGGGAGTTGATCTCTCTATCGGAGCAAGAGCTCGTAGATTGTGACAAAGCCTACAATGGAGGTTGCAATGGAGGTCTCATGGACTACGCCTTCCAATTCATCATCCAAAATGGTGGCATCGACACTGAAAAACACTATCCTTACCTTGGTGTTGACTCCACTTGTGACCTGTCTCGGGTATATATATAAAACTAACTTTCCAATGCCATTCTTCGACACTCTCATGATCCTAGAATTCTGATCCTTTTTCAAATTTGATTGTTGCAGAAGGATTCCAAGGTCGTTAGCATTGATGGGTACGAGGACGTTTCACCATATGACGAGAAGTCGTTGAAAAAAGCTGTGGCACATCAACCTGTCAGTGTTGCAATTGAAGCCGGTGGCAGGCCATTCCAACTCTATCAGTCGGTATGTTTCTTTTAACTCTATGATCAACAGTCAAGTAAGTGATTTGTTTTAGAAGAAAATGTAATGACTTTAGCAATCCTGGTGACATCTCTTTTACAGGGCGTGTTTAGTGGAGAGTGCGGTTCAGAATTGGACCACGGTGTTGTTGCTGTTGGATACGGCACAGAGAATGGTATGGACTACTGGCTTGTGAGGAACTCATGGGGCACCACCTGGGGTGAGGAGGGTTATGTCAAACTCGAGCGTAACCTATTGGACACATACAATGCTGGCAAGTGTGGAATTGCAATGGAAGCTTCTTATCCTGTCAAGACTAGCAAAAATCCTGAGAAGACTGAGGACAAGATCAGTAGTGCTTGAATGTCTTTTCGCAGCTTGCACTAGAAGGATAGGTCATAGGTGGTGATGATCAAAGGTCCAATAATAATGCTTAGTATGACAGTGATCACTATTGGTTCATAGTATTCATGCCCTATTTCCTCTTTGGTCTAAAATGACAGAGGATGGCAAGCCATTTATGTTATCTGAATGATGTTTGTTGTACATATAGATTGATTCTCATTTGTCAAACAGCTTCTAGAAAGCTGATATTATTGTTGTGATCTAATGTCATTTCCTTTTAAAGTCTGTTCTCAATTAAGAAGTGGTTTCTTAAAATTGTTGTCCCGTGATCTGCATACTCTAATTGTTTGCTAGCCACTTCCACTTTGTGACGTTGTGGACGATATCAAAAGATAAATATGAATCAAAAACCTATATTGTCCAATTTATGTTTAAATGCTTGATATGCTTGATATTTTTTGCCTTTCCATTCATTATATCAATCCGTTTCAGAGAGCAAAAGACTTGGGAAAATTATAAAAAACACAATGATCTAAGAGCATCTCTAATCATATTTCCTAAATTTTAACTTAATTTTTGTTAAATTAACAAGAAAAACCTATTTTAACTGACAATTTTTTATTAAGTCACTTCAACTATTTTCTCTATATTAGTTAAACATTAATATTAAAATAATATGAGAGAGAATTTGATTAGGACACTTTTGCCTTCTATATTTAGGAAGGGTGTGTTCAATTTTTATAAAATAGCCAAGCATATAGGAGTGGTTAGAGTATATAAAAAGTATCTCTGCTGGCCATTTTAACTAAGGATAATAGATAGACAGCATGGTTGGAGATGCTCACTATAACATTGATACAATATCAATTGCAGTTAGCATATGCTGCACTATAAATACGACATATCCAAATCTATTTTCAGGGGTAGTGGTTCATAGGCCATTTTGTCTTTGGTTGATTGTTCTGCCGCCTACAATTTTTTTTTGAAAATAGGATCTATTAGGATGGTTTTTTCTTAAAGAGATTTGAACATGGATAAAATTTGTACACAAATTAGCAATATCTCCTTGGTTATGGTGTTGTGAACTTGTTGAGGACCTAAATTTAAATCCAACAACAAGCCCTAACCTCTCTAACCTTCATCACAAAATAAGATAAATAATAAACCAATCTACACACGGAATGAGTAAATTGATCCTCTAGAATTAAATCACAAAATAATCTAATCAGAATAGATAATGAATCAATCTACTCATAGAATGAGCAAATTAATTCTCTAGATTCAAACCAATAAAATTGACCTAAATCTAGATCCAACAACAAGCCCTAGCCTCTCTAACCTTCATCATAAAATAAGATAAATAATGAACCAATCTACTCACGGAATCGATAAATTAACCTTCTAGAATTAGAGCACAGAATAACCTAATCATAATCAAATGATAGATAATGAATCAATCCACTCACATAATGAGTAATTAATTCTCTAGATTCAAACCAATAAAATTGACTTAAGATCTAGTCCAAACTCTCTAATATAAATCTGCCGAGAATAGTCGAAAAACAACACGATAATTACCATGCAAAACTTGCAGGATTTTATTAATTCTTCTAAGCCAAAAACAACATAATGAATGTTCTTGGGCTATTTATAGCGTCACAAACTAGTTTAACAAGATGATTCTACCTATAATTATCTAATATTATCTTAAAATAATTATAATCTTAACGTATCCTCTAAGTTTAACAAAGATAAATATAATAAAATACTCCTAATTTATCTAAAACTAGTTATAATTATCTAGAAATTAATTAAAAATAATCCTAATCCTAAATTATCACATGACTTAAATAAAAGATAATTACAATAAAAATAATCCTAAATCCTAATCCAACTGACATTGCAATTCATGAGGTTCTCATCAGAATTCTTTTAGATTTCTTCATGAAATGAAATTTGCAATTGTCAGGGAATGAGTTGCTCTTCAAATGGTTGATTTTTGAGTGGCTACGCTTCAAGTATTTATTGCATTCAATTAACCTCAAAGTTGGCCCATAATAATTATCAAACTAATATGGAACTTGTGCCTTATATAATAAGCCTTACTTAGATTTTACTCTATTAAACCTTTTTCTTACCTATTTTTATCAACAAAGTGAACATAGTCATGTTTAAACACCTTCTTCCTTTCATTCATTCATTCTTTCTTTTTTTTTCCCCCATAAATTGAATATGTTTTTTTCCACCTATCTGTACATAAGTACACAGAAGAAAAAAATAAATGATCTCAAGGAGTCTTCATGTCTTCACAATGAAGTAACTTTGTAATATCAATTATTTTTTTAAAAAAAATGTATAAATCATATAAACTAGTACCAAATAATTGAGAACTTGTTTCAATAGTGCCAAAGAACATATAGATTTTTTTTTTTTTTTTTTTTTTTTGAGGATTGAGATTGGTTCAAGAGACAACCAAAACCTATCGTGATAGGAACGCTGATGATTCGACTCGAGATGTTACTCCCATATGAGAGAAATCGTTCACACGAAAATGGAGAAGAGATCTACACATAAAAGTGGGAAAATATGTTATTTTTTGGCTTCACAGGGTGTCAACCTATGTCAAAACCATGGAGGCAGCTGACACTCAAACCAACAACACCAATTGACATTGACAAACTGACCTAAATTTTACTAGCATCTATTGGAGTGAAAAACCAATATTGCCCTTCATTCTTATGAAATGAAAATTCACTGCTCTTCTTCTC